>CM062816.1:462406806-462973949 GCA_031772625.1 Pinus tabuliformis | reverse complement strand
CCTATTAGTTTCTTACTATTCACATTCTTCTACATTGAATGTTTTTACTATATCACTATTCACCTTATATCTCATGTAACTTTTGAAGTGCCCTTCTAAATAGTACTCTCTAGATTATAAATGATACTTAGTAAACATCAAAAGATTAAATTCATCTAAAACATATACAATATATAGTTATGATCATCTAAAATTTTGGTGTAGCTACTTACAACTATAGCTAGCCTAGATCGATCTTAAAATCAAATTTAATCCCTTGAGGTGTAAACCTTATGTTTTTAGCTCTAAAAAATGTTTCCATCTTAAGAGATTTGTTTCTTCTTGACTCTTAACAAATCTAGAATTTAATTACGTCTATATTATTTACAATCATAAGTGAACATGGCAAAAATTTAGATTATCATTATTATATATGTTTTTGTTTTAAATAAATTTTAATATTTTCACACATACTAATTGTTATAATATTATTAAGTAAACCACTTCAAAAGAATCAAAGGAAATAAGGTGAATAATAATTATAGTGATAATGTCCACTGTAACTCAGTGTATTCACATATTCAATAAGCTTAATGATAAAATGAGAATGCAATTTAAGGCAGTGATTGAATCTTATCATATAATGGAATCAATTATTTATTCACATATTCAATAAGATTAATGATAAAATGAGAATGCAATTTAAAGGTAGTGATTGAATCTTATCATATATTGGAGTCAATTATTTATACTGAGATACTATCTATATATATATATATATATTAACAAGTTCGGATAGATGTTATGTTACCAAAAAAAAGTCTTGGAGCAAGCTCCTATTACATTCTGCTATTGTGATATGATAGACTGAGCAGTAAGATAGGCACGCAGACCTTTCTCCTGTGCTTAGTATCAAAACTTCAGAAGTTTTTTTAGCTATTCTAGAATAATGCTTGACATATTGACCAACTAAGAAAACAAATTTGGCAGAACATATAATCACTGAGCTTTATGGATTATAAACTGAGTAGTCCTGGCTGCTTGCTGCATGTTGTTGTTGTTAACTAAGTTCTCCCCTTCACTGCTAGTGGCTTTGCTTTTATAGTAGTCCATTGCTTCCTCTAGGTGCTTGCACTTATATTTAAGAGCCATGATCTCTTCTTTATCAACTGCCATATTGCACTTCTAGAAACTGTAGTCGATCCACATTTCACGGAGATCCTTTAATGATTGTTGTAGCCAGTGTATCATGATCTTATTTCCCTTGCATGCTGGGCAAGAGTCATTCCTCGCTGCCTTATCAATTGGATTGAGCTCCATTTTATTGCTCCTTCCTCTTGCTTTACTTGTCTCCCTAATTCTTGTTTTTCTATTGTAGCTTTCCTTCTACTGCTGCTTGCTAGCCTTTGAGCCTGTGCAGACCTGCCTTGCTGAGTGATGTTCTGGCTTGATTGAAAGATAGCAGAGGCCTGGATGACGAGCTTAGGGGTGAGCCTGCTAATAAAACTCTTTTGAAAAACGACATCGGTGACAATTTGGAGATAGGCAAGGGACTTATGGCCAACAATGCGGCCAAGATTACAATGTTGCTGGGGGATGGTCCACGGAAATAGAGGAGTGAAGATAATATAGAGATCAATTGCTGCAATGGGAGGGTGTTGGGCATGCTGAGGTGAGCCAAAGGCAAGGGACTGTATGCCCATGGTGCGACCGAGAATACAATGGGACCAGGGGATGATCAGCGAAGATGGAGGAGTGGAAATGAAATAGATATCACTAACTGCGATGAAAGGATGTTGGGCATGCTGAAGTGAGACACAGGGCTGTGCGAAGGAGAAAACGGTGTTCTGAGAGCTAGCAACTGTGGATTTATGATACAGGAAGGGACCAAAAGAAAATTCTCTGCGCTAGACAATGGTCTTTCTGAGGAGACAGTCATACTTGCTAATGGAAACCTTAGCATTCCTCTTATAGCCCATTTTTCCTTCGCTGGATCTAGAGTGGGAGGCTGTCGCTTGTGAGTGATCGTCCTTCCTAGATTTTCTGCCATGCTTTTTCCTAGTGCATCTGATTTTTCCTTTGACTGTCCAAGATTTTTTGGTTTTCTCGTTGGCTGTAGATTCTTTTAATTTCTTTGCTTTCTATACTTTGGTTTTTTCCTTTTATCCACTTGCTTTGTCCCTTGGTATTCCATAACTTTGGGCTTATCATTTTTCAATGGTGATTATGGCACAGTGTGATGATATTCTTCTTGGTTCTCTCTGACTATTCCTTCTTCTTTCTCCACAGCTTGATTTGCATGCGCTTTCTGATTATGTATCTTCAGGACACTCTTGAAGGTTGCATTTCCAGAGCCTGCTAAATTTTTCTGATTCTTCTGATGATTCTACTCATAAACTCATTGTTTGGGTTCTTGTTTTGAACCATTACCTCAACTATGATGGTTGAGTCTCCTATAATTATAGGATTTTGGATTTCTTTTTTTTAATCAATCTTGTTGCCATCAGTAGACTGTATGCTTCTGCCTGATTATTTGACATTTGTCCTAGTCTCCATTCATAGGTGACTATTTTTTCCCCATTTGGATAATAAATTATTCCACCAGCTCTTGCCTTTCCCGGATTATTCTTTGAGGCTCCATCAAAATGCATACAGTGTCTATTCCGTAGTTTTTTCCAGCTTTCCAGCTCCTCTTCAGTCATTCATAGTGAGATACTATATTATAAAGAGATGGAGAAAACTAATAAAATATTCCATTTTAAATTATCTCGCTAAGTACCTAAATTCTTATTAGAAGAAAAATGACAAATATGAGTGGATATAATTCTCTACTTCTTTAGCCAAAACTGAGATAAGAGAAAATAGTAAGAAACATTAAAATATAAATTTATTTACTAAATATAAAAAGAAAATGTCTAATATGCAAAAATAAAAAGTAATTCACAACTTAAACTATTTATAGCAAAAGTTATTTATATTAGTTTCTTTACTCTTCACATATGAAAGTACAATGGTTTATCTATCTAAATTTTTGCATGGTTCCATATACGAAATTAGTATTTAAAACACTTTTTAAATTTTTTATTAACTCCAAATCAATAGAACAATGACTAGATTTTATTAAATTGACAGAAATATAGAAGGTTTATAGTTATTAACATTTTTCTATATGAGACTTTTAATATATTTTGAAATTCCTATGCAACTAGTAAACATATGGTGAAAATAATGTAACTAGGAATTCCCTTAAAATTATAAAATTTAAAATGAGAATAGAAAAAACTAGCAAAAACTAGTTATGACTAATGAAAAAGCCAAAAAAAATCATTTGTTTTATTGTTAAAGATAAGTATGATAATGAATGGAAAGAAAATATTAAATATGGAGAACATATTTTACATAATTAATTGTACTTCATAGTTTGTGTTTTATTGAGAAAACAAAAGAAAGTCTCAAATATTTCCAATTTATGAGGATATTTTATGATTAACTTTTTATTTATAACAATTTTAAATTCTGACAAATTGATTTTAAAGTGCATAAAATTAGACATCCACCAACAAAAAATTAGAAATTCAAATTTAAAAAATTTAGTTTCCAATTTCTAAAAAATAAATTTACTACTTAATTTTACTAATAAACTTTGAAAACAGTTTTTAAGAAATTATACATTAATTGAGTCAAAACATTTTGACCCAAACACATTACAATGTATTCTCTCTATGGCAATTGTAGTAAGAGATTTACAATTAAACCAGAATTCTACTTCTAACGAATTAATTCAACTTAAAAGATATAAATAAACCCTTCTAATGAGTTAATTAAACTTAAAGATATAAATAAATCCATAATAGGGTAACTTGTTTAGTGAACCCATCCTAAAAAAGAATACAACAATATTATGTTTAATTTTCAAATATTATGTATAATTTTCAGATATAGAAAGCATAAAATACATAACGACATTTTTCATTAAACTAATTACTAATTACACTAAATCTCAAAGAAATTAGTAAAGAAATATCTCAGATTAATCTTTTGATCTTTTTTCCTTCTTAAAAATGATCAACTTATCAAATTTTACAATATCAATAAGCATAACATTGTTTATGTCAAGTTTCACTAGCACAATTGGTTGAGGATGGACCTCGCTAGATAGGCATTTAGGATCAAACCTCATGGAGGTTATTGCCCCTGTGCTAGCGGGAAAAGACATACTAAAATCTAGACTTAAATACCCATGGATCATGATTTCTCAAACCACAAATCAAAATAAATAAACACAAATCACTTGACAAAAAAACATGACATTATTTATATTAAATCCAATTCATAATCCAACCCATAAATCAAACTTAAATAAACATAAATCACTTGAGAAACAAAAAAAACATAACATTATTTACATTAAATCCAATTCATAATCAAAATTCGATTAACTACACAGTTATAGATAATCACACCATTATTAAATCACTAATATTAATATGAATTAAAACACTAATATTAATATTTCATAATATTTTATGAAATCCAATGCAATTTCTTTAATAAAGTCAGATTTGATCACTATCTTAACGTTTTATCATTGAATGAAGGCCCTCTGGTTTCTCAAAATTGAAGTGACCTCATAGAATCTCGAGCTATATTTATTGGATGCAACAAACCCAATTATTGCTGCAACTTTGAGGTGAGTCCATAATCTTCGTTAACTACGTATGCCCCTTCTATGTGTTCTCAACAAACTCCAAAAAAAAAATAAGAAGCAAAAGTATCAAAGTCAATTTAGACGTGGTAAGGGTTGGCTTACTATCGTGGTGGTGGGTCCTCCTTTCTTAACCTCAAGACGTTCCTCAGGAGGTTAAAGCACGCTCATCCAATCTTTTAAAGGTGTTGAAAAGCATATTGCAACACTAATTCTCTTTAAAGTCAATAGTTTCGGTGTTTTATTTTACTTTCTTTTCTTTTTTTTTCTTTCTTTTTTTCTAAAGGTGGAAAAACTTATCAAACTCAATAGTCAAACCAATAGTGAGGACAATCATCTCTGGCTGTTATCTGCGAATGTTGATTGACGCATCACTGTTATCAAGGAAAACCACGCCACCTAGAATAACTCGTTGGTGGTCCGTAAGGGACCAAGGTTTCACTCCTGCCAGATGCCTCTGGGTCTTGGGCCGTTAACCTATTTCCTTATGTCCGAGGAAGACGAGCTCTTAGCCAAGCAGACGCAGTTTTAGGGCATACTCCAGGCCCGCCTTCCCTGGTTTCTATACTGAACAATTGAACAATTTTGGTTTTTTTTAATATTATTATTATAAAAAGTTTAAAGAAGACATATTGTGGTGAAGAACATCATTTACAATCAAGTAACATGTTTAAAATGATTGTAATTTTATTTATTTTATGTTTTTTATTTTTATTTTCAAAAAATTGTAATTTTATTTCATTGTGGTTAAAAATTACATTTTGTTTCCGTAATTTTAGAATGTATTTAATTTAAAGTTATTTGTGTGTAAATAGGGTCTGATTAAACACTTTCGTTACATACATATTTTATTGTTCTATCATATAGGAAATACAATAAATACATTTATCTAAAGTTCCTAATAACAAAATTTTCAAAACAAATGTTCTGTCATGTATATCTCTTATTGTCTATCTTTAGACAGTTGATGTAGTACAACTAGACCATCCTCATTAAATGGTCGGTGGCAGTACTCAAACTTTTCTTCATCATTGCATTCATTAATTAACCAGTGCCCATAAGTCTGTCTAATACTAGCTTTAG
Source organism: Pinus tabuliformis (assembly GCA_031772625.1). Classification (NCBI taxonomy): domain Eukaryota; kingdom Viridiplantae; phylum Streptophyta; class Pinopsida; order Pinales; family Pinaceae; genus Pinus; species Pinus tabuliformis. Next base: position 462,968,182 of record CM062816.1, on the reverse strand, counting down.
ACAAATGATCCACTTGACAATTTTGCTCCCTATATACGTGGAAACAAAAGAAAAAATCATATAAGTCTTTGATTCTTAAAATCTCCTCTAACAAAGGAAGCAGACTAAGGTTGTGACACCTTTGAACCCCTTTTTCCCAATTTATTATAATCATCGAGTCTCCTAAAACCTGGAGGAATGACACCCTTTTTCTTTTACGAAAAACAAGAGCGATTTGAGTGTCATAAGCTCAACATAATTATTGGAACAACTACCTAGCCCCATTTCCAAGGTACATAAATTATTATTAGCAAAATAAAGAACAACACCACCTCCACAAAGGCTCCTCCTCTCTTTGAAACGCCTTGTTAAAGAAGGCCCATGACTTTGACTTATCTATTTCTACAACATCTCGGTTCCTGTTAATATGTGGTCGATCCCGTTAAGGAAAATTTAGAAGGATAGCTAAAACCCGAGCTAGTGTTTGTCAAGGTTGGTAGAGACATCCTAAAAGATGGCCCAGTTATGAGCCAATCATACTCCCCACAGATTAATAGAGGCAAAGCAATGAAATTTTTAAGAGCTTTGTTTTTATACCAAGACTACCATTCCTCAGACAAATTCCTATCTTGCCATCCACCCACTCCTTGAAGTTATGCCTAACCTAAATTATAGATATGTTGTCTTAAAGGACATTCAATGAATAAATGTGTAATTGATTCACACTCAGTCTTGCATAAAATACACCACTATGGCCCTTCTACCCATTCTTCTAAAGATTGTCCCAGGTAGGTGCCTTATCCTCCAAGAGGCACCACATGAAAAGCTTATTTTTGGTCGGACATTTTAATTTACAAATCTTCTTCTGTTGATGGGTAAGAATGCCATAAGTTATTCATACAACATTTTTCAAATTCTTGGTGGGCTAGACCAAGAAATATGGGAACGTAAAATAGGATTTTATAGCCTTGTGAATAACCACCTATGTAATCAAAACAAAAAATCAAAAGATCTACAAAAAATATATTACAAAAATTAAGATGAATGTTGATAATAAGCACCATCATTAAGACAACTTTACAAAATGACAAAAATAAATTAATTAAATTGTTGTAGCTAAAATTTACAATTTAATACAGCAATTGCAAATTAAATTTTAAAAGAGAAATGGTCTTTACAACAAGATATACAAAATATTCACAAATTACTCAATAAGAAAGTAAAAAATGAAATATAGGATAGTAAAATTAGATGAAAACTCTCCATTGAGTTCACTCAAAAGAATTGTTCAAGCATCTTGAATCAATATAAAAAAATATCAAAATTCGCGACAAATAGCTCTTTACAAATGACAATGTTTAATGATCACAGGAGTCAAATGAAAGAAATAAAGAGACAAAAAAAAGTTCAAACCTCGATGCAACCAATTCAGATATAGACCTTATGGACATTGGTATGGCTACAACAAAAGAATCAGTGATCAACCATGATAAAGAAGCAACAACACTAAACACTCATCAATGACCAAAATTACAAATAATACCTTCAACAACATGAGAAGAACTTAATAACCCTATTCATTGCTACTTTTTAAAAGAACACATGTTTCACCAGATATGTTAGACTCAAGATATCTAAATCAAAACAAATGAATCTTCTCAAAGCTGAAGAAAGAATACTAAATCATACCATTCCTTGTGTAAAAGTTCAAGACTATTCTCCTTCTACAAGTTGAAATATATAGGTGAAGAGTTGCAAAAATGATTCCCCAATTCCTAATTTTATATTCAACTCTATCACTCAACTTATCTCCATAATTATCTCAAGACAAGAAGGAAAATAAAAATAAAAATAATGGGAATTTATAAAAAAATAGATGGATGGCTACATGGATCATCAGGCGGGGAGGATCCACTTTCCATTTTATCATTTTTAATTTAAATTATATAATTTATTTCAAGTAACATAATGCATGACCCATCATCTTTAACTCCCACACATTCTTAGTTCCCTATACTACTAGTGTAACCCCTTATTGTTATTAGTGCAACCCCGTTAGTATATTGTTGTGCCAATTTAGTCCCCATATTGTTATTATTGTGCCCGATAGAAGCCCACTATTGTTATTGTTGTGCCCTTACATTATTATTGTTATGTCGGCTCTTATTATATTGTGACCCTGAGACCCCTATATATAGAAAGGAGGCCTTGTCATTTGTATCATCCAATAATTGTTCATTTGTGTAATGTAAAGGAGGTTTCCCCCTTGAAGAGGCTACATTTTAAGTCGTTGATCTATCTTTTCTATCTTTTGTGAGTTGGTTTCATAACATTTGGTATCAGAGCTTTGGATTATAGGGTTTCGTTGCTCCAAACAGGTCATTGTGTAATTTTCACTATAATTTTTTCTCTACGAATTTTCAGAAGCTAAAACAAAAACCCATTTGAGACAAAATCGTTATACACCTCGAGTCTGAATTCTAGATCTTTTCTCACTATAGTTCCGGAATATGATCTGAGGAAGTTAGGGTTTTTGAGAGCTCCAGAATTCCATGTCAAACAAGTCCTCATGGAATTTTCGCTATAATTTTGTTTCTACGAAGGTTCAGACTCTGAAATTAAAAGCAATTTGAGCTAAAATCTCAATGAAGCTTGGGCCCGAATTTCAAATCTTGTTTCACTTATATTTTTGGAGATCCGGTCCAAGACATTTAAGTTTTTTGCAGACTCCTGAATTACATTCCAAATACCTTGGAAAATGAGCTGCTTACGCATCCTTATTAGTCGAGTGTGCTAACGCACCCTAAAGGTCCTCTCCTTAACAGTCGAGCCTGCTACGCATCCTCTCCTCTCCCTTATGGTCGAGCACCATAACTTTCTCTCTGAGCATCAAATTGAAATTTCATAAGAAGTTACAGAAAGAGGATGGAATTTGATTTTATATGTATTTGTTTCAGGTATGAAGGTCGAAATAGTGACACGTAGTAGGTTGTACAAGTTCGCTCTATTGAACCAGTCTATAATCAAGTCATCGTAGGAGATTTGGCATAACCCTTTATTGAAGAATCAAATATTGAGCAGACTGGTGGGGTTAGAAGGAGGACTCAGAGGGCTACCATAGGCCAAAAGTTTAGAATTTGAAGATCTGAAATTACATATTTATAGTCGTTTAAATATCGAGCTCCTAAAAGAAAGAAAAATAATGACTCGAATCAAGAAAATAGAAACATCTAGTAAGCAAAATTGGATGGATGATTTGAAGAATGCGATCGAAGCTAATATAAATAGTTTTATATGTGTCATGGAAGCTAATATCGATAGTATAGAACCAGATTTGAAGAAAGACATGGAAGGTTTGAAGGAAGGTTGGACAAAGTTGCTACAAGAAAGGCCTCCTAATGACGAAAAGGTAGTAGAGGAAACTCAAAATGAGAAAAAAATAAATGTTAATCATGATTGCATAGAATCTAACATTGGCTGATATATCTTCTCAATGAGGTTTTCACCCCTACCATCTGCCTTGGGAGCCTCAGAAAGGTTTTCACCCAAGGATCTTTATTTATTTATTTATTTTTATTTTTTTTTATTTTTTTGATGTTCAGGGTATGCCCAAAACAGAGGCAGAACCCTTCTCTATGACCAACACTGATTTTTCCACAGTTTTGATGAATTCTTGCCTCGAAAGAGGTTTCCTGTAGATCTTTAGTCGATGCCCATTGACGAGCATGGGGATGGCTTCCTCATCAATGGTCCGAAACAAGAATAGACCCATTGTCATTACACTTCTCCATTGCATATGGTCCCAGCCATCTTGTTCTTAGCTTCCCCTTAAAATCCTTATGTCTGGAATCGTACAACAGCGCCCAATCTCCCGGCTGGAATTGCTTGTCATTGAGGTGCTGGTCATGCCATACCTTCCTCTGAATTTGAACCACTTTTGAGTGGAGAAGGGCCTGCATTCGGTGCTCGTCTAACCCACTCAGCTGCAATAACCTTTCTTGTTGGGCATGGCTGAGATCTAGGTCCAACTGAGCCGCCATCCTCAAGGTGTTGTATTTGAACTCAATTGACAGCAAAGCTCTCTTCCCATAGACCAGCTCATAAGGTGTGAAGCCGGTTATGGTCTTCCAAGTGGTGTTGTAAGCCCAAGTGGCCTCAACCAGGCGATCTGCCCAATCTTTTCTACTGCTGCTCACCAACCTTAGTCAAGATCCCTTCTAATGCTCTATTGGTGACTTCCACCTGCCGATTTGCTTGAGGATGATAGGGGTGGAAGTCCTATGCTTGATTTTGTGATGAGCGAGTATGTCTTCAATTAGGTTGGAGGTGAACTGGCTTCCTTGATCGGTGACTAGCTCTCTTGGGTAGCCAAATTTGTAGAAGATGTTTTCTCTTAAAAACTCAGCCACCTTTTCTTCTGTCGCTGCTTTGATTGCCTTGGTTTCTGCCCACTTTGTCAGATAGTCTGTGCACACAATGATGTAAGACCTTTGCCTTGAAGGAGGATTGATAGGACCCACAAAATCCATACCCCACTTCTCAAATGGCTCAAGAGTCACTTGAGGTTGGAGAGGCATTTCGTCCCTTGGAGTCGGTTTCCCCATCCTTTGGCATCGGTCACATTGGCTGATATATCTTCTGACATCTTGATGGAGCGTGGGCCATCTTGATGGAGCGTGGGCCATCTTGATGGAGCGTGGGCCAATAGTAGCCTGCCTGTAGAATTTTGAAGGCAGTTCTTTTGGCTGCAAAATGTCCTCCACAAGGCCCGTCATGACAGGTTAGGAGGATATCAAAGACTTCCTCCTCCCTTACACAATGCCTTAAGATCTAATCGGGGCCAAGCTTGAACAGGTTGCCCCCGATCCAAGTGAATGAGGCACTCTTCCTTACGATTCTGCTCTTCTCTCTTGAGGATAGGTGCGGAGGGAACTGTGCTGAGACAAGGTAGTTTGCTATATCAGCAAACCATGGAGAGAGTACTGAGATAGCAAACAGATGTTCATCTGGCATCTGGTCATCCACTGTTCCATCCTCACCTGCAGGTAAATCCAATCTAGACAAGAAGTCAGCAACAACATTTTCTTTACCTCGTTTGTCAACGATAGTCAAATCAAACTGCTGCAACAAAAGTAACCATCTAATAATACGAGCATTCACATATGGTTTATTCATTAAATATCTAATTGCAGCATGATCAGTATGTACAAATGTTTGATAGCCAGTGATGTAGTGTCGGAACTTGTTCAAGGCATGAACCACGACCAAGAATTCTTTCTTAGTTACAGTATAATTCAGTTCTGCCTTGGATAGGTTTTTGCTGACAAAGTATATGGCATATGGAAGTTTTTGTTCAACTTGTCCTAAGGCTTCCCCTATGGTTTTGTTCAAGGCATCAGTGTGGATGTGGAAAGGTAGTGCCCAATTTGGACCTCTCAAGATTGGGGCAGACACCAACTTATCCTTAATTCATTCAGAGCCCTCCGACAATCGTCAGTCCATTTAAACTCAACATCTTTTGCTAAGAGGCCAAACAATGGCGAGGCTAGCTTGCTGAAGTCTTTAATGAATCTTCTATAATATCCTGCCAAGCCTAAGAAACTTCGAACATCTCTTACCTTCTGAGGGGGTGGAACCTTTTTGATGAGAGCAATTTTGTTAGGATCCACCTGTAACCCTTGGCGAGAAATGGTATGTCCTAGCACGGTCCCTTCAGTCATCAAGAATTCACATTTTTCAGGACTAAGGGACAGGTTCATCTCAATGCACTTGGTTAGGACTTTTCCCAGATTGGACAATGCTTCCTGGAAGTTGGACCCATAAGGAGTGAAGTCATCCATATATATCTCCACCGAATCATGTACCAGCTTAGAAAAGATGCTCAAGACGGCTCTCTGGAAGGTGGCAGGAGCGTTGCATAGCCCAAAGGGAAGAACTCGGTAAGCAAAGGTACCCCAAGGACAAGTGAAGGTGGTCTTATCTTGGTCTTCCGAGCTGATTTGGATTTGATTATACCCGCTAAACCCATCTAGGAAAGAGAAAAACTTCTTTCCCGCCAGCCCATCCAACACTTGATCTATGAAGGGTAGAGGAAAGTGGTCTTTCTTGGTGGCTTTGTTTAGTTCTCGGTAGTCCACACAGATTCTCCACTTCCCGTTTTTCTTGGGAACCAACACCAGCGGGGACACCCATTCGCTATCCGAGATGGGGTAAATGAATCCTGCATCCAACACTTTTTGAAATTCTTCTTTGACAATGTCCTTAAGGGCTAGATTCATTCTCCTTTGGGGTTGCCTGACCGGTTTACAATCTTCTTTGATGTAGATGTGATGGGTACAGACCGAAGGATGGACTCCTTTCATCTCCTTATAGCTCCAAGCAAAAGCATCTAGATGACTGGACAACAGACTACACAGCGCCTTTTCCTGGGAAGGAGATAGGGAGGAGCTGATCTTTAACGTTCTCTCGGGGCCAAACTCCACATTTTTTACTCCGGGAGTGATTGGATTGGTCACACAAAGGTCCACTAAGGTGCTGGCTTGGGTATCCTCCACCAATTTCTCTAAGGACAATGCACTGGGAGGTGGATTCTGAATCAAGGTCTCAATCAAATCATCCTCGGTTTGAGGACCTCCCCTGGTGGTTTCTAGGGTGCACAAGGGTGCAGAGTACACCTCATCCTCTTCTCCTTCTTCCAACCAAAGTGGTAAGTCATGCTCTAATAGGGGTTGGGTAGGAGGGTATAGGACTAGCTGCTTGGACATAGGACCATTTTTTATGGTCATGTTTCCTGCACGGCAGCTTATGTAAGCATCCGCAGTGGCTAACCAAGGCCTTCCCAAAATAAGGGGGTATCTAGTAAGCTTTGCCTTTGGTTGAAGAACCAAGAAGTCTGCAGGGTACTCCCAAGAGTCAACAGAGACCAAGACATCCTCCACAATCCCTTCGGGAGTCACGGTGGAGCGATCTGCTAGCTGCAGGACTGTCGAGGTCTTTCTTAAGGAACCCTAAAGGTTGAGTTTGAGCATGGTATCTCTGGTCATCACATTAATGGCAGCCCCTAAATCAATCAAAGTGTGGGGTATGATGGTGCCATTGATGTGGACATCAACTACAGGACTCCCAGGATCCAAATACTTTGGGCAGATTACTTGCCCAACATAAGATCAGATAGTTGTCCTATGACATTGATGGTTGAGGCATCTCTTTTTCGCCTGCCTGGGTGTCTGAAACACTTTTCCTTAACCAGTTTGTTGTATATCGGTACATCTTTGATGGCCTAGAGAAGGGGTATTTTCACACACAACTGTTTGAGTTCTCCCAGAAGCTCATCCTCCTCTGGGTTGGGTTGTGTGGTTGCTGTTAGTCTCTCAGGAAAGGGTGGAATGGCTTTTGGTTCACTTTCCTGTTTATCTTCCTCGTCCTCTGGGGGAGGAGGTTGGCGATCCGAAAGAGTCTTTCCAGATCGCAGGTTGATCTCCTGGATCTCCACAACATAGGTAGGGCATGATATTTCCCCAGTATATACCTGTTGGGCCTGTCGGTTGTTGGGGTTCGGGTTCGGTTGAGCAGGAATTTGGGGTTGTCTTGGAGGAGCAGGAGGTAATGGTTGTGGTTGAGCTGGTGGTGGAGGCAAAATGGCGGGAGGAGTGTTGTACTGGGGCCTCCACCCCGGTTGAGGTGCATTCCACTGAGGCTGCGGCTGGACATGTGAGTGAAATGAATGAGTAGTGGGCTGAGTATGGTATTGAGGTGGGTAAGACCATGGAGGAGGCACAGACCAGGAAGGATGAGCAGGGGGACCCCAGGAAGGCATAGGAGCAGATTGGTTGGGGCTATAATAAGCTTGGGATGTCCCTTGCATCCCCTGTTGGTAAGGTCTAGGTCCATGTGGCCTCCTTTGGTTGAGGAAGTAGAGAGGTTCAGTGGGTGCCTCCATTCCTTGGTACATGGCTTTAAGCCCAGGTAAGGTTGGGCATTGGTTTGTGGGGTGGTCCTCCTCACAAACGAAGCATACCTCTACCGAATGTAATGGGCACTCGTTCTTAGGGTGCTTCCTTGTACACCTAGGGCAGAAGATAGCCAAAGCCCTCTGAACTTCCTCTTTCTTCTGCTGGATTCGGAATGTATCAAGTTGCATGGAAATGGTCTATCTCACCTCACTCTTGAGGTCCTCTAATTGATTTGAAACTCATGTTTGGAGAAAGGAATACTAGCTGAGAGGGGGTTTCCTCTACCTCTTTTCCGGGCTGCCCTAGAGTGGTTTCTAAACACAGTCTTTATATCCTCATAAGGTAGTTGGTAAATATCTCCTCCAGCTAGCATGTGAAGGGTATCTAAAAGGTCTTCAGGGACTCCTTGGAGTAGGACCAACTTGAGAGATTCAGGGTCAAGTGTGCACCTGGCCCGTTTATAGCTAAGTTGGAACCTTTCCTCGTAATCTTCTAAAGACTCATCATTTCCCATGGTCATCTGAAAGATTTCTCCCTTGGCTTCCTTGGACCTACAGTAGTCCCGGTATTTGGTATTGAAAGCTTGCTGCATCTGAGCCCAAGTGGTGATACTGTTCCTAGGTAAGCCCATGAACCAGCGTAATGCTGCATCCTTGAGGGTAGAGGGAAAGAGTTTCAGTTTTTGCTCATCTTCGGTATAGTCATAGGTTCGACAAAGGACAACAAACTCAAACAGGAAGGTATCAGGGTCTTCAGTAGTCAGTCCATGGAAGTGAGGTAAAGCGGAGGGGCTTATGTTTTTCATTTTCATGTCTCCATTGGTCTCTTGGATGGGAAAGGCACCTTCTATTCTCTCATCTTCTCTTCTATTGTCAGCCATGGCTTCAGATGGAGTGTTCTCTAACTCTTCTTCTGTTATAGGATCTTCGTATATCTCAGGAGGCTCGCCTATAGGTTCTTCTGGATCACTGTCACCAAAGAAGAGAGAAGGGTGACTCAGTGAAGTGGTGGGGGTGTTGGGTAAGAATTTGCCTGTTTTATCTCGATTTCTACGAGGCATGAAATGGAAAGACTTTTGATTGCTTTTGTTTTTTCTCTAGTACCTGCAAAACTAAAATAGATTGAACTGCAACTAACTATCTTGCTGAAATGGAAATGCAGAATTGAAATGAAAGCATGAAAGGACTAATCTAATTTGCTCAAATGAAATTGCAGGAATGAAATGCTAGGCTACGCTTGCGGAATTGAAATGCTAATCTACGCTTGCAGAAATGAAATGGCAGAATTGAAATGCTAATCTATGAAAGCAGGAAATGTCTACGCTCCTTTTGCGGAAAGGAAATTGCAGAATGGAAATGAAATAAACTACTTAGCAGAAGGCGAGAGTAGGAAAATAGAAGAAAAGCAACAATCACCAATACTTTGACGCTTCCCCGGCAACGGCGCCAAAAAGATGGTGAGCCCCAGTATTGTAGCAATAATGCTACAACTCCTGGAACTCCCTTCTTTAATTTTATCAACCCGGTAGTTCGTAACAAACTTGGAAGCGACGGTGCTGTATGCACAAGTACTAGCTCTTGCCGCAGCTGTCACTTGGTCAGCTGGCACAAGTCCGCTAGGGGCTTAAGCCAACTTCTATGAGCTCTTAGAAGAAGCTTTTTAACTGATGGATGAAAGCTAACTCAAAGGAAGCTAATCTACTTGCGGAAAGAAACTGAAAGCCAAAAAGAAACACAAACCCTAGCAAACCCTAATTCTACCAGCTAGTCCTACTGATGCAAAGATGAGAATGAAAACTACAGAGAGAGATGCCATTACTTCTATGAAGGTAAGATACATGTGTCTAGACTACCTCTACCTGAAGAAAACATCTTTTTGTATTTTTGAATAAGTTATTAGAATTATCATGCATGTGCTTTTAACTGGCTTTTTACTGTGCAGAGGTGGATCAAGGAGGAGAAATGCTTGGAAAAGGTCGGGAAGGTTCAGAGAGGGTCTAAGGAGTCCCTAACACCCTTCCAGATAGTTTCACAAAGTTTGGCTACCAAGAAACCTCATTTGTGAGCTTCTACAGGAAGTCTGCAGGGGTTCTACAGGATGTTTCAGGGATTTCTACAGGATGTTCAGAATTTCTACAGGATGTTCTAAGGTTGGATTTTGGATGATGGGTGAGTGAAAGAGGATGCATGAATGGATAGGGAGATAGGGTAGGGGTCTGAAATAACTCGGTGACCGAGGAATGAAGTGATAGGAGGGTGTGGAAAGCTAGTTTGTCTTAAAGAGGGTTGAGGCAATAGAAGGGCAAGAAGGTAGGGTGACGTGGGCAAAAGAGTAGTTGTGAGACGAGGGATCTAACTTGGAGATGGAGCAGTTGGCCTGGACGAAGCTTAGATGGACGAGAGAGTGATGGAGATGCACCACACAGTGTATACTTAACCAAATCAACCACGTCCTGCACACAATCAAAATATTAACTAATCTATCCTAACTGTTAATGAAACCAATGAACAGCAAAGTTATTTATAAAGAGAACCATGTACAGTACTGAAGCAAAGAAACATTCTAAGAGGTCTGAATGCATGAATAACTCCTACAAATGAAAACATTGCACCAAAGATTGCATGGGTAAGAAAACTAGTGTTTTTGTTGGGCAGCACTGTCTGCAATTCCAGCCCCTAGGAAGAGGTGGAAATGAGAGTGCAGGCAACCCTTTTCTGGAGCTCTTATCAGTTCTTATCTCATTACTTTATTCTAGATATCTGAAGAAACTCTATTTTTCAACAATGACCTACTTAACCACACAACGAAATCTAACTCAACAAACTGCGTTTCAAATGCATACAAGGAAAATCATATGCTGAAAGGAAAGATATCAATACAAAGAAGGAGGCCCTAGGCTCTCAGGTTGGGCCCAACCCCGAGAGCCATGGCTCCTCTAGAAACTCAGAGCTGAGATCAAATTTGATTGCTTCCCATTAAAAAAATAATAATCATAAGTCAAGAGTCATGCCAATAATGGCTACAAAAGAACAAAACAGAGCTGGCAGCTTGTAGTGCAGAATGTGCAAAAGTTTTTCCAAAAGTCCCCCTCGAAGGCTGAAGCCCTCACATTTATACACCACGAGGCCCTAGCTGGCCCCTAAATCCATGGGACTTGGCTGACCAAACTGGGAGTGAACAACTGCTTCCACAAAATCTGTTGGCTGCCTTCTAGATCCGGTTTTGGTGGCCTTTGGAGCTCGGAGTTGGGGGTGAAGATCCCGAGGGAGGCTATTTAATGCCATAGACAACCCCCCTACGAATCCTCAACCCAAGCTTGGCTGTCTCCTAGCCCTTGTCTGCTTGGTTTTGCTCCACATGTGTCAAAAAATCCTAAAATGAGCACGTGTTAGCCACCTAGGAATAGTGACTACCCTTATTCGTACAAATGACATAAACACACTAAAAAAATGATGCAGAAGTTATGAAAAATGAAGGATTGAGCAAATGTAGTTAGGCCAAATGAGCCCAAAATGTTACCAAATTTGGGGCTGATCAATTTGTTTTCTGATCTGGAGGAGAAAGATCTTGGAGTGCACATCGAGATGGGCGATGATGGTAGATACAGTGCGATCGATATCGATACCATTTCCTTTGAGAGGGAGTCTGGTAAACCCTTCGTATTGAAGGAAGTGATGCATGTTCCAGGATTGAAGAAGAATATTATCTCTGTGGCGATGTTAGAAGACAAGGGATATGATGTTGTTTTCAGCAAGGGAAAGGCTTTCCTGCGCAGTAAGACAACTGGAGAAACCCGGAAGATAGGGGTTCGAGTCAGGAACCTTTATCAGTTGCATGTAGATGGCTGCGTAGAAATGGCATGCAAGGCAGAAGGATTGGTGAGCCGGGATGATGGCGAGCTATGGCACAGGAGATTGGGCCACCTTCACCATGGAGCCTTGAAGATACTGCAGCAGATTACTACTAGGCTTCTAAAGGCACTCTTGCGCAGTCAGATTAGTGCAAGGGGTGTACTTTGGGAAAATTTGTGAAAGCCACTTTTCACGAGAAGGATAGTCGCACCACGGCGATCCTTGAGAGAATTCACACAGACGAGTGTGGATCTTTCTCAGTAGCTTCGACAACAAAGCACAGGTACTATGTGATCTTTGTTGATGATTTCTCTCGAAAGTGTTGGATCTTCTTCATGCAGAAGAAGAGCGAGACATACTCAAAGTTCTGTGAGTTTGAAGCATTGGTCGAGAAGGAATCGGGGAAGAAGGTGAAGGCTCTTAGGAGCGATAATGGTGGTGACTTCATCTATGGCAAATTCAAGGACTTATGCAGCGCAAAAGGGATTCAAAGAGAGCTCATAGCTCCCCATAACCCATCACAGAATGGGGTTGTTGAGTAGAAGAACAGAACGATCGTGGGTGCTGCACGGGCGATGTTGCATGATCAGGCCTACCCCTTCACTTGTGGCAGAAGCATGCAATACTGCAGTATATGTGCAGAACCGTTGTCCTCACAGGATAATTGGCATGAGTACACCGAGGAGTCTTATTCTGGTAAGAGGCCTGATATTTATCATTTGAGGATTTTTGGTTCTAACGTTTACATGCATGTGATGAAGGATGCCAGAAAGAAGCTGGAGCCGACCGCAGAGGTTGGGATATTTGTGGGGTACATTGATACACCCCATAACTATCGTGTGTATTTGCCATACAATCGCAAGACTGTTGTGCGACGGGATATCAAATTTCAGGAGGAGAAAGCAATGAAGTGTTCGCTTGAGAGAGAGCCACACTTGCATGCAGATGAGGAGCTATTAGTTCCTAAGGATGAGCTTCAGGATGTGGATCATCTAGAGGACGAAGTTCATGGAGTGGAAGAGACCACTCATGCAGCGCCAACCATCAGAGGGTGAAAGCGCATTACAGAAGCTGAGCGACTAGCTCAAGATGCAGAGAAGGTTGTAGGACCACCTACAGCTCAACGCAGACAGAGACAGTCCCCTGATCGGTACACTGGATATATGGCACTTGTGAGCAAATGTGTTGTGACTAAGCCATCCTCTTTCGAGGAAGCTGTGGAGGACCCCGCATGGGTAGATGCCATGGTGGAAGAGTATGATTCGATTGTCAGAAACAGTGCATGGGAGATTTTCCCAAGACCAGAAGGGAAGTCAGTGGTGGGTTCGAGATGGATCTACAAAGTGAAGCAGGCAGCTGACGGGAGTGTGGAGAAGTACAAGGAAAGATTTGTTGCCTGAGGCTTCTCACAGATAGAGGGGGTCGATTATGAGGAGACCTTTGCACCTGTCGCAAGGTATTCTTCCATACAAACGATTCTTGCTCTCTCAGCGCAGATGGAGTGGCACATTCATCAGATGGATGTGAAGACTGTGTTCCTCAACGGAGTCATTAAGGAGGAGGTGTACATAGAGAAGCTCGAAGGTTTTTAGATCTCAGCAACGAGTCACATGTGTGCAGTCTCAAGAGAGCACTATATGGGTTGAAACAAGCACCACATGCTTGGTACACACGGATAGACAATTATTTCACCAAACTTGGATTCTCCAAGAGTGAGGCAGATCCTAACCTTTACCAGATTGTGGTGGAGGGTAAGTTTCTTATCATTGTACTTTATGTAGATGATTTGATTCTGACAGGTGATGAGCTGTTGATACTTTCATGCAAGGATGATCTTGCTAGGGAGTTTGAGATGAAGGACTTGGGCCTCCTTCATTATTTCCTGGGATTGGAAATTTGGCAGCGCAGTGATGGACTATTTGTTTCTCAGGGTAAGTATGCTCGAGAGATACTGGAGAAGTTCAACATGCATGGTTGCAAGCCTGTTGATACTCCTCTTCCTGGAGGTTGGAGGAAGGAGGATGCTACTTCAGCGGAGGTAGTGGATGCCATTGTTTATTGACAATTGGTGGGGTCGCTTATGTATATGGTCAATACACGACCTGATATATGCTATGTTGTTAACCAACTTTCACAAGCTATGGTTAAGCCAACCAAGCTCTTCTGGAAGGCAGGCAAGCATGTATTGTGTTATCTCAGAGGCACATCGGGATATGGATTGTGGTACAGACAGGAGGATGAGGTGAAGCTATGTGGCTTCACAGATGCAGATTGGGCAAGGAGCCCAACGGACAGAAAGAGCACATTTGGAGGGATTTTCAGTATTGGGTCGACAACAGTTTCTTGGTACAACAGGAAGCAGAGATCTGTGGCACTCAGTTCAGCAGAGGCCGAGTATATGGTAGCAAGTTTGGCTGCATGCGAGGCTATATGGATGAGGAAGATCCTGGTCAGGTTGTTCGGTTCATACTTGGAGCCTATAGCGATTTATTGTGATAACTAGATTTGCATTAAACTCTCGGCTAATCCATTATTTCATGATAGATCTAAGCACATTGACATCAGGTACCATCATATCAAAGATTGTGTGCAGCGGAGAATCATGTTACTTCCATACATTCCAACAGAGGATCAGGATGCTGATATCTTGACGAAGGCGCTCACCAGGAGCAAATTCGAGTACCACCGAGGCAGGATAGGGGTTGCATATAATCCATATCTTGTTGAGAGGGAGTGTTGAGAATGCAACAAGATGATGGAGCTTAGTGGAAAGGAGTCGCCTTCACTAAGTGGGCCTGCAAGCTATTTTTGGCGCAAAGTCTATTTTTAGACATATGGATCATGGTCTATGAGTTGCAGGATGCTATTTGTGGATGATTGGTCATGTTGGTAAAAATAGATGGACTTCTATTTTTAGACATATGGGCGGAGTCTATTTTTAGACTGCCAGTCTAAAAATAGAAAAGTCGAATATTATTAGCTCTTAATAATATTTGGACTATAAACATTATCTTATCCTCTTAGAGCACTTCATTTTGAGCTACGGATATGGCACATGCAGCTGTCAGAAGGAAATACACTTTTCTTATGAGTCAGTTGAGCTATTGCATGGACTTCAGTTAGAACTCAAGTGGTTGAGTTTGGTGGAGTTGATTGAGGAGTTGATGGAGTTGTGTTCAGTTTGACTTGGTTAAACTAGTTGTATTTAGTCTAACTAAAGAATACACTAGTGATGAGTGATGTGAATTAATTGTTAATTAATTCACTAATTATTAACTCATAAAGCAACTAAAGAATACATCAGTTAACTTAGCGCATGGACAGTTCAGTGAAGATAGGTGTTAGAGATGAGTGAAAGGGCAAGACAACTGTCAGTTGTGACTATAGTTGTGCATGAGATTTGCACAATCAATGGATTGAGTATTGCCAATGAGGATTGCATGGTTCAGCCAAGGGAAATACGAGTTTGGATCAGCGATTCTCATCTATTCTCATGCAGGATTGCGCAGTGGAGGCAAGAAAGCAGTGGAGGAGATTTGAACCTGTGATTGATTCAGATATGAGCTTTTGTGTGTAACAGGTGGAGATAGTACTGAGTACTTGCGAGGAGTATTTTACTATGTATTGTTACATGTTATCAATCAATATAATATACATATAGTTAGGGGTTTTCAGCTGTATGCTTTCCCCGGTTACATATTGTGTTAATGTGTGCATGCGATTGATGTTTCATTGTTTTTAATTCCACAAAATTGATGACCAACGTAGAGGAGGTTATGTATTATGCATGCATTCCGCAATAGTGTATAATCAGGATAATCTCTGTGAACAGGTGTCATATTATTCAAAATTTCTACAAACTTAGTATTAATGATGAATGAATTGACTAGTGCAGGTAGATTCATGCATGACCACCATTCGAGATTTCTGAGAAGCTATCTTCCACGAGGACGGATCTCAATCTTCGACTCCAAATATAACTACCGATGAACTAAAGAAGGATAATAGGTGGCACACATTTAGGCATTTTTCTCCAAAGTTAGGTTACGACCAAGCAAATTGATAACCACTGGCCAAAGTTGTAATTTCGATTTTCCAAGTCTGTTCGGTCGGGAGGCTTGAACAAGAATTGTCTGTAATTAGTGTACACGGCCTAGAGCCAAAAGGATATATATGATGTAGATCGTAGATAGGAAACTAGTGAACCATTGAATATCATTTTGGTTTATGTAATCTGGTTATTGCCTTGCTCTAGGGCTGGACTGCTCTATAATGTAATTTTCCAAATCAAGTAATACAAGGAACCGTTATGATTTACATGCACAACATTTAAATTCATCTTTGATGTATCCTTGAAGTGTTGATCTCTTTCGTTCCTTAGAAGGGGAACAAGCTGGTTGGCTATGGCCGAGCCAACCCAACTCATTTACCCCTCTCGCTTTCGTTATTTAGAAAGATGGTGTGGTTATTTCTTTTGCAGCTGTGTGATGTAATAGTTTAATTGTTAATATTTAAGTTCTAAATTAAAATATCTTTTGTAGCCTATGTGTGAAACTGATCCGTGGTTTGAAGAGTAGTTGTGTTTGTTTTACTTATAAAATATCTTTCTCGCATTTCCTTTACTCTTGTTTTCTGTTTTAATTCATTTTCAAATGGATTGTGCAAGGAACTCCTTCCTGCACCAGTGCAAGTTGTTACCTGCACCTTGGTTTAGTCATTCGTTGCAGCAAACATTTAATCACTTACCTGCATTTTACTTTCAGTTATTTCGCAAGCGAATGAATCATTAATTGTGTAACTGTTTTTGGTATTAAAAGTTCATCTCTAAAAGATCTAGAAGCAGTTACCACATTATACTTGCAAAGAATATCATCATTGTGGGAAAAGTACCAACGTTGATTAACACATGCAAAGTACTTAGGCTACTGTTCGATTCTTTTAAAGTGCTTTTATTTCATGAAGTTTATTTCCTCTGCAAAGTTCAATGAGTTGAAGCATTTCCTTTTTCATAGATAATTTACTTCAGAATTTCATTTACAGTTGCAACTCTTTTCCAACACATCTTTTAGCTTTCGAAAGTAATTTGGGAACTGAGTAAAGGGAACTCTGTTTCAGTGCAGGAGCAAGTCTCTTGACACAGAAACAGAGTGCTCTAAGCCTTGAAGCTTAGAGCACCTTCACTTAGACATAAGTCTTCAGTAAGGAAGGTCAAATATACTCTTACACAAAAATATTGTACTTGCACTAGTGCAAGCAGATTGCAATAGTGCAAGGACAGGTTGTTTGTGTGAGAGGAAGATCAGAAGGAAGATAGGATTCTACAAGGGCCCACTTGTCAGACTGTTTACCATCCATCTGAAGATGAACATAGCATTTCATTCCAGCATTTAAGATTGTTTCCGTCATGTGGGATTTCTTTACTTGATTTACTTGCAAATTGTATTTTACATTCCAACACTACAGTTGCCTTGGTGTTAAGTTCCCTTTTCAATTGTTTTCTATTTGATTATGCAAATCCTTTCCTTTAAGAAGTAGGATTAGAAATAGGAAAATTTCATACCATTTTTGGCATTGCCTCTGCTTCATCTCTAAGTTTATGAAACCCCCAGGTTGACATTTAAGTGTTGAGGAGCTTGCTCCAGCGCAATTCCTGCACCCAACAATCTCCCAACCCATCCACTAAGCTTCTTCCTCATACCTTCCCTACTCTTGCCTATCGTTACTCCTCCCCCTCTCTTATTGCAACCCCATCTTGCAATTTGTCCTGCCCGTTACGCTATTTGTTAACTACCTGTTCACTATGTGAATGTTTCCCCTTTGTCAACAGATATACTCCGTAACGGCCCAAACTCAATGGCAAGCCTGTTTTTTCACTATAAAAACCCACAACCGTATTCATTGGCCCCCTTCTACATTCTGTTCTCGGAAATTAAAAATAAATAAATTCTTTGCAGTGACCAATAAACAAAATCTACCTACCTTTGCATCCCAGACAACAGAAGTAGATCTTGTACAACCTTCAATCCTTAAAATATACCTGTCACAACCACTAGAAATAATTCACCAACCTCCAGTTCCTTTCCCGGTTTATCACAGTTTCCTTTATTTATTTTTCTCTTCATCATGGACCCCAAAGGAAAGTCTAAAAATATGAAGGAAAAACCCATGTTACCCTTTGTCATAGACCTGGACCATCAACCTTTGGTGGACCACGAATACAAAATTCCTAAAACCAGTTGTGAATTAGATTTCTCTAAACTTCACAATTGGTTAAAGAAAAAATTCTTAGACCAGAGCGATGACCTAAGTCTTTGTAATTCTTTTCTACCCCAATCGTCTTCCGCGAGATAGATCACTTCCCTGAATTTGTCTCCTGGTGTCAGTTTAGGTATATTCCTAGTCAGAGGGCAGTTGTGGCCTAGAATGGAGACATTATGTTCACCATAACACCTGAGTCAATCAACCAAATGCTGCAAATCCCAAATAATGACTCTCTAAGCCCATTTTCAGTAGATTCCCTCATGGAACTCTACAAGAAACTTACTTTCCCATAGAGAGCTAAAAATTTTGAAATTTTCCTACCAAAAGATGTTCAGTTACCAAAAAATAATCCACCTTACCCATCTTCTATGTTTCTAGACATGACCAATCAGATTATTTCATTAGTATCATGTCTTTTAGGCTATCAATCTGATCAATGGGTTGATGAGCCCATCCTAGGTTTTCTGTCAGTTTTTTCCACATGAGAGAAACCTTTTGTCATTTTCAACTATAGTCAGTTTCTAACAGATACAATTCATGAGAAATTTCTAAAATTATCAATAGAGGGAGTGTTTAAATATGCTTCTATATTAGTTTATCTATTTTTATTTCACCAGGCCAAGAGATTCTAGATTTCATTGCAAAAATTAGATGAGCAAGGCAATGCTCAATCAATAATTCATTGGACTTCCTTGATGAGGAAGCATTCCAATGAGTTTACCTTCAGTGACTTTGTAGATCAGTTTCTATATACAGTTGCCTGCTTGCTGAACAATGATGTGGAACCTAGGATAGGACCAGAAATACAGAGAATTATGCATCTCAGTGAGCAGACTAAGATAGGAGATTGGTACTTGTACCAAAACTATACCGAGATCAGAGTTTATGGGTGTGAATTTCCACCATACAGGCTGCCAAAATTTGTTCCCATGAGGATATTCTCATTGGAATACATAAGACAGATGATGAATATGGATGACCTCCAATTTGTTGTAGTGAAGAAGATTTTTCATTTTAAGATCAAGACGCAGTTGGACCATTTATATGTAACACCAAGGCAACAAGTAAGGAGGGAAATTTGCTTCTTAAGAAAATGAATTTCAAGTTGAGTTTCACCTAGTCATATGAGCCCTTTGGAATCATTTCCAAATTGAGAGTGGGACAAAAAACCACTCCCTATGCTCACACTCCTAGACTAGAGATAGAGAAATTTATGAATCAAAGTCATTGGGAGGAGAATACTCTACAAGAGGCAGAAGAGAAGGTGATATCCAAAAATACCTCACAGACTCCAGTACCTCAAGAGAAACAGGACAAGAGGCCAAGGGCGAATGTTTCCCCTTCAATGATAGAGATTGGAGTCAAAGAGTTTCAAATATACAAGAAGAAATAGAAGACTAATCCTACACAATTTTTTTTGCATGAGGATGATGAGCAATCCACCATAGTCCTAATAGGCCTCCATGCTTCTATAAGGAAATAAGATATCCTCACATGATCTCCATTGTCCTAAGCTTCCCATGATCCCCCAGATACATCTCAAACAACAACGTTGGTTTAGGACCAAGCTGAACCAATTTTTTTTGCCAAATTCAACTAAATCAAGAAGAAAAATGAACTTCTCAAAGCCACCACATAGTCCCAATTCTTGAAGCAGACAACTTCTTCATAGCATAGGCTTCTTTCAGCCTTTAACATAGAAAAGGGGAAATGAAAATCACACTCCTTCAAGTGCAGGTCTCATTTCCAAAAACTCCAGCTGATTACAAGAAGTCTATATTTTCCTTTGATGCCTAACAAATTCACCCCATTAACCAAATAGACATGCATAAACAAACTGGTGAAATGCTATACTCTATTCTGACCAATACTGCCATGACAACAACCAAATTGTAGGCCTTAGTTAGCAACATACAATCTCAGTTAAAACTTGAAAAGGTTTCATCTCTGACTAAAGATACAAAGATTAAATCATTATAAGACCTTGTAATCAAATTGGGGTATGATCCCAGCGATGTGAAAGCAGCAGAAGAGATGGTCAAAAGGAAGAATGTTGATATTGCAACACTGAAGAAGCAGCTAAAGCTTCCCTCTATAGAAGACCCATAGAATAAGGAAACTGGGGAGCTTGGGAAAGAAAAAGATGACATGTTCAAAATTACAATTGAACAAAATGGTCAGATTAAGGACATGGAGGTTGAAATGGAAAGACTTCTGAAGGAAAAGGAGCAGACTTCACAAATAGAAATAGTTTTGCCTATAGCAGTCCCTATTTCAGTTGCAGCCACAGCAGGAGTATCTACATCAACAAAAATAGAAGCACAAACCACAGATTCCTCAAATGAGTTGGTTAGAGCCTTGAAAGACATGTCCATTAAAGGGCACAAAATTGAAAAATTAAAGGCCCAACTTAAAACCTTACAGGAGAAAAAAATTGAACACAGATAATTCATATATAGCAGAGCTACATAAATCTCACAGGCTAACCCAAAAGATTCAGTAGCTGGAAAATGAGTCTGTAATGGCTCAAACACTGGCACAGGCTAAAGAAAGTATATGGATTGAAATCAATGAGGCCATCACAGAAATTTGGCCTTCAATTGAAATAATATTTGAATAGGAGGACTTAATACAGAGATCAAAGGAGCTAATTGAAGAAGTTAGAAACAACTTGGGACAGAGGCCAGGGGAAGCTAATACTTTAATTAAAATTTTGAATTCAAAGACCAAGGATGAGTTAGCAGAATTTGAAATTGTAGATAGAATATAGACTATTTTGGAAGTCAGGAGAGTCCTTACTAAAAGGAATTTGCTAGTACAGTTGGAAAACAAGTGCCAGCATTTGGAGACCAACATCCAAAAGTTCCATAAGAAATTCAATGTATTACATTTAAAAGGACTACTAGGACTAAAGGGGATTGGAGACAAGTTAGTGCCACTAACAGATTACCAGCAGAAATTGTACTCAATAGCCCAGGAAAAATCAAAGTTTTCTACTATCAAAGGCACAATCACAGGAAAAGATTTCATGGAGGCTTTAGAATTCGATCTGCTTATCAGAGTTGAAATCAAGCATTTATTTTTGGTCAAACCAACTTTCCAGAAATATACTGAGGTAGATGAAACTTATAGAAAGTTGGTTAAAATGCCCATTCCAGATGAAGAAAGATGGGACAAGTTGTGTCAACTCTTAGAGTAAAAAGAAGTTTTATCTTCAGTAACAGAGAAACACTTTTCCATACCCAGACATCAATAGAAACCCTCAAAGATAGTGCCAGCAGATTTAGGCTTTTAAAGTTATCTATATATATATTTTTTCTATTTTTACAAACAATTTAGGATATTTTGTAAAAGATCTTGAGGCACTCAAGATAGTTTTTTTATAATTTTGTATAAGTACTTGATAAATCAAAGTACAAATGTTGGAACTTAGATGAAGAAATCGTGTTATTGATGTAAAGTTGTTCACTAAGTTGAATGTGATCATTCCTTTAATACATAAATATGTTCCAGGATTGTTGTTTCATGTGAGCTAGTGAAGTGTTTCTTTTTGTAAACATGTTGTATCTTTTTTTTTCAATATGTTATTATGAACTATATTATTTAAATAAAATGAAAGACTGAATTTGTTTAATTACACTATGTCTTGGCTTATAAGCAATATCTATGTTTTCAAACTAAAATTAAATATATAATTCTTAACTACTCTATAATTGAACTTTAAGATTTTCCTCTCTATCACTCCATCAAGCTACGAATATCCAATAGCCTGCTTACTTTTCCCTGTTACATCTGTTCTGATATTTCTTCATCTAATCACCCTAAGGCCTTTGACTCCATTTGCCCAATGGCCTTTCTCTGCAATTTCAACCCAACAATTCAAAAGATCAAATTTTAAACCTTACAACTAGCCTAAAATCCTAAAACAACAAAGCTAAATCTGACAGAGGGATCCCTATCTAAGTTTAGAAGGGCTAGATTCTAAACTTAAAAGTGGTTTTGTGGTTACCTCTGCAATTCCTTTACATCTTGAGAAATTATGGAGTGAAAACAATACTTAACCTTGGTTCTCAATTGATATTGTCGTAATTAAATAATTGGTACACGTCTATGACCCAACTCCTTTTCATATATTTTTGTGTATCAAGTTACTTGAATGAAATTTTATTGCTTTTAATGTTCATGTTCCAATAAGGAAAAATAACATTACCGATGCATTATCTAATTATTTATTGGATTTTATATTTATCATTCCTAATATTGAAAGCATGATCATATAGAAAAAAATGTCCTATAAAATGGAGTTTTTTTGCAATGATCATATAACTACATCTTTGATTAGTATAAATATACATAAGGATTTGGATCATAATGTGTGTCATGGTGGAAAACAATGGTATTTTCCACCCAACACAATAGGCATAACCACACCCATGGTACTCCTATAACACGACATTCAATTCCCTCATGTAGGTTCTCTATCTTTCTATTGGCAGCTAATGGATCAATCCTTCTAGGTCCCACACATAGACTGAAGATTTTTTTTTCTTCTTTGAGATGCTATTCCTTACCTCTTCCACAAAACATATGACATGGGTACCACACTAGTTTTATTGGTCCCGCATATGCATCGTCAAATCATTTTTTTGTAATTTTGTTCACACCAAAATAATTTCCATGCTTCCTGAATTGATTTTTTTTAAAGAAAAAATCTATAAAAAGTAAAAAATTCTAAAATCAAAATATCCTACTTATATTTCCCTAAGAAAATTTAGAAGGAAGTGCATGCTCTAGGTCTCCTCTAAAGTCTAGGATTGCATATGGATAGCCATCACTGGTAATAATTTTCCATGCCCACCATCAGAAAGAACTTGTCATTGAATGTAGTAGTGGTCACTCATCCTCCTCCTAGCTTGGTCATCAAGCCTTCCTTTCGTGCCATATAGGGCTCATATGGTGCGAGATACAAATGTCCAATTGTGGACATAATGTTAGGTATCACTTGAAAAAGGTATAAGATACTCACATATCTGACATTATTCATTTTTTCAACCTTGCAATCTATAACTTGGGTCTTCATACTAGTTAGCAAAGATATGCACCAAGTGAATATTGTAGGGTGTGGGCACTCTACTACATAAAAATTATGTGGTTGAAATACCTAATGCAGTGAGGTTGATCATGCCAGACGAGCTATAGTGAAGAGCTAAATATTGAGCCCCAAGATTTCTATGCTCCTAATGGGGATTTGGGTTCTTACTTTCTGGGTACCATCAATGCAATATACATCAATATAATATTTGATGGTTACTCTGATTGACTTTGAATCTTCAAATTCATTGTTTCTTTTCACTAAGAGAGTTCAATGATGAAATCAATAATTTTCACTTCAATTTCCAATGACTCATCATTATCATAAAGCATCATGGTCCAAGATCCAGTAATTAATTGATACCTGTATAAAGCGCCTTTGCATGTGCATAACAGGAATTAATAGAATCTTGAGAAGGCCAAAATTCTAGATGGCATCCATGGTCTTGAAATCATCTAACACATCATTTCCCACTTCCTCATGTTCTCTCTCTCTCCAAAGGATTTCCATTCTACATTTAATTAATAGTTTTTAGTAATATTCTTTATTTAACAAAGAGGTTGTGTACATACACAATTTTCCTATAGATATTTTCATATATACATAACTATCCTTAAGACAAATATCATATAGCACCATCCATATGCTACAATTAATAAGGTGAGTCACATATTCATATGCTCCCTTTTGAAATCAATTTATCACCATCAAATTTACATTAAAAACTAAACGAATATGATCAAATGAAAGAGAAAATGATGAGTATGTACAAGCTCAATCTGGTGTGTGATTTTGTTAGCTAAATCCACTGATATCATCAGCCAAATATCAAGGTATTTTTATCTAGAATGCACTATGATTGGGTAAAAAGTCAAACCAAATGCTAGAAATGAATTTTTTACATATATTATGAATTTTTTTGACACACTTTTATATAGTTGAGGACCTTCTTTCATATTTTCAATTAATGTACTCTTCAATAAAATGTATTTTTAAGTGGTGTTTTCATTTTTTAGGTGTAACACAAGAACTTGTTTTTTTCGAATGCCTTTCTAACACTCTTTCTACATTATATCTAATGTGGTAGATAATGATCTTGATATCTTGCATAGAGGGTAATGACTCTCTCACTTCACATTCTGCATTGATGTTGTTTTCTTCTTTACCATTAGAACAATCCCATTATTTTGTGACTCCAACCTCACTCACAATTTTATGTGTCGTAATTTGGTGGTAAATCCCACCTTTACATGGAAGCCCTAGTTGGTAACTTGCTATCCATTTTGTGTCTATGCAATTAAAAATTCCTAGGCTCAAAAGCCCTCCTAAGTCCGGCCCCCATGACTCTTAATGAAGCTACATACTTCCTCTTAAATATTGTTTTGGCAATATCACAATGGCCTCCCAATGTTGATTTGTATTATAACATTACCAAGAATATGCTTTTGAGCCTAATATCAGATTCAACTTGCTCTCTTATAGCCATTTTCTCATGCATTCTCTTTAATTAGTAGCCTTGCATATATTGCCTTTGTGACTCAACACCATTTATTCTTGGAAGAAACATTCCTCGAGTGCCCATATCCTGCATGCCTAGCTTGCATCTAACATAGGCATGTTCCAATAACTTGAAATACTTTTCTTATTTGTGGCACTCTTTTCCTCAATTATATTAAAGAATTATTTTTTCATTTTTAAACTTTTTATAATATGAAAAATGAAAAAATATATATATATGATAAAAAAAAACAAGGGTCTGAAGAGAGTGAATTCTCAGTTTTATATTATAAATAATCTCAAACATCATGTCAAGCTTTATAAAACTGCCAAGCTATGAGTTTTTCTTCTTGTTAAGTTGGTTCCTAGTTTAAATTTAAGAAGTTGAACCTTGTTTTTAAGTTTTTAATCTTTTGGTTAGTTAGTCTTCCAATCATATGGATAGTTTATTGATGCCTCATATGTCACAGGATTATATTTTTTTTCATTCTTGAGCATACACTACCCAAGTCATTATTAGGGTGTGCTTATGTGCAAGGGAAGTTAACTCTATGTTGGTCATTCTACACTTGTCTCTTGACTCAATATGTCATCCTTCCTAGTTTTCAAGTCACTTTTAGTATCAAGAAGTATCTTTTCGATATATTTGTGTTAATATGGCAACTCCCCATTAACTCCTTATTGTTGGGTCTTCACTCATTGACTATTGTAAATTTCTCAGAGAGTTTGACCTAGAGTAACACCCTAACCCTATTTTCATGATTGGTAGGTGATCTTGTGCTCAACAATGAGATTTATCATGGTTATTGATTAAGTGGTTTCCCTTGTGTTTCCCATCAACACCCGTATTCACACATTAGGACTCATGCCGTACCTTGAATTCCATTTTTCATAATTGGTAGAGTTCCTCATATTTGTTAATGTTTTTCATTATTGGTCATTTATTAGAGGGTCTCTTGAGTGTGTCATTTCATTTAGTGCATGCAAGACACATAGCGATTTTGGTCCTTATAATTCTTCATCTGAGTCCTTCCAAATAATTGGAATTATAGTTAAACATTTTTAATTGACGGGGGATGCGTCAATTTCATCATTCTATAAAATATTTTCCCATCAACTTCAACTCATTTGAGCTAGGAATAAGCTATAGAGTCTCATTTTGTACCTTGGAATTTGTAGCCATCAGTTGTAGATTCCCTTACTGTTAACAATAAGAATACATTAGTGTCCCCTAATTGATGGATTCTACAAGTGTTCAAACTCAACTTATTTATTTTCACTTGCTAGAATGCATTATGTACCTTAACTCCTATTATCATCAATGGTGGATTATCTCATGGTTTCTAATGATATACATGAATGACGAATAAATAAATTGTTTCTCTAATGTGGGTGTTTGACTCGTGTATGCGTATGGTGAATATTTGTAACTTTAGTGGTTGGCTTGAAGAGCTTGGGTTTGTGATAGTATCTTGATCAATTGGAAGCATCCCTAGGTTATACTAGTGGCACCCTCTTTGTTATGTTTCTCTTTATTTTAGTAGCATCTTTTATGTTACTATCTAATTTTTTAGAAAATACCACTTCGTTCATGCTCACATGATTTTAGTACATTAGGGAGGATCAATTTTTTCATTCCATTGCTCGAGATATCTTTCTACTTAATATAATGAGACATGTCTCCAATATGTAATGTTCGTGGCTATGATATTTGACATGCATTCACTGTGTATTCTTTTTTGTGGCCATGTTTGTCACTCTTTTATATGTATTTCATGAATCTATAATGTATTTGATTTGGTGGCCATGCTTTGCCATATCTTACTATGGGTATACACAATAGAGTAAACTATCAAATGGGAACTGTAAGCTAAAAATGAGAAATTAAGACAAAAAAAAAAATCCAAAGAAAACATGAAAAAAATCCCAAAAACAAAAAGTGTTGTTGTTGCATCAACATTTTTTTTTCGAAGTAAATTTTCAACATTCTTTAACAACGGAAGTGAAAACCAATTTTTTTTGTGCAAAAAACACCTTGAAAATGAAAGTGTTCATGTCGGAATAACCTCTCTTTTTGGGGCTACATTTTCAACATTTTTTAATAATGACATTAATGATAAAATATCATGACTCTGAAAAACCTTAAAATTCCAACAAGTTTCAGGTATGACATTAAAAATAAAATATTGGGACCACATTACATTCTCATCTGCTCTAATAAAGTGGCAACCTCCGTTTGGAAGGGTAAAGCTGATTTGTCTCTTGACATTCTAACATCATGCGTTAAACTGTCCAGCAGGAAGTCACAATCATACATCATAAAATTGGATTCTATGTCGCTTTACGGGTTCCATGAATGATTTATGTCTGACGATGGTAGGCCTGGTTGTGAGGAGTCACAACCAGTTTCCAGTTGTACCCACAGGGATAGCAGGAAGTCACACCCAATATATGGGCTGGGATACTCTGCTAAAAATGGTGTACCCACCCAAGCTAGATTTGTGCAAGGTGTCAGATAAAAATGGTGTACCCACCCAAGCTAGATTTGTGCAAGGTGTCAGATAAAAATGGTGTACCCACCCAAGCTAGATTTGTGGAAGGTTTCGGACCTTAAAGCGACATAGAAACAAGTACAAAGCATTAAGGATGGACTTAAAGCGACATAGAAACAAGTACAAAGCATGAAGTCCATCCTTAAAGCGACATAGAAACAAGTACAAAGCATAAGGATGGAGGATGGAGGTACTGTCAGAGTTGGAGGTGCTTTTAAATTATATTGTCTCTGAAAAAACCTTAAAATTCCAATGATTTATAGGCATGGGATTAAAGATAGAATATCATGTTTCAGATAAGCTTAAAATTCCAACAATTTTCATCCATGGTCCTAAAGAATAAATACTTATAATTTTTTTTGACCACAATATTAAAGATAAAATATCATGACTTAGAAAAACCTTAAAATTTTGACTATCTTTCAACCATGTAATTAAAACTAAAAATCATGACTAAAAAAACCTTTTTCAACATATTTCAACAAGGGCATTATGGAAAAATTTTATGACTAAAAAACTTTAAAAAATAAACAATTGAATGAAAGTATCATCATACCAAGAGTAATTTCTTTTTAAATGTAAAAAATATAGCATTCTTAAAATTTTAGCCTAAGACAACTTGACACATTGTAAAATTAAAAATCAACCATGAAATTGACACGTAGTGTAGGTGAACTCAACCTATTGTAATGGAAACTTAAAGACCAACCATGAAATTAACACATTGTGGGGGCGATCTCAATCCATTATAACGAAAACTTTAAAATCAAATACAAATTGACACATAATGAGATCGAGTTACTAGTTGAGGATCGAAGCGGACCCTGTAGAAGAAAATAAAATACTAAATAAGTATATAAATGAAAAAAATGAAAAATACAAAAAAAACGCAAAAAACACAAAAAGTTAAAAAAATAATAACAAGTAAATAGAAATATATATTAAAACATAAAAATAAAACACAACCTCTATATATATATATATATATATATATATATATAAAACAAACATAAAATGTATAAAAAAACAAAATTAACTTATAAAATATAAAATTTTAAACCAACAAATTAAGTATAAAAAACAAAAATATAAATAAATAAATAAGAAAATATTTCCAAAGAGACATAATTTAAGATTGTCTTTTATATGACAAAAAAAATAGAAGAATAAAAAATTAATAATAAAAATATTAAAACATTTTTTTGAAAATTAAATTAAAAAGTAAATAAAACTAAATTGAAAACAATAAAATCACAATTAAGAAATAAAAGTATTAAAAAAACACACATAAAAATAATTAAAAAAACATTAAAAAATAACTAAAAGTTATTAAAAAAATTGAGCCCCTCATGTATTGGGGGTGGTGAGGGTTGCATGCATTCTTAAGGCAAAAGAAAATTTAAAGTGTCTAAAATATGTCTTAAAAAAGATTGATGCTTTTCAAAATGCACATGAAATCACCAACATCTAAAAAAAATTATCCACACATAATACATTACAAAATTTAAAGTGTCAAAAATAAGTCCTCTAAAAAAAAGGGTTGATCTAACATTTTTCAAAATTAGCATGAAAATTACTAACATTTTAGAAAAAATGTTCATACTTTATACATGAGAAAATTTAAAGTGTCAAAATTATGCTCCAAGAATTAAAGTGTATTCTTAATCAACACTTTTCAAAACCATATGATTTTTTGCTACCTCAGAAAAATGAGAACTCGGTACAGTTCCCATTTGATAGTTTACTTTGTTACCCACCCTAGGAAATGAGTTGTCTTGACTTAGTTTATTTTTGCAGGTTTTGTTTGGGTTTGTTCTTTCGAGAATACTTATTGGGCCCACTTGACAATGCTCTCTTGATTTTTTATAATGTATTTTTCCATGAGATACCCTTCTAACATCACACATTAGGGAGCATCTTTTGTTATACTTATCATTAGATGCATCTTTTAGCCTTAACATTCCTTTTCCCATCTACAAACATTCTCCCTTAAATGAGCTCTTTAAAAAAGAAATTGTGAGTATACACACCTTTTAAACTTGTATAATGTGTACATCCATGTCTCTTATGAAAGAAAAATGCATATATACACTATTCTCCTAAAAAAACTAGCATATGGCCTCATTTTGTACTAAAATGAATTAAATGTGTGCGCATTTCAAGGTGGGTTTTACATGTTTTATGGAGAGAACTATATAAACTACTTTATATAGTTGAAGGAGAGAGATAATGATGCCTTAGGTGAAGGAGGGAGATAGTGACAATACTCACAAGCAGCGTTATGTTGGAAACTTGCCTCCTAACCTTTTTGTTTGCAATCCTCTTGAGCTTTTAGATATTCCCTTACATTTAAAACACTTGATTCCTTGTCTTCTCTTTGTTCTATAGGCTTTAGAAAAAGACTCATCTTTCTCTCTCTTTTTTAGAGGAAAAGGACATTGTTGTTTAGACCTTTAGTGGCATAGAGTCAAGGGAACTAGAAAACAATTTTGAGTATAACCTTCCGCAAGAACCATGTATTTTCGAAGATTTGTAGTGATATTAATTTTTATAATAAGGAACTCATTCGTTTTTGTTCCAATTCAATGTTTTCATAATATAGTTTTTGACCATGAATTTTTTTGTTGATTTATTTCATCTAACACATATACTTGTCCTCATTTATTTTACTTTGTGAATGCAAGGCATTTAGTAAAAACTTAAAGGAAGTGGATTTTGCTAGTGGTCCCTCATACATCTTTGATTTTTGGGGTGTGTCATCTATCCTTAGATGGTAGTTAATAAAGATTGTTTATTTTCTTATTGATTGAATTGAATGTTTTTTAACTCCGCTCTATTGTGGTTTTAACCCTAACAATAGTAAAAAAACAGAAAAAAGAATTTAATTCGTGATGTGGTCTATCTCACTAAAATGAGATATTAGATAGAGAAAAAGTTATTTTAGACCTTGAAGTAAACCAAAGAAATTTTTTGTTACAATGATGAGAGAAACTCATACATCACAATTTAAATAATAATAATAATCCCTATATAAAATTAAATATAAATAAATCACTATATTTAAATTACATTTAATTTTTTTTATCATAATTAAATTAAATTAAATATTATAAAAATCAAAATAAAATTTCATAACATTTCATACCAAATAATATGTTTACATGCTAATAAAACTATATAAAGGAAAAAAAAACTTATATAAAAAAAATGCTTGTATCCTAATGAAAATATGTTTCACACATATGAAAGAGGTAAAGTTGAGCATGTTTAGATAGAGTGGGGATATGTTATCCTAACCAAAAAAATACAAATAAATATAAAACAGAGCGAGGTAAACCTTTTGAAAATTTACTTGAGTAAGTTTAGAAAAAATAATTAGAAGATTAAAAAATAAATATGAAAGAAATAATAACACAGGTTTTACAAGATTCACACATAAATATAAAAGAAATAGAGGTAAACCTTTAGAAAATTTACTGGAGCAAGTTTAGGTATAATAACAAACCTTTTGAAAATTTACTCGGTCTATGAAAAAGAGAGGTACACTTTTTGAAAAAATACTTCAGCAAGTTTAACCATAGTAAGAGCAAGTTTAACCATAGTAAGACTGGGTTTTCAAAATTGGCATTCAAATATATAAATTCCAATTTTTAAACTACCCAAATCAGTTTTCAAATATACCATTTCAAAATAAGCGGAATCAGTTTTCTGGTGGCATCAATACACTTCAGATAAGGCTATTAAAATATACCATTTCAAAATAAGCGGAATCAGTTTCCTGGTGGCATCAAGACACTTCAGATAAGGCTATTAGAAAGAGTTGGATATTATAGACTTGCTAGAGATCATAAAATATACCGCAAACAGTAGTAGTAGACAGTTTGTTCTTGGGAGTTTATTAAATACACTGACAGCTATCGAGGTGTTAAACAATACAACTACTTTATCTTGTACACTCATATTATAAATTGTTTGAAGCTATACAGATAACACCTTGTTCAAAGGATTCAATTGAAAAATGTTCTTTTACTCAATTGAGAAACGCTCTTTTACACAATATTTTTTAAATTGAAAAGTGCTCTTGCACGCACTTTTTCTTAAATTGTTTCAAGCGAATAAGCCAAAACCCTATACAAATAACACTGCGCTGAATAGAATCAATTGAAAACAGCTCTATACTTTGCCTTCAGGGATATTTTTCCACTATCCTTTGTAGCATATTAGATTACCTGGAGGCTTCAGCAGTCTCAGTACTGATAAGATCGGTCATTTGAATGTCCAAAGATTAAGATAAAGAAGAAGATTGGTGAGAAGAAGATCCCTGCAAAGTGTCAACAGGAAATGGGAATGGAGGAACGTCTCCATCTAACATTTGAACAACTTTTCTCATTGAGGGACGACGAGATGAATGCACCATTTGAACCTCCGAATGACTGGAGGGATCCACCATTTGAATCTCCGAAGCACTCGATGAAGAAGATTGGTGAGAAGAAGATGGCCGCAAAGGTGTGTCCACAGGAAATGGGAATGGAGGAGTGGTAATGTCAACGTCTCCTTCTAACATCTGGACAACTTTGCTCATTGAGGGACGACGAGATGCCTTGAACTGTATGCACCACAGCCCAACTAACTTAACCTTTTGGCGATGACTTGGTCTTCCTCCGACATGTCCTCTTTTCTTAGATTTTCGAACTCTCCCTTTTCCACTTGTTTAAGAGCCCACTCTGCATAGAAGAATTTACTTGAGTTACTTTCTAGATACTTATAATCGATGTTCTTCCTTCGCCCCACCATCTCCATAAGTAATATACCATAGCTATACACATCAGATTTATCAGTGACAACTCCATACAGCCTTGACCGCATCTCTGGAGCAGCGTAGCCTACTGTTCCTCTATTGGCCACAGAGACGTGACTTTCCTCTCTGTCCGACATTTTGGCAAGACCAAAATCTGCAACTTTGGTAAGAATACATCGGGTGCTTGTTGTGTACAGTTAACAATTGTTCCGAGCGTGTCTGCATGAGAAAGATTGAAGAATCCACCTTTTGATAACCAATCGTAACTATAAGAATCCTGATAAGAAGAAGGGGTGATATGAAGGGTTCCAGTAGAGTAAGAGGATTTCGCGATCTCTCCAAGTACTCTGCCTTCCCACTGGCTGTTAGAGGCAGAGCTGAATAGCTTAATCTGAGGATCATCACAGTAAGCATCTAGAGGGCCACATGGGCCAAAGGGATATTGAATGATGGAATTTCCACAAGTAAAAGGAACGCAGTCTTTAGAGGATGGATAATAATCGCCAGCTGCAGAAGCAACAGAGGTAAAGAGGAGCAGCATGAGGAGGGAGTAGCCCATTTTCCTATGCGCAAGCGGAGAGATGCTGTAAAAGAAGATAAACAGAGAATTGAATTGGGTCTAAGCGAAACAAATGAATTGCAAAGAGGATTGAAGAGCAATCCGCAGGCCAGAGACTACAAAATCAACGGGGAATTGCAAAAGAGATGGATTCTTTCGGCTTTAAACAGACTAGACAGAAGGGTGGAAGAAGGGTGCAACACTCAATAATACAGTATTGTTTAAACGGAGAATCAAAGTCGGACACTAAAAATATGTAGAAGGTTCGAAACGTTCACAAATGAAATTGTGGTCCAATTTTATTTTTTTAATGTATTTGTGGTATAGCCAGGAAATTGCATTTATTTGAGACAGAATCCGGAGTCTTGGATACGTGGAAATGAATAAATCGCTTAGAATTTATATTTAAATAAATATAATAAAATATTTATAATTTTTAATATTATATATTATATTTGCTTTTAGGAAAGGTTTTATTTTTTTATTTTAGCTTTTAGCTTTGGATAGTTTTGTGGTTGATATTATATCATATTATTATTACACCCCACTTTCTTCATAAGATCCTCCTCTTTTATGGCATTAAGCGGTCAATATGCGGGGAAGTATTTCGTGACAGGAAAGCTTTTTCAGGCCCCATTCTCTTTCTCATTTTGTCAAAAAGTAGATTTCTCCCTATCCATTCGTTCTTGAAGTATGAAATTAGATCCTGGAGCTGCGGAACTCACTACTCTATTAGAAAAGAGAATTACCAACTATTCTAGTGAAATTGAGTTTTTAAATATATAAATAGATTTAATATTTAAAAATGGTTAAAATATTTTGATTAGAAAAATTATATAATTTAATTTTAAAATTTTAATAATCTTTTATTAAATTTTTAATACTCTTGCTTATTCGATATAGAAAAAATAAATTGTTAGATTGTGTATCCACTTTATATGTGTGGTATGTAATGTCATAATAATTTTCTTTATATCTAAGGACTTAAATAATTAAGTCACTTATTTTACAAATTATCTCTATATATAATTAGAGAAAGAAGAGTTTAAATAAAATCAATTAAATATTTTAAAAAGATTAGAGTTGTGATTTTTGTATGATATAGATATATGTAAGTAAGAGTTTATTGTTAGATTTCAAATTTTTGTGATCTATATCCATAATATATATGTTGTCTTCTGCATTAATCAATTGACAATGGAAAAATATTATTTTCAATTTATTTTTATTAAATATAAATAGAAAATATTTAAAGAAAAAGTAAATAACAAGGTCGTATAGCTAGCCTTCCGTGTGGCCTAGTTTAATTATTGTACTAATTAGCAGGTTTGAACAAGAGTTAATTTCATTGATTTCTTTAACCATGGTTAAATTCGAGTCAAAAACACTGAAAGAAGTGAGCCAATGACTCTTATGATTAGATCCAAGGCATACTAGGGTGTCTTGCTCCTAGTTCCTCAAGGGAGGTGAGAAGCCTGATTTTATCTTCTAGCTTTTGAGGTCCATAGACATTTGTGATCATGTATATCCTCTGATCACCTTGTTAGCCTCCTGCTGCAGCAGGTATTCATTTTTCATGATTAACATTTTTACATGCCAAATATGTCATACTTTGCTGGCTGCAATGTTCCATATTTGCAGAACAGACCAAAGAAGATGCCATGAAAGTGTCATGGTCCGAATGCCACTGCTGTATTCCATTTTTGGTACGATTTTCAATTAAGGGAAGGCCAAATAGCTAAATCTTGGTCTCCCTAGATTTCAATTTCCTGTTGTAGAATATAGAGAATGTATCTGTCCAAACAGCTAAATCTTGGCAGATTTGTAGATAAGTAGAGAATCAAAAGGACCCAACTGTTTAATCTGGGCCCTGGCAGAAATAAGTGTAGATTTAGATAGGAAAAATTGAAAAAAGAAAAAATTGTAAAGCTGGGTCTGCAAGTCTAAATGCACCCACCCATAAAAGAAGAAAAAATGTGAAAAAAAAAAAAAAAATAGGCTGGGTAGGTAGCTGTGTGGTTGCAGAATGATAATTTGTGATTAGTTTTGTGGTACAAAGTATTTTATCTTTTCAGATCACAGTGCAGGCAGTTTTTATGCAAACGGGCTCAAAGGTGAACATTACTAACTCCCCTTTCTTCTAAATTCCCCAAAGCCACTTACTAACTTCCCAAAGAGGTCAAGATCTGCTTGCCTCTTAGTCTCATCATACTCCATATCAGTTGCCTTGGTGAAGATCTGCTTCACTCAAGGATCTCAGTTCTCTACAAGTTCTTTTTCCCAAATTTAGCCTAAGGTCCCTGACCTTAGCGCTCACTGGTCACCTTCATATTAACTACTAACAATATTATATAAATCCCTATCAGTTTTCCCATTTCCCTATTAAACTATGCATATAAAACTCCCCTATGTAAATATTCCCTCCCTGGCAATATAGCCATATTTTTATAAGTCCGTGAAAAAATGGTCCATCTGGGGCTGTTTTTAGCCCAGCCGAGTCAGAACAGGGATTAATCTGACACCTGGTCAGACTAATAACCTCTTCCCTAACCCTAGAACCCTCAAAAACCCCCTTTTTCCGCCCCCAACCCAAAGTTTTGGCATTAAATATTAACCCCGCCACATATAACTCCCATAACCCGCATAAACCATTGTTTAAACCCACCCGTGCGCTATATTTAAATAGGAATATTCCCGCGAATATCCCCGCCCACTAACCCGCCGCCGCCTCGCGTCTACCGCCAACCATTGGATCCCCCGCCCCGCAGATCAACGGCTGGCGGGCCGTCCCATCTCCAAAATGCCCGAGCTTTAGCGTCCGGGAGATGGGCAGTATTGTCGCCGTACCTCCTGCCACGCGTCAAGCGTTGGGCTGTGGCGGAGACCTCTCCCCCGAAACCACCTTTGTCCATAAGCGATGCGCCCAAAACCGGAAACCGCCCCTGCCTACGTCACCCGCCTGCCCAGTGACGTCACCCCCTGCACAGTCACCGCTTACGTCACCCCCCTGCCCAGTCACTATGTCGAGTCACCTGCCTGCGTGGCCTCCTGCCACGTCACTGCCACGTATCCCTGCCACCGTACCTGCCATGTCACCATCCGTACGTGATGACGTCATGCTGACGTCATCCTGCCACATCGTCCTACTGACGTCATGCTGACATCACCCGCCGTACAATGTCACATCATGCTGACGTCATCAGCACTTTTTTGGCGCGAAGGGCAAAAAATCGCACTTCGGAGCCCCGGAATCCGATTCTGAGGCAGTTTTTGATGGCTAGATTTTTTGGGCCTGAATGGGGAATCTTCAGGGAATCTTTTCATTCTGCGGCCCCCAGCAAGCCCGAAAGGCGCCGAATGACCCATTTTTCTTCGCGAAGCTTGCGAGAAGGAGGAGAAAACAGTTTTGAAAGAAACAGAGGCCAAACAACGGCCATTTATTTGTGAATAAGACCCACAGCACCTCAGAACAACATCAATTTATTGCCGAAGGGTATCAGAGGAAGAAGGAGAGCCAAAGAGTATCAGTCGAAGATTTTTTAAGGGCTCGAAGCACTTAAACATTGATGAGCCCCCCAGAAAGTCAAATCAAGGGGAGTAAGCCCATCCTAGCTCTCAAATCACATTCAGAGGCATTTAAAACCGCCGAACAGCAAGGGTGCAAAGACCAATGCACAGTTATGACAGATGAAAAGCACAGAGCCACCAGGACAGATATTAACTCATTTTGATACAGCTGCCCCCAGCAAAGCTCAAAGATATTTTCTGGCATTTATTTCTGGATAGGATTAGGTTAAAGTAATCAATTTTCTGACAGACCTGTTAGGTCGGCTGTAATAAATAATTTTGGATAAATCTTCCCTATATATACCACCCTCTGTATTGTTTTAAAGGGTCGGTTGGTTGATAGTTTTTTCAGTGGAGACTTGCACTGTATACCTGATATGTTTTCTATAATCAAAGACTGTTGAAAAGCTTGGAGGGAAGACTGTCTGCTCTGTGTTTAATGGTTTGAAGAAGTGAATTTGGAATTCATGTGCTGCAACATGACTCAATAAGTTTTCCTAACTCTGTTTTTTCCATTGATGTACCGTCTAAATAGCAGAAAGAAAGAATAGTCTAGAATTGGTTTAAACTGCCCTCTATGCTCATTTTCTGCTGTTTCTTTATGTTTTTCCTCTGGATCAGTCATGAATATGAATTCCCTTCGGCTCATATTTCCCCTAATCCATTCATCTTTGACAGTTGTCTAGGAATTCTTAACTGCTCCTAGATAGAGTTCATTCACCTTCCCCCTTTAAAGCATAGTGAGAGATTCTTTGTTGCCTCTCATTCTTTATCCCTCATTCCATCCTTTTAAGCTTTAAGTGTTGTTTCATGAGCAGCTACCTTGCTCCTTATTTCTCTTGTGACCAAGAAAACGCACCAGCAGTCTGACTCCTTGACTCCACGCCCAATGGTTTGAAACTTACCAGACTATGTTTTGCCTCTCTACCTGAAAACATCATCCTTCCCACCAAAAAACAAAACAAAACCCTTGGACTCGATAACTAGCCTAAATCATTTTAAACAAAGCTCAATCATAAAGAGAGAGCCCTCTCTGATTGCAGGTTGGCTAGAACCTGCAGTCCAAAGTTGGTCTGTGGTTACCTCGGCCGTATCCTTTTCCGGAGCTTAAGGACAACCTGAGTGATAACACACCTAAAGGTTGACATACCAAAGAAAGATAGTTCCTAGACACTTCAGCATCCAGGATTCCAAATTTTTGGGGATCCTAGAGCGTAAGAAACCCCCCCCCCCCCCCCCCCCACACCGAGTTATTGCTTTAACCTCAATATGATAAGATCTCTTTCAGAGAAAAAAAGCGGTATCAAACAGCTAGGCAGAGACTCCATGGCCTTCTAGAACTTCATAAGGAACATGGGGCTTATGGACACTGAAACAATTAATGGGACCTTCACCTAGAACAACAAGAGGGGAGGGGCTTCACAAGTCGCCTCTAGACTTGATAGATTTATCATTTCAGAGGACCTCTTTCTTTCATGCCCTGCCATGTTAGCTTCTGTTCTTCCCTTTGGAGGTTCAGACCATTGGCCTATACAACTGGAAGCCACTTTTATGTGTACACCAAGAAACAGACCCTTCATATTTGAAAATGCCTGGCTCTCTCACCCTGAATTCACTAGCA
The DNA here is from genome assembly GCA_031772625.1 of Pinus tabuliformis. Lineage (NCBI taxonomy): Eukaryota > Viridiplantae > Streptophyta > Pinopsida > Pinales > Pinaceae > Pinus > Pinus tabuliformis. Next base: position 462,930,453 of record CM062816.1, on the reverse strand, counting down.
ATATTGACAAATGGTGGAGAGAGGAGCTGAACATTTAAGGCACTAGAATGCTCCTACTCCAACAGAAACTTAAACATATCAAATCCAGGCTTAAAGATTGGAACAAAAAGGAATTTCAAAATATATTCAAAGCCAAAAGAGAAGCTGAGCAGAAACTCCAGGAGATCAATCAGATCAGCATCACAGAGGGCTTTACCGAGGAGCGGAAAAAGCTATTTGACTCTCTGCAGGAAGAATGGGAAGATCGGTGCAGACAAGAGGAAATTTTTTGGAGATAGAAGTCGAGGGTGCAATGGATTAGAGAGAGAGAAAGAAACACGGAGTTCTTTCATAAATCCATCATGGATCACAGGGCACACAACAGAATCACGATTCACAAAGCTCAAAGATTCTCAAGGGATAGAACTCGCCTCTCACAAAGATATGGAATCTGTCCTTGTTCAACACTTCCTCAGTATAGCAGAGGAGCCTCTGGTGGATAGATCCAGGTTCATCAACAATTTCACTCAGTACATCCCTCAGCTGGTGACCAGAGAGGACAACCACAATCTTAACAAGCCAATTTCGGAAGAGCAGGTCAGTGAAATGATTAATGAAATTCAAAATGGAAAAGCTCCAGGCCCGGATGGGTTCAATGTAGACTTCTTCAAAGCTTGCTGGAAAATAGTCAAACAGGATATCCTTGAGGTGGTGGAAGACTCAAGAAGATCCAAAAAGGTTCTGAAGGCTCTTAATGCTTCCTTCATAACTTTAATCCCAAAACAGGAAAAAGCCATGACTCTAGATGGATTCAGACCCATAGCTTTATGTAATGTGGTGTACAAAATTATTTCCAAGGTGATCGCCAATAGACTCAAGCCCCTCTTACCAGCTCTCATCTCAGAGGAGCAAACAGGCTATGTGGAAGGAAGACAAATCCTAGATAACATCATCCAAGCTCACGTGGTGGTACATTCTCTCAAAAGCAACAAACAAGCTGGTATGATCATTCAGCTGGACCTAGCGAAAGCCTACGACAAGCTAAGTTGGTCTTATATAAGGGTAGTTCTAAGAGCATATGGATTCAACCAAAACTAGATAAGATGGGTTATGGCACTAGTTACCACGACCAGTTTTTCCATCCTGCTCAATGGCGCTCCTTCAAGAACTTTCACACCCTCCAGAGGTCTCAGACAAGGGGATCCGCTCTCACCCTTCCTCTTTGTTCTAATGATGGAAGGGCTAGGTAGAGCGATTAAAATGGCAAATGCTAAAGGAAGAATCCAGGGTATCAAACTCACCTTGGATGGAGAGGCAAATACTCATCAACAATTTGTGGATGACACAATGTTGCAGGGCATACCCACAGTTAGGGAAGCCAGAGCGATCAAACAAATCTTAAATGACTTTGCTATGGCAATTGGCACAGAGGTAAGTCTCAACAAATCAAAAGTCTTTTTCTTTAACACTGACATTGCTATTCAAAGAAACATCACCAGGATTCTTGGGTTTCAAAGGGACCGGTTACCTTCCAAATATTTGGGCATACCTCTCATAGATAAGCCTCTAAGCAAGGGAGTATGGGAGCCAATAATAAATAAACTTCAGGACAAGATCATAAAATGGACATGTAGGTATTTAAATTTGGCGGGGCACCTTGTGCTCACACAGTCTGTCTTATAGGCAATTCCCATTTTCATGTTCTCAACTCTTCCTGCTCCTAAAGGAGTTCAGCAACAAATCAGGAGCATACAAAGGGATTTTCTATGGGGTAGAGGAGAAGAGAAAAGTAAATGGGCTCTATTGGCCTGGGACAAGATCTGAAAACCCAAGAGCCATGGCGGTTTGGGGCTTCATGACCCTGAAACCCTCAGCAGAGTTTTGGGAGCTAAATGCTGGTGGAGGTGGATCAAGGAATCGGCAAACCCCTGGGCCAAGCTTTGGAAATAAAAATTTTCCAAGAATTGGCAGGAGAAGGATCACATTCGAATGTTAGGGCATATTAAGGGCTCCCATATTTGGAACCTTGCCTAGGAAAATAAAGGTATTGTTCAGCAGCATAGTTTTTGGGAGATCTGAGATGGGAACCTGGCTCAGTTTTGGGAGGATAACTGGCAACAGGAACCCAACGTGTATAAGGATGAATTAACAACTCTCAAGCATAATATCGATAACGAAGGTCTACACATGGTAAATGACTTCTAGGACTGGGTAAGGAACAATGGAAAATGGAGAATTTGGAAGGATCTAGGCCACAGTGAAGAGAGCCCTCTGAAGGCCTAGGTAGACTCTCTTGCTCAGGAGCTAGAACATAGGAGGATTTTGGTTTCCTCCTTGCCTGACCAACTGAGATGGGGAAGGAACACCGAGGGAAACTTCAACCTAAAAGAAGCTAAATAGGTAGTAACAGGGTTTAACTACCAAAACCCTGATCAGGTATGGAAGAATTTTTGGCAGAGTCCCCACTGGATGAAAATAAAGTTATTCATTTGGCTAGTTCATCAAAGGAAAATTTTAACTTGGGAGAATATCCTGAAAAAAGGCTTCACTGGCCCATCCAAATGTTATTTATGTGGCTTACAAGAGGAGACGATGGATCACCTTCTCAACCTCTGCCCTTTCACCTCTACCATGTGGGAATGGGTGGCTTCAATCTTTAGGCACACTGATAGGGATAGACTCAGCATCTCCAACACTTTGAAGAATTGGAGGAAAAACCTCTCAGGGAATGAAATCATCAATAAAGCCTGGACTCTGGTTCCAGGCTTTGTTATCTGGGATGTTTGGAAAGAACGTAATAGCAGGATCTTCAAGAACAAAGCAAGCAAGCCCCAGCACATAATTGATCAAATTTTAAGGCAGCTCAAAGACACAGTCAAAAGCTTGTTGTGGAAACTTCCCACGGACCCTCCTCTGCCCCAAGAGGAATGTATACTACTACATTTGGGTCTCCAGTCTATAGGCCTACAGGGCATAATTAAGGGTGTGAGCCAAATAAATGTAGATATAAATATTTGGAAGCCTCCTCCACATGGTTTCCTAAAAGTCAATATAGATGGAGCGTCTAAGGGCAACCCAGGGTTAGCTGGTTTTGGGGGTGTTATAAGAGATGAACAAAGATGTATAAAGGAGATCTTTCATGGCCACTTGGGGAATGCCATTAATAACATGACAAAACTCATGGCCTTAGAGCAATGCTTGGAAATATTGGTGAACTCAAACTCACACAATGTCATCATTGAAGCAGATTTGAAATTGATTATTAGAGCGACCAAGAAAATATGCAATGGTACGACACTGGATAAAGTGTCAAAACATTGGAGGCTATCACAGGTCTTTCTTCGTATTTATACCCACCTGCAAACCTTAAAAATTGTACACTTTGTCCATGTAAAAAGAAAAGCTAATATGTTAGCTGATCGTCTAGCGAATGAAGGAGTGATCAGTAAGGATAGGGACACTCAGCTCGTTTGGAAGCTGATACCCCAGACAAACTGTTATAGGATTGCCTCTGTTAGGGTGCCAAATATAGAGATTGTTGGATCGACAGGTTGGATCGATGAGGCTCAGGATATAGACGGGAGTACATGGTTTCTTATACTGTTTTCTTGTTGATTGGCAGCAATCCGCAGAGTGTATTGGCATCAGTATTCCAACGGATTTGAGCGGATGGTCGAGAATAGCGGAGGAAGACCAAGGACACAGTGGCATGGAGATTAATTTTGGACTGTTAGATCTCAATTGAATCAAATCTATGGTGTTTTGGCGAGGGAGTTACCCGACAGTTAACAAGAAAAAGTGGGTTGGAGAAACCCAGAAGTGGATTTCGGGCGAAGGAAAGGTCGTAAGCGGTAATTCCCCGTTGGCTTCTATTCCATACATACAATGACACGTAGCAACAACGTGAGAGAGGGAAACCGCTTTTTGGGCGGATTTGGAGTGTGCAAGTTAACTGGTCGAAATAGGTGTGAGCCGTTAGATCTGGTGGAGCGAGATTGATGGTTGACAGTCGAGGAGCTTGTTTCGAAGTCGGGAAGGGTTGTGACCATTGGATCTTGAATAGATCAATGATGTAGAAGTGTCGACGATTCTTTTGAAGGGCGGATCTCAAACTTTTATAAATTTTGGTTTGAGTTACCGTCGGGTCTGGAGTTGTAGAAACGGGTTGGGAAACCCACAAGTGGTTTTCGGGCGGAGGAAAAGCCATAAATGGTATTTCCCAGTTGGCTCCGATTCCACTCACTCAGTGACACATATCAGCAAGGTGAGAGAGGGAAACCGCTTTTCAGGCGGATTTGAAGTGCGCAAGTTAACCGGCCGAAATACGTGTGAGCCGTTAGATCTGGTGGAGCGAGATCAATGGTTGACAGTCGAGGAGCATGTTTCATAGTCGGGAAGTGTTGTGACCATTGGATCTTGGATAGATCAATGGTGAAGAAATGTTGTCGTTTCTTTAGAGGGGTGGATTTCAAATTTTTTAAACTATGGTTTGTGTTACCGTCAGGTCTGGATTAGTGGAAGTTTAGCGGAACTCTACGACTTTTGGAGGGGTTTGTTAGTTTAGTGGAAGCTCTAAAGTTGTCAGTGGATGACAGAGAGTCCTTGGGAGTTTAACACTCCTTCCTGTTTTCAAGTTTTTGGAAATCCATGTGAATTGGTTTGATCCTGGCTTTGTTTTTCCTGTTGATGGCATTCCCACAACAGGCTGGTTCTTGTTTGGGTCTTTGCACTTGCAAAGACGTGTAACATATGTAATGTACTTGTATGGTTAATAGAAGGCTCCATACTTACTTGACCAAAAAAAAAAACTTTTATGATTAGAGCATAAAATGTATTTAACTCAAATTTGAAATTTTTACAAAAAATGACTAAGCATTTTACACTTTGCATATTAGAGACTAATATAATTTGCTAGGGTTCTTAAATTTAAGATAAATTTAAATCCTTAAAATTGTTGTTGAACCTTTTATATATATATATATATATATTAAAGAAAATGAAAAATAATGTTTCACTGTTGATTTTCTTATCTTTAATTTGATATTTTATTTAAAATTATAAAAAGCATGGAAAATGAAATTATAAAAATTGAAATATTATTATTTATAGGAAACGTAAATCCATTACAATTTCATATTTCTTAAACACTTATAAAAATTAAAAATATATAGATTTTTTGATTTAAAAACAAAATGTGAAATACGTATTTTTATTAGACACACACACTAGATAAAAGTAAAATATAAACCTATTTTTCTTAGTTAAACATAATTCTTTTGTTAGTTAAATGATGTATTGTTAATTTATATTAATTTTTTAATTAATATCATTTATTTTAATTGTAGTTTATTGATAATGTTTCAGTTACACAGGTTATTATATTTTGTGATATTTTTTTAATAAAAAAATATAATAATAAAAAAGCAAATAATCAAGCAGATTGTGGAGAGAGACTAAATTTCATTTATCTGATTAAGCAAGAAAAATAAACCCATGCATGGAGTACATTGAGATATTTGATCAAACAAAAAAAGTGGGTTGTATGGTAATTCTATCAACAATTCTGGATAATAGAGAACATGGGCCACGTGTAAATCGTACCAACAAATTGAACATCCCTTCTTAGCAAGGAGATAATTTATCTAGGCTAACTATTATTGGATAACTATTATCTAGGCTAACTATTATTGGCATTGTATCAAACCCATGTAAAAAGGTATAGCCAACAGGTGGTTCCATTGCAGGGCCTGAAAACCTTAACATGTAGAACATATGAAGTGGGACCCAAGAAAGGCTGAGATTAAATAATGTTTTGAAGAAAAAATTAGAAATTTTGTTAACAATTATAAAAAATTGAAGAGAACTATGTTTCATAAGGAAGTTACAACAACACAACTACACATAAATTTTGAACCAAGGGTTATGAATATTTGGAATGCATTAAACTCAATCCACATTACATTTGGCCAACAGATAAAGAATGCAAACGCCGTGTCCACAACTTTTTGGATTCTCTACTCAATAATTCATACAGCCTACAACATCCAGTGATAATCAAGGAAGAGCTTCCATCCTAGAATGAAAATCCACTGTGGGAAACGAAAGCAGCTTGGCATAAGCAAGTACTTTCATCTTGTTCCCTCCATTTTGAGTTTTCATGATCTACAGTTCAACATTTTGAATATGTAGAGGAAACATGTCACGCTGAAATACGGATGGTGACTGGATTTTTTGAAACTATATATGTATATTAAGAAGATAGAGAAGATGGAGTCCCAGGTATGGGAGTGTCAATGAAAAAGTAGATATACAGACACAGAATCTTCCGAGGTTTTTGGAAATCAGAAGTAGACTTTATGCCATTTTGGATGTATCTCGCATTCTATGTGAGGAGACAAATTACCATGAGGTTTTTCTATTTAAGTTTACAAACAATCAAAAGGTCTCCTCTCTAATAATTAGACTATATATAGTTCTCCAGAATTAAATTCTGGAAGTAGTTTGAACTTTTAAGTACTTAGATCTTCCATCATTCTGGATGTACCTGGCACTCTCCATTGGGAAACTACATAAATAAACAATGTGTTTGCTATTTAATCTTTAAAAAATAAGTTGTTAACTAAATTGAATAATTTGACCACATACATCTCTAACTGAATTGAATAATTAGACCACATACATCTTTTTATAACATCTTTTTATAAAGTGCTTTGTGGGTTAGTTCAAATAGTCATGAGTGAGACATGAGAATTCTCTGAATGAGATATGAGAACTCTCCTCTAAGTTGGAGAGATTGCAGGTTCAACCCTCTAAATCCCCTCAGAAATAGGTGCTTGGAACTTGAGCATCTAACAATTTCACCATTTACTACTTAGACCACGTTAACTTTAAGCTATTCAAGGTAGTAGAATCCAGATACCCTATTATTGAAAGTAAAAAGCAAAGGATAAATCTCCGTTTTAGGGGTTGACCACAAGATAGAGTATTGCACAGAAGAAATAAAAATTAAAAACACAAAATGAAGTATGCAAGGAAATATTCTTGAATTACATTTACAAAATAAACTAAGGCTTCAGCTCTTTTCACCCATAGTAAATGAAGTGTGCAAAGAAATATACTTGAATTACATTTACAAAATAAGCTGAGGCTTCAACTCTTTTCACCCATGGTATATTCAGCGTTTACAAAGTTCTTTTTGTTTTAAAAGGGTTTTTGCATGAGAGTAAAGTGCATGTGTCAATGTTTGGCTTCAATGGCCTCTTTCATCTTACTATAGATGTATAATTGACATGCATTAGAAAGAGTTTGACTTAGAAATTCATCCATCACATTCAATTTATAGGGTCAGCATATTCCAAATATGATTTAGATGTGTTAGTTTTCTAGAACCCAGTTCAGATTTAATGTCTAATAAATTTTCTCAATATGATTTAGATACGTTAGTTTTCTAGAATCCAAGTCAAATTTAATGTCCAATAAATTTTCTCAGAACAAAAATAAAATGATTTCTTAACATCGTGTATATCTATTTAATTTATTTGTCTTCCCGTTAACATTAATAGATTTCAAAAAATGCATGAAAAATATAAGAAGCATTTGTGGAAAGAAATGAAACAGAGCAAGGGCTAGAAGTCTAGAAGCAGTAGGTTGTAGTTCAATAGCGGCATTAAAAATGAAAATGAGAGTATAGGCAGCATTCTTTTTTTTTTTAGTTTACGGAACATAATAGAAAACAGAAAAATGTACATAACTATTATCTATAGGAAGTAAATATTTTTTATTGACATAGTGTCAGTAAAAGCATATCTATTGTTTCATCAAATTTGGAACAAAAAAAGTTGAAATTGTTCACTATCATGCTCATTTTCCTTTCACGATGGGTCTCTTAAGTTCTGTGATATCATGGAGTCTTCTTTTTGAAAAATGGCCAACTCTGCAATGAGAGAGACAATTAAGAATGCTTATTATGGTTGTATTAAAAAAAAAACTGAAGAATTTTGTTATATGATTAAACAGTGAAAGGCAAATAATGGAGTTGTTACTTAGCCAGAGAAGACAAACTTGCTAGTTGAGATTTTCTTTTGCTTGTTGTTGTGGTAGATATCTAAAATCTCATTGTCGCCATTTAGAGTGAAGATACCTTGAACTTAGAGATTGTGCAGCATATAAATTGTTGTTGTTTTTTTTCTGCAAATATTCTTGGTAAGACATTTGGGCCAATGTTGGCAACAACTACTTTAAAACTAGTCTGTTTCTAAGGCAACATCGTAATGTGTTGTTATCAGGAGTTCTTATAATGCAATTGACACAATGCAGAAAGAGAAGCGGAGTATTTTGTTTGCATTTAGTGCAAAATGTTGACATGTCTTCTATCATTATAGTTGATGAGAATGAGAAACTGCAAAGTGCACACATGGGTTCAAATGGTGTTGAATATGCATTTGCAACCAGCAATGTTCCTTGCACCTGCTAGAAAAGAAAACTTGTGAGTAAATGTATAATGGAAAATAAGTAATTGTGTAATTAAAAATAAACAGATTATTGTATATGTAGTTACCTGATTTTGTATGTAATTAGTTTTCTGAGATCTTGTTCTATTTCAGTATTCAAATTTGTAATGAATGTTGCCTGTGTTATAGGGAATGCTTTTTCCTTGAGGTCTTTTCTTTTTATTATGTTTTTTAAGAGCATAATCGACATTTCTCCATTTTGCAGTCTCTGTTCAATTTCATTGTAGATAGGCAACAAGTTTTCAAATAGTTGTAGCTGTGACATAAAGGACAGAAAGAAGAAATCACGTTTTTGCATAAAGACAATAAATAAAGATTCATAAAGCTTGTGGCAACAAGAATATTCCAATTTAATTTGTCCTTGAATTAAATTGTGAATTAAAATCGAATTAAGTCTTAATAGTTACTTGGAAATAATTAATTAATTTATTTTATATTAATTAGTTGCAGAAATTCAAGTTAGAAGTCTTTCTGAAGTCATGCAAGAGTTATCCCTTAAATTAAAGAGATAAGATTGAGTTATAATTGAGCTGTAATTAGTTAACTCAACTTACTGAGTTAAGTCCAGTTAAATTAGTTCCAAACTGTTTGAGGAACTAATAGAGAGTTAACAATTAGTTGATGCATGCATGCACTCAACTAGTGCTACTCCTGTTAACTGAAGATTCCCTCGTCATAAACTCATGCATTTGTATTCTGAGAATGACCCAGTTGAGATTAATGTCAAGGACAATGTACTATCAGTTGCATGTGTTTTCTTATAAAGAAAACTCATGCATGCAGTCAAGGAATCATCCTTGGGGATTACACAATTCTGATAATGTGTGAGAGAGTGTTACACTTGGTAACAGGAGAATCATCCCAGAGGAACAACGCAAGGAAATAGGAGATTGGAGGGTAGAGAGGAAGGCTGGAGAGCAGCCAAGATTGCTTGTGAGCATCTGTGAGGATTGTACTGAGAGCTGGCTAGCTGTGAGAGCTAAGGCTTTGTATAATTCCTATGTATTTCCACATGTATGATAATACAATAGTGTGGGGTTTTTAGCTGAGGCTTTCCCCAAAGTATTTTCATGTGTATTGTGTGATTGATTCTTCTTCTTCTGGTTATAGTGTTCAACTTGATATTTAAGCTTCCGCAAAATTGATAGTAGAAGCAGGTTATAGTATCCTGCTTTGATTTGTATTACATTATCGGGTTAACCTACACAGATTTTCTACATGGTATTAGAGCTGGATTTGTAGAAATTTTCTACATGGTATTAGAGTTGTGAATAGTATACTAAGAATTCAAAGTTTCAAGTTCGGGGTTGCAGGTGCAAATCGAATTCATATCATACTTCAAGGTTGGTTAATGGCGTTCTATGGCTTGAGACTCGAGTATGCCTTGGAAGGTAGCTCGAATTACATAGCATGGAAAGACAGAATGGAGGGTGTATTAGAAGACAATGGCTTGAAGGAATTCATTGATCGAGAAATCCCAAATCCAACTTCAACTAATGCACAAGAGTTAGCTGATTGGAAGAAGTGTGTGGTGAAGGCGAGATGGATCATCCTTGAGGGAGTTCAAGACCATATTGTCTCGAGTCTCCATGGGAAGGATACTACGTTTTCAATGTGGAAGACATTAAAGGACCTCTACCAGAATAATAGCGACCAGAGGAAATTGGCGCTCAAGGATAAGCTTCGAAGAATCAAGATGGAGAAGGGCGATACTATTTCTACATATCTGAACAAGCTCACCACTGGCATATATGAGCTTAGCAGTGTGGGAATAACTATTGTCGATGATGATATGGTGAGCTTCGCTCTCCTTTGCCTTCCAAAGAGTTGGAATAGCTACCAAGACTTTGTGAATGGAAGGGAGAAACTGCTGGATTGGGAACGACTGTGGTCGGATCTTATGGAGGAGGAGATCAGGAGGACCACACGAGATGGTTCTTCATCCAAGGATGATGATGAAGAAAATATGGCCTTTGCAAGTAAGGCAAGGGAAGGGAAGGGGAATGTTTCCCATTCCAAATCGAATTCGGAGGGAAGAAGGGTGACATGTCTAAATTAAGATGCTTTAATTGTCACAAGATGGGACGTTATGCGACTAATTGCCCATCAAAGAAGTCCAAGAAGGGATCCTTGGAAGGATCAAAAGGTGAGGCATTAGCCTCTCAGTTCGAAATGGACTTAACTCTCATCACATGCATGGTGTCATCGATGATGGGTTGTGTCTATTATCTTGACAGTGGAACCTCATTCCACATGACCGATGATAAAAAATTATTTAGTGCCTTGGAGGAGAAAGACCTCAACATGCGCATAGAGATGGGTGATGACGGAAGGCATAGTGTTCCAAGAGTGGGCACAGTTTCTTTTCAGAGGGAGCATGGAGCTCCTCTCACCTTGACAGATGTGATGTATGTGCCTGAACTAAAGAAGAACTTGGTATCGGTTGCGATTTTGGAGGACAAAGGCTATGATGTTGTCTTCAGTAAAGGAAAGGGGTTACTAAGACACATAGACACAGGTCATACCAAGAGGATAGGGATTCGGGTGAAGAATCTCTATAAACTAGAGGTAGATGATTGTGCAACATTGAGTACGAAAGCAGAATTGGTGCACAACGAAGACATTGGCGAGTTGTGGCACAGGCGGTTGGGCCATTTGCATCATGAGGCTTTGAAGATAATGTAGCAGATATCTACAAGACTTACCAAAGGTATACCTGAGCAAGTTGACACATGCAAAGGTTGTACCTTGGGAAAGTACACCAAGTCTTCCTTTCATGATCGAGACAGTCGAGCAAAGGCTATCTTAGAGCAAGTTCATATTGATTTGTGTGGACCATTATCGACGGCATCCACAACAAAGCAAAGGTATTATGTGATTTTCATTGATGACTATTCTCGTAAATGCTGGATTTATTTCATGCAGAAGAAGGACCAAACTTTCACAAAGTTTTGTGAGTTCAAAGCTTTGGTCGAGAAAGATTCAGGGAAGAAGATCAAGGCCTTGAGAAGCGACAATGGTGGAGAATATGTCTCTCAAGAGTTTAAGGACTTCTGTGCAGCGGAAGGAATTAAACGAGAGTTGATGGCACCTCATAACCCACAGCAGAATGGGGTGGCTGAGAGGAAGAATAGAACTATTGTAGGGGCAGCACGGGAAATGCTGCATGACCAAGGCCTACCACTTCACTTGTGGGCTAAGGCATGCAACACAACGGTCTATTTGCAGAATAGAAGCCCGCATCACATACTTGGGATGAAGACACCAGAGGAAGCTTTCTCCGGTAAGAGACCATATGTGGGTCACTTCAGGATCTTTGGCTCATCGGTATATTGCCATGTGAAAAAGGATACACAGAAGAAACTTGAGCCGACACCAGAGTTGGGGATATTTGTGAGGTACATTGATACACCTCATAACTATCGGGTGTACTTGCCTACCAGTCAGAGGACAGTGGTTCGCAGAGATCTCAAGTTTGATGAGCAGAAGGCCATGAGAGTTTCCCTTGAGGGGGACTCCAACTATAGGCTGTGGAGGAATTGTTGGTTCCTAAGGAGGAGGATCCTTAGACTGATGCGGAGTAGCCGCATGCAAAGGTTCCTGGAGTGGAGACATCCACTCAAGCAGAGTCTTCCAGAGATGGACGGAAGTGCACAAGGGAAGCTAACATATTGTTGGAGGATGCGAGAGAGAATGTGGGAGCACCATCTTGTTGAAAATAGCAACAAGAAATGCTAAAAATAGAAGTGCTAAAAATAGAACTACTATAAATAGCATTTCGGGATACCTTCCAATTTTAGTCAGTGCCTGAACTAAAATTGAGAAGTCAAATTCAAATTTCATCTTAGTAGTTGTTTGTAAAATAATTAATTAATTCATCTTGAGTTAATTAGTTGTAGGAAATCAAACATGAAGTCTATGTGAAGACATGCAACAGTTTCTCGATTGATTGAGGAAGTTATCCCTTGATTAAGGAGGTCAGGATGAGTTTTACTTTGAGTTGTAATTAGTTAGCTCAGTTAACTGAGTTAAGTCCAGTTAGATTAGTTCAAATAGTTTGTTGAACTAATTGTGAGTTCAGTTAGTTAATGCATGCATGCATGTAATTGCTGCACTTCAGATAACTGAATATTCTCTCATAAATAACTCATGCATGTCAGTTCAGTCAGAGACCCAGTTGAGATCAGGTGATGGGACAGTGTACTATCAGTTGTAGGAATATTCCTTGGAGGATATCTCTTGCATGCAGAAGGAATTCATTCCTTGGAGATTGCGCAGTTACTATTGAGGTTGATGGTTGTGTGATGAGGCCAATTCACATAGGTGGCAGCATTGGACCCCAAGAGAAACTGCACAAGGAAATAGGAGGCTTGGAGGGTTGGAGGAAGACATATGTTGTGTCTATTCAGTCTGTGAGTTGTATTGTTCGATTGTGCTGAGAGCTGGATGGCTTGTGAACTGAAGCTTTGTGTAATCTGAACATATTTCCACTTGTATGATATTACAGAGATCGGGGTTTTAGGTTGAGGCTTTCCCCAGATTATTCTTCTGTGTTCATGTGTGATTGCTTTCTCATTCTCAGTTATATGTGTTTTGTTTGATCTTGCTCATATTCGATTAAGCTTCCATAAAGTTTGTTGTAGAAGTAGATCTTGTATTTTGCTTTAGTATATTGCATAATCTGTTGATCTACAATGATAAATTCTACATGGTATCAAAGTAAAGGTGATCAAAGGAAAGAACTGTATACAAGAAGGGAGAAGTTCAAAGTTTGAGGTTCCTGAATATAGAAATTGAGTTCTTATCACATCTCAATTTCACCAATGGCATTCAACGGTTTAAGACTCGAGTATGCCCTTGATGGCAGCTCGAATTATATATCCTGGAAGGATCACATGGAAGAAATATTAGAGGATAATGGTCTAAAGGACTTCATTGATCAAGAAGTCCCCAAGCCGGTAGCGGCTAATGCTACAGAATTGGCGGAATGGAAGAAATGTGTGGCTAGAGCAAGGAGAATCCTTCTGGAGGGAGTTCGAGACCACATAGTCTCGAGTCTCCATGGGAAGGAGACATCATTTTCGATGTGGAAAACATTGAAAGATCTATATCAAAACAACAGTGATCAGAGGAAGCTGGTGCTGAAAGACAAGCTTTGGAAAATCAAGTGTGAAAAGGGCGACACGATCTCTACGTATCTGAAAAAGCTCACCACCTGTAGGGATGAGCTTGGAAGCATAGGGATCACGACAACCGATGATGACATGGTGATTCTTGCACTTCTCAGTCTTCCTAAGAGTTGGCATAGCTACCAAGACTCGGTAAATGGAAGAGAAAAACTGCCAAATTGGGAATGACTTTGGTTGGATCTGATGCAGGAGGAGATAAGAAGAAGCACCAGAGATGGATCCTCATCAAAGCAAGATGATGAGGAAAATCTAGCCTTAGCGAGTAAGGCGAGGAAGGGGAAAGGGAAGGCGTCCCAATCCAAATCCAGTTCTTCCCATGGTGGGAAGAAGTTTGAAAAATCGAAAGTGCGATGCTTTCATTGTCATGAAGTGGGCCATTATGCTACGAATTGTCCACAGAAGAAATCCAAGAAGGGATCCTCGAAGGGATCTGATGGTGAGGCACTGGCCTCACAGTTTGAGTTGGATTTCTCTCTTATCGCATGCATGGTTTCATCCATGGTGGGATGTGTTTGGTACTTGGATAGTGGAGCTTTATTCCACATGCCAGGTGACAGGAATATTTTCAATACCTTGGAGGAGAAGGATCTCTAGATGAAGATCGAGATGGGTGATAATGGAAAGTATCGTGTTTTAGGTGAAGGTACGGTTGTGTTTCAAAGGTAGCATGGAGCTCCCCTCACCCTGACTGATGTAAAGTATGTGCCAAGTCTAAAGAAGAATCTTGTGTCCGTTGCTATGCTAGAAGATAAAGGCTATGATGTAGTCTTTAGTAAAGGAAAAGTATTTATGTGGCATATCGACACTAGATAGACCAAGAGGATAGGGATTCGAGTTAAGAATCTCTACAAGCTGGAGGTAGACGACTGTGTTGCATTGAGTTCCAAAGCTAAGATGGTGCAAAGCCAATATGTTGGTGAGCTATGGCATAGAAGATTGGTCCACTTACACCTTGGAGCCCTGAAGATCATGCAGCAGATTTCTACCGGACTTCCCAACGAAAAACTGGAGCAGAAGGATACATGCAAAGGTTGTACCTTGGGTAAGTAGGTGAAATCTTCCTTTCCGGATCGAGATAGTAGATCTGGAGCAATCCTGGAGCGAGTTCACTCAGCTGTTTGTGGACCATTCTCTACAGCCTCCACTGCTAAACAAAGATACTATGTTATTTTTATTGATGATTTTTCTCGTAGATGTTGGATCTACTTCATGCAAAAGAAGGATCAGACCTTCTTGAGGTTTCGTGAGTTTAAAGCCTTGGTAGAGAAATAATCTGGAAAGAAAATAAAAGCCTTGCATAGCGACAATGGTGGAGAGTATGTCTCCCAGCAATTTAAGGACTTCTGCGCTGCAAAAGGAATTAAATGGGAGTTAACGGCACCCCATAACCCACAACAAAATGGGGTGGCCGAAAGGAAGAATAGATCGATTGTGGGAGAAGCTCGAGCAATGTTGCATGACCAAAGCCTACCACTGCATTTGTGGGCTGAGGCATGCAATACAGCAGTATACTTGCAGAACAGAAGCCCGCACCGTATACTGGGAATGAAGACACCTATGGAGGCCTTTTCCAGGAAGCGACCAGATGTGAGTCACTTCTGAATCTTTGGATCATCGGTTTACTACCATGTGACCAAAGATGCCCAGAAGAAGCTAGATCCAACAGCTGAGTTGGGAATACTTGTGGGGTACACGGATACACCCCACAACTATCGAGTGTTCCTGCCTACCAGTCAGAGGACAGTGGTATGCAGGGATCTGAATTTCAACGAGCAGAAAGCCATGCGAGTATCACTTGAGAGGGAGCTCAAGTTGAATGCAGATGAGGAACTTTCAGTTCCTAAGGAGGGGGACCCTCAGATTAATGCGGAGCGGTCGCATGCAGAGGATCTGGGAGTAGAGACATCCACTCATGCTCAGTCTTCCAGAGATGGGCGGAAACGCTCAAGGGAAGCTGACAGGTTGATGTTGGATGCACGGGAGAATGTGGGATAGCCATCTTCTCAGCACAGACAGCGGAGGTCGCCCGAGCGGTACACTGGTTACATGGCCCTGGTTGGGGAATGTGTAGAGTCTGAGCCTTCTTCATTCGAGGAGGTAGTGTAGCAACCAATCTGGGTTGATGAAATGGTGGAGGAGTACGACTCCATCATTTGGAACTATGTTTAGGATGTTGTCCCAAGACCTCACGACAAGTCAGTGGTGAGTCCCAGATGGCTTTACAAGGTAAAGTAGGCAGCTGATGGCAGTGTTGAGAAACATAAGGCAAGGTTTGTTGCCCATGGTTTCTCATAGGTCGAGGGGGTCAACTACGATGAGACCTTTGCTCCTGTAGCAAGTTACTCATCTATCAGATCGATGTTGGCACTATCAGCTCAGATGGGTTGGAGGATCCATCAGATGGACGTGAAGATAACATTCCTCAATGGGAAGATTGAGGAGGAGGTGTACATTGAGCAACCAGAAGGTTTCGAGACCTTCGATCATGAGTCACATGTGTGCTGACTCAAGAGGGCTCTGTATGGGTTGAATCAAGCACCTTGTGGTTGGTACACCAGGATCGACAGCTATTTCACCAGGTTGGGCTTCACCAAGAGTGAAGTAGATGCGAACTTTTACCACATCATGGTAGAAGGTAAGCCATTGATCATTGTTCTTTATGTCGATGAGCTAATTTTGACAAGTGATGATCAGCTGATTCAATCTTGCAAGGAGGACCTTGCAAGAGAGTTTGAAATGAAAGACATGGGTCTTATGCACTACTTTCTAGGCATGGAAGTGTGGCAGAGAGATGGAGAAGTTTTTGTGTCTCAAGGCAAGTATGCCAAAGAGATTCTTAGGCGGTTCCATATGGAGAAGTGCAAACCCATGCAGACTCCTCTAGCTGGGAACTGGAGGAAGGAGGATGCTACTTCAGGTGAGGTAGTAGCTACTACTGTTTATTGGCAGCTTGTGGGTTAACTTATGTATTTGGTGAACACGCTACTAGACTTATGCTTTGCGGTGAACCAGCTAAGTCAAGCTATGGTTCAGCCTACCAAGCTGTTTTGGAAGGCAGAAAAGCATGTGCTGAGATACCTCAAAGGCACATCTCAGTTTGGATTGTGGTATAGACGGACAGAGGGAGTGAAGCTTTAGGGCTTCACAAATGTGGATTGGGTAGGGAGTCTGTTAGGTCCCCATAATACTAGTGATTACCCCATTACTATTGTAGTTGTATCCCTTATTAATATTGTTGTGCCCCTATTGTCCCCATATTTTTATTACTGCGCCCCATAGAATCTCTCTATTGTTATTTTTGTGGCTTTATATTATTATTGTTAGGTCGGCTGGGTTATATTGTGACTCCTTAGACTTCTATATATAAAAAGGAGGTTTTGTCATTTGGATCATCCAAGAATTGTTCATTTGTGTAATGTAAAGGAGTTTGCGCCCTCGAAGAGGCTGAATTCTAAGGCGTTGATCTCTCTTTTCTATCTTTTTGTGAGCTAGTTTCATAACATTTGGTATAAGAGCTTTGGATTCTAGGGTTTCGCTGATCCAAATAGGTCATCGTGGAATTTTCGCTAAAACATTTTTTCTGCAACGTTTCAGAAGCGAAAAAAAAAATCCATTTGAGATGAAATCGCACTAAACCTCGAGTCTGAATTTCAGAGTTTTTTTCACTATATTTGCGGAGATATGATCTTAAGAAGTTGGTCTTTTTGTAGATTCCTGAATTACATTCCAAACAGGTGACCTGGGGAAAATCGTCATAACATTCTCTCTGAGCATCAGATTAAAATTTTGTAAGAAGCTATAGAAAGAGGACGGACTGTAGTTTCTTGTATATATTTTTCAGTGCCAAAGGTTGAAATGGTGACACGTGGCACTTCATATAAGTTCGCTCTTCTGGAAATGTCTATAATCAGGTCATCTTGGGAGATTGCGCATAACTCTTTCTTGGAGAATCCAATTTGCATCAGACTAGTGGCATTGGAAAGAGGACGCAGAGGACTACTATAGATCACAATTTTAGATCTGGATGATCCGAAATTACAGAGATACATCAGATTCAATATCAAGCTCCTACAAAGTGAAAAAAAGATGTGTAGTTTTTTTTAAATTTTTGCATAAGCTTGGTTTGAAAAATTAGTTTGAAGGAATTCAAAGGGCATAGTAAAGCATTATTATTGGTAATTGATGCCTCGAGGAAAGAAAATTCAAACACCTAGTAAGCAACCTGAAAGCTCTAGCATGACTCATGAAGAAGAGGAAGTAATGCAACATGATATATCAAAATTATGAGACCAAGTGCAACAAGTGTCACTTGCACAAAAAGTAACAAAATCTAAGATGGATGGTTTAAAGAAAGATGTAGAAGCTAAGATGAATGGTTTAAAGAAAGGTGTAGAAGCTAAGATGGATTGTTTAAAGAAAGGCATAGAAGCTAAGATAGATGGCATGGAAGCTAAGATGAATGGCATGGATGCTAAAATGGATGGCATGGATGATAAGATGGAAGAATTGAAGATAAATATGAATAATTTGCTACAAGAAATGGTCACTAATGGTGAAAGGGTAGTAAAGGAAACTCATGATGAGAACAAAAGAAATGTTAATCATAATTCCATAGACTCTAATGTTGGATCGAAGACCCACATATTCCAAAATTGATATGAGGAAGTTTGATGGCAAGGAACCGGCAACATGGATATTACAGATGGAGCAATTTTTCGATCTCAATAATGTGCAAAACACACAAAAGGTACGTATTGCAACTTTATATTTGGAACCAAATCAGTTTGTATGGTATCAATGGCTTTGCTCTCGTAAACAAATTATCACTTGGGCAATTTTTACAGAAAAATTGACAGCACATTATGAGGATACAAAAAGAAACACTTTTTTTAGCCAATTGATAAGTCTCAAGCAAAAGAGTTCAATAATGGAGCACATTGAGGAGTTCCAAAAATTGAACATAAGGGTAAAAAATATTCTAGAGGAGCATAGGATTGATGTGTTCATAGGGAATTTAAAGGATAATATCCAACATGATGTTCGCCTTTGCGAACCTAATTCATTAGAGAAGGCATTCAGGTTAGCAAGAAAAATGGAAAGTAAAATTATGGCAACCAGGAAGCATACCAGTCACAATTATAAAGATGGAAGTGTTGTTACCCCTAGCCTTCCACAACCTATAAGGTTGACACCACAACAATTAGAAGAAAAAAGAGCAAAAGGGCTTTGTTACAGTTGTGATAGAAAATACACTATTGTCATAAGTGTGCTGAGAAGAAATTATTCTACATAGATTGTGAAGAGGAAGAAGAAAAGGAGCAAGAAAGGTCAAAGGAAGAGGATATACTTCAGGAACAAAGCCTAGATAAAGAAGAAATAAATCTGACCATATCTTGTAATGCATTGGCTGGAATTACCACTCCTCAAACCATCAAGATAGAAGGACAAATCAAGAAGAAAAAGGTAATAGTGTTGATTGATTCAGGAAGTACCCACAATTTTATTCATTGTAAGGTAGCAAAAGAATTGAATTGCTTCCTATATCCAGCACCAGAGTGTCAAGTGATGGTTGCAAATGGAGGAACAATAAATTGCTCTGGAAAGTGCCATAATATCAAGCTATCCATGGGAGAATATGTATTGAGTAGCTCAATGCTTTCCATTCCAATGGGAGGTGTTGATGTTGTACTAGGAGTCCAATGGCTACAATCCTTGGGTACAATAGCTTTTAATTTTCAAGAACTTTTCATGAAATTTTCTGCGGAAGGAAAGGAAGTTGAATTAAAGGGTATTGCAGGGAAACTAGGGAAGATAATCAGCTTTAACGGTATGGCAAAGCTTCTAAAAAAGGAACAAAGAGGTGTAATTGCACAATTATGTTCGCTAGATGTTTCCACATCGAAATCATCTATTTCTCCAAATCTCCAAAAAGTCTTGGACAATCATTCCAAGGTATTTGAGACTCCCAAAGGTCTCCCACCTATTCGTGATCATGATCATGCTATTCATCTGATTCCAGGAAGTGTTCCTCCAAACATCAGGCCATACAGATATCCCTATGCTCAAAAGAGTGAAATTGAACATATGGTTGCAGAAATGCTAGAGGCTAGTATAATTCAACCTAGTCAAATTTCTTTCTCTGCTCTAGTAGTATTGGTGCACAAGAAGGATGGATCATGGCGCATGTGTCTGGATTATAGGGAGCTCAACAAGCTCACTATTAAAGATAAGTTTCCCATTCCTGTCATTGATGAATTACTGGATGAATTTCATGGATCAATTTACTTCACCAAGTTGGATCTTCGTTCAGGATATCATCAAATCAGAATGAAGATGGAAGACATTCCGAAAACAACATTTAGAACTCATGAGGGTCATTATGAATTTTTGGTCATGCCTTTTGGCCTTACCAATGCACCTTCTACATTTGAAGGTTTGATGAATTCCATTTTCAAACCCTTCCTTAGAAAATTTGTGTTAGTATTTTTTTATGATATACTAATCTATAGAAAGTCTTGGAAGGATCATGTTGAACATGTTGACAGGGTGCTACAACTATTAAAGGAGAAACAATTATATGAAAAAAGATCCAAATGTTTCTTTGGAGTACAAGAGGTGGAATATCTGGGTCATATTGTATCTCATGAAGGAGTTAAGGTAGACCCTAGCAAAATTAAAGCAATTAAGGAATGGAAAATCCCCACATCCATAAAGCATCTACGAGGATTTCTCGGGTTGACAGGGTATTATCGCAAGTTTGTTAAGAATTATGGGAGAATATCAGCACCTCTAACAACATTATTGAAGAAAGATGCATTTTCATGGACTCTAGAAGCAACAAAGGCCTTCAAACATCTTTAAGAGGCAATGTGCCAAGCACCGGTCTTAGCTACATCGGACTTCACAAAAACCTTTATTGTGGAATGTGATGCTTCAGGAAATGGAATTGGTGCTGTTTTAATGCAAGATGAAAGACCCATTGCTTTTGAAAGTCGTCCAATCAAGGTAAAGTTTTTACACAAAGCTATTTATGAGAAGGAAATGTTGGCAATACTACATGCACTTAAGAAATGGCGACCCTACCTAATGGGAAGACACTTCAAGGTAAAAACGGATCATGATAGCCTTAAATACTTTTTAGAACAAAGATTATCCTCTGAAGAGCAACAAAAGTGGGTCACAAAGATGATGGGTTATGACTTTGAAATCATCTACAAAAAAGGGAAGCAAAATGTGGTGGCAGATGCACTCTCAAGAAAGGATGAGGATGTGGAAGCATTTTTGTGTGCCATTTCTATTATCCAACCAGATTGGATAAACGAAGCAAGGGAGGAATGGAAGAATGATGAAGAAGTGTGGGCACTTATTCGAAAGTTACAACAAGATTCCTATACATCTGATACATTTAGCTGGCAAAATGATTCATTATGGTACAAAAATTGCTTATACCTCTGTAAGAATTCGCAACTCAAACAAAAGATTCTTATGGAATTGCACACTTCTCCCTTAGGAGGGCACTCAGGATTTTTAAAAACTTACCACAGGGTTAAGAAGGAATTTTTTTGGGATGGCAGAATGTTTGGTTTGCCAACAAAATAAAGTTGAAACAATTAAGACCCCGGGTCTATTACAACCTTTATCTATTCCAAGTCAACGTTGGGAGGAGGCTTCAATGGATTTTATCACAGGTTTACCCAAGTCTGAGGGAAAGAGTGTCATCATGGTGGTAATTGACAGACTTACTAAGTATGCACACTTTTGTGCATTATCACATCCATTTAAAGCCAGTACAGTTTCTACTGCATTTATGGAAACAATTCAAAAGCTACATGGAAACCCAAAGATTATTGTAAGTGACAGAGATCCCATTTTCACTGGAAACTTTTGGACAGAATCATTTTCTTGTCTTGGTACTCAGTTAGCTCATAGCTCATCTTATCATCCTAAATCTGATGGGAAAACTGAGATAGTAAACAAATGTTTGGAAAGATATGTTCATTGCTTTGCATCTGATAAACAGACACAATGGGTCAAATGGTTGCCTCTGGCTGAATGGTGGTATAACACTTCCTTCCATACAGAAACAAAAATGACCCTATTTATGGCACTTTATGGATATCAGCCACCTTCCATCACATCATATTTAAGAGAAAATTCTAAGGTTCAAGCAGTGGAACATCACATCGAACATCAACAACAAGTCCTCCAACTCTTAAAGGATAACCTCGTGTTGGCACAGAATAGAATGAAACAACAGGAAGATCAACATCACAGCGAAAGAAGTTTTGATTTAGGTGATTTGGTATTCCTACAGCTACAACCATATAAACAAATGTCCCTCAAGCAAGCTAAGAAGGATAATAAATTATCACAAAAGTATTATGGTCCGTACAAGGTGTTGCAAAATATTGGTACTATGGCATACAAATTGGAGCTTCCTGCAGCGTCTCGAGTGCACCCAGTTTTCCATGTTTCATGTTTAAAGAATGTTATAGGTGACAAGCTCCCAGTTCAAACAATATTGCCAGAACTTGACGAGGAAGGAAAAATTATATTGGAACCGGAAGCAGTCACAGAAACAAGAACTCGAAAGCTACGAAATCGATCAATTTCGGAGTATCTCATCAAGTGGAAGAACTTATCCGCGCTGAAGATTCCACATGGGAGGATGAGAATTTATACAGAAGCATCCAGAACTACTCAAGCGTTGAGGACAACACTTTTTTTGGATGAGAGGGGCATGTTAGGTCCCTATAATACTAGTGAATATCCCATTACTATTGTAGTTGTATCCCTTATTAATATTGTTGTGCCCCTATTGTCCCCATATTTTTATTACTATGCCCCACAGAATCCCTCTATTGTTATTTTTGTGGCTTTATATTATTATTGTTAGGTCGACTAGGTTATATTGTGACTCCTTAGACTCCTATATATAGAAAGGAGGTTTTTTCATTTGGATCATCCAAGAATTGTTCATTTGTGTAATGTAAAGGAGGTTGCCCCCTCGAAGAGGCTGAATTCTAAGGCATTGATCTCTCTTTTCTATCTTTTTGTGAGCTGGTTTCATAACAGAGTCCATCAGACCGAAAGAGCACTTCTGGAGGAATCTTCAACCTTGGTTCAGCTACAGTTTCCTGGTACAACAGGAAACAAAAGTCAGTTTCACTTAGCTCAGCAGAGGCTGAATACATGGCTGCTAGTCAGGCTGCATGTGAGGCCATTTGGATGCGAAGATTCTAGTGGGATTGTTTGGTCAGAGGATGGATCCAACCGTGATCTACTGCGACAATCAAAGTTGTATCAAACTCTCTGAGAATCTAGTTTTTCATGACATGTCCAAGCACATAGATATCCAGTATCACCATCTTCGAGATTGTGTGGTCAAGAGGATCATGTTGTTGCTGTTTGTTTTGACCGAGGAATAGGATGCAGATATTTTGACGAAGGCATTGTAAAAATGCAAGTTCGAGTTCCACAGAGACAGGATTGGGGTTACTGATAATCCCTTTCTTGTTGAGAGGGAGTGCTGGAAGTAGCAATAAGAAATGCTAAAAATAGAAGTGCTAAAAATAACACTGCTATAAATAGCATTTCGGGATACCTTCCAATTTTAGTTAGTCCCTGAACTAAAATTGAGAAGTAAAATTCGAATTTGATCTTAGCAGCTGTTTGTAAAATAATTAATTAATTCATCTTGAGTTAATTAGTTGTAGGAAATCAAACATGAAGTCTATGTGAAGACATGCAACAGTTTCTCCATTGATTGAGGAAGTTATCCCTTGATTAAGGAGATCAGGATGAGTTGTACTTTGAGTTGTAATTAGTTAGCTCAGTTAACTGAGTTAAGTCCAATTAGATTAGTTCAAATAGTTTGTTGAACTAATTGTGAGTTCAGTTAGTTAATGCATGCATGCATGTAACTGTTGCACTTCAAATAACTAAATATTCTCTCATAAATAACTCATGCATGTCAGTTTAGTCAGAGACTCAGTTGAGATCAGGTGATGGAACAATGTACTACCAGTTGCAGGAATATTCCTTGGAGGATATCTGTTGCATGCAAAAGGAATTCATGCCTTGGAGATTGCGCAGTTACTATTGAGGTTGATGGTTGTGTGATGAGGCCAATTCACACAGGTGGCAACATTAGACCCCATGAGAAACTACGCAAGGAAATAGGAGGCTTGGAGGGCTAGAGGAAGACATATGTTGTGTCTATTCAGTTTGTGAGTTGTATTGTTCAATTGTGCTGAGCGTTGGATGGCTTGTGAGCTGAAGCTTTGTGTAATCTGAACATATTTCCACTTGTATGGTATTACAGAGATTGGGGTTTTAGGCTGAGGCTTTCCCCAAAGTATTCTTCTGTGTTCATGTGTGATTGCTTTCTCATTCTCAGTTATATGTGTTCTGTTTGATCTTGCTCATATTCGATTAAGCTTCCGCAAAGTTTGTTGTAGAAGTAGATCTTGTATTTTGCTTTAGTATATTGCATAATCTTTTGATCTACAGTGAGAAATTATACACATCTTCTTAGCACAGACAAAGGAGGTCACCTGAGAGGTACACTGGATAGATGGCCCTTGCTGGGGAATGTGTTGAGACCGAGCCATCTTCCTTTGAGGAAGCAGTGCAACAGCCGATTTGGGTTGATGCTATGGTGGAGGAGTATGACTCCATAGTTCGTAATAGTGTTTGGGACGTGGTTCCCAGATTGGAGAAAAAGTCAATTGTGAGTTCCCGTTGGCTTTAAAAGGTACAACAAGCTACTGATGGTAGTGTGGAGAAGCATAAGGCAAGATTTGTTGCCCGTGGCTTTTCACAAGTCGAGAGGGTCGTGTTGTTGTAGTATATTTCGATAGAGGAGCAAGATGCTGACAATTTGACAAAGGCATTGTCAAAGTGTAAATTCGAGTTCAATAGAGACAGGATCGGGGTGGCAGATAATCCCTTTCTTATTGAGAGGGAGTGTTGAAATATGGAAACAAGAATATTCCAATTTAATTTGTCCTTGAATTAAATTGTGAATTAAAATCGAATTTAGCCTTAACAGCTACTAGGAAATAATTAATTAATTTATTTTAAATTAATTAGTTGGAGAAATTCAAGTTAGAAGTCTTTCTGAAGTCATGCAAGAGTTATCCCTTAAATTAAGGAGATAAGATTGAGTTATAATTGAGTTGTAATTAGTTAAATCAGTTTACTGAGTTAAGTCCAGTTAAATTAGTTCCAAACTATTTGAAGAACTAATAGAGAGTTAACAGTCAGTTGATGCATGCATGCACTCAACTAGTTCTACTCCAGTTAACTGAAGATTCCCTCATTAGAAATTCATGCATGTCTATTATGAGAAAGACCCAGTTGAGATTAATGTTAAGGACAATGTACTATCAGTTGCATGTGTTTTCTTATAAAGAAAACTTATGCATGCAGTTAAGGAATCATCCTTGAGGATTGTGCAGTTCTGACAGTGTGTGAGAGAGTGTTACACTTGGTAACAGGAGAATCATCCCAGAGGAACAACGCAAGAAAATAGGAGCTTGGAGAGCAGAGAGGAAGGTTGGAGAGCAGCCAAGATTTCCTCTGAGCATCTGTGAGGATTGTACTTAGAGCTAGCTAGCTGTGAGAGCTAAGGCTTTGTATAATTCCTATGTATTTCCACCTGTATGATAATACAATAGTGTGGGGTTTTTAGTTGAGGCTTTCCCCAAAGTATTTTCATGTGTATTGTGCGATTGATTCTTCTTCTTCTGGTTATATTATTCAACTCGACCTTTGAGCTTCCACAAAATTGGTAGTAGAAGTAGGTTATAGTATTCTGCTTTGATTTATATTGCATTATCGGGTTAACCTACACAGATTTTCTACAAAATGGTGTAAGGCAGAGCATCTTACTGAGGCCATGTCATCTTGAGAACTTCCATATTTAATTTGCAATGTATATTGCATGCCAACTTTTTGAACTGTTGTTACAAGTGCTGTAATTGTTGCTACTGGAAATGTTTCTATGATTTCTCCCAATTGTTTTATTGTGGCATTTGGAACAAATTTGTATTCTGTATAGATTGGGCTGATGTTTTCTATAGTGCTTGTATTGTCTAATAACAAAATGTGATCAGAGTCACTACGATCATAATTTGTTTTTGGTAGAATATGGAAATTTGTCACTGCAATTCCTTTTCCTGGAAAGATCTTTTGATTATGTTTTTCGATGAGTTCATTTGGAACAACCAATGTGATTGTCATCAATCCCTACTGATAAGTTAGATTTGCACGCAATATTTGACGAGTTTTTTGTGCTTTGTCAAGAAATTTGTTGTAGACAGCCATTACATCACCATGGAATAATTTTCGAGTTTTGCGGATATTCAATTCTTTGATTGATATTGGAATTGTCGATGGTGCATTTGTACTGTGCACATATGAAGAAAATTAGAGTCAATTACAAAGAAACAATGCTGATGTGTATATTAGAATGTGACTAGTGCAAATAAGTGATAGGGATGGCTTCACTTGCTTTGTTTCTTCTTTTGTTAGTTGTTTTTTCTTGCTCCAAAGTTGTGTTGATTTGTTGTTCAAGGCTACAAGGTGTTTGTTTCATTGCAAATGATAATGAGTGGAAAATGGAACTAGTGATATTGGGGACATGAAAAGAAATTATATATATATATTTGGTGAATTGATATTTAGAATAGTATATGTATATACTTTCCTTTTGCGTTTTTGGTCATTCGAGCTTTGATCCATTTTAGCTATATAAGAGAAAAGGAAATTGCATTAGTAGTTTCTTTGGATATGGATACAATAGATGCTTGCAAAAGAAGAGTAATGAATGGTTAAGTTTCAATGAAAATAAAAGGGGAAAGAAAATGATATTAATTGCAGATATGGAAAGAGTTCGATGTGTTTTGTGATTCATCTACATGTACATGGTCCATTATGAGACATATTGTGTCATGATCTGACCAATATGTATCTAGCTTGTAAATCTTGTAGTTGTTTGTTATGTTAGACCATACATGATCAATGAGTGATGTGTGCACATAGGCATTTGTATCTAGTAGGAAATGGAGGTTGTGGCTATGCATATAGTCTTTTACTGTATTTTTTCTAGCGTTATGTTCACGCATGTTAACATTGAAATCTCCTACGATGATTATTGGTTTACTAATAGATATATTGCAAAATGTTTTTTCAAGAATATCTGGTATATTGGGAAATGTGGCACAGGGTGTTGCATAAACATTAACAATTGTAATTTGCATTCCATGTAAAATGATATTTGTCATTAATGATTCTACATTGTCCTCTTGAAATTGCATATGCTCAACAATTGCTATATTTTGTTTCAAACATGTGAGCAATCCATATTTATAATGGCTTGATATGCAATTAAATGTTTTGAACTTTTGTTGCAATATTTCTTGTTTCGAATGTGTTTCTTGTAAACATAGAATATCAGCATTCATTAGGTCATAGTCAATGAGGACATAATTAATATAAGTTTCTAGGTTGCGAGTGTTTAGAGAGAAAATTTATGTGCATAAATGTTTCTACAAAGATTGATAATTGTAATCTAGTTCCCATTTTGCAAATTGTCGTAAACGGTCCATTTCAGCTGCTATTTTTTGCTTGAATTTGAAATTTTCTTTCTTTAGTGGTTTTAATAGGAACAAGGATTGCATGTTTCTAACACGAGACAAGGTTGTATAGACTAATCCATGAGTTCGTATTCCAGTAGGATCAAATGCAAGGTTGTCTAGAGTAAGGCCTTGTGATCTATGGATTGTTCGAGCACATGCCAATTGAACAAGAAATTATTTTCATATTTTGATATAACCTATTTTTGCTTGCGCTGTTATTGGTTTTTCTATTCGCAATATGGGGATTCAATCTTTGGAAATTCCTTGACTATAGAAGTGAGCCAATTTTTTTGCTTGGCAATTCCCTTTGTTTGCATCGAAGAAGTTGATCCATATGATATCAATTTAATTTGTTTTTGTATAGGCTTTAATGATTCCATCTGCTCCAATAACAAGGCCATCTTGTGAATCATAATTTCCGATGTATATCTCAACTAACATGTTTAATTTTACAACTATTTGTGAAGGCAATGTTGATGTATGTAAATGGGAAGGAAAATCACCATGGTTTTCTTACTCTTGATCAATTTCATTGATAAAAATCTCGTCTATAGGAATAGTTGACAACATTTTAGTGTTGTGCAAAGTGACATCTTTATTTTTATAAAAATATAGGGGAAAGCGGGGTCTATAGGTGCAGGTCTAACACAATTTATGTTCAAATATTGCAAATCATCTTCTGTTTGAGTGTTTGTTCGCATTCTATTCAATATTGAGATGAATTGCTTGTTTGTTTGACGCATTGTAATATGCAATTCATGGCACTTTACATTTTCTTGCCAAAATTCATATGGGACTGGTTGTTTGTTGAGAATAGGTGGTTTGAATATCAAGGAGTCCTGTATAGGTTGTGCTTGATAGAGATCACCACAGAAAATGATATTGACATTTCCAAAATATTTTGTTTGGACATGTTTTATGTTCCTTAAGTGATCATCAATGCAAAACAAGAACTGACTTCCGAGTAGGGAAACTTCATCATTGAAAACTAATTTCAATTCTTGGTAAAGTTTTCCGAGTGCATCCGATGTTTCATTGCTAAGCGGTGTGGGGGCAGACTTGTTAAAAGGCATAAGAAGTGTAGAGTGGACTGTTGTACCACCTGCATTATATGCAGCTTTGCATGTGTATGCTAGTATCAAACCCTTTGGTTTCAAAGGATCAGTTGAATGATGTGCATCATAAAGTCGCATGAGCATTTGGAAGATAACTTTTGTTGTGAATGTTTTGCCAATTCCAACTCCTCCAAATAAGAATAAATATAGTGCTTTGTACATGTTCATACACTTTTTCATTGCAATGTCTTTGGTAATTGCTTGTTGTTCTCTATTGAGCATTCTTCTTAATCTACGATATTCTTCATTTGCAAACAAACATGGATGCTCTGATATCTAGAATCCGATATTTAGTTGTCTTTTTCTTTCATGGTGATGGGAATGTTGTAAATCTATTTCCAAGTCATATTTTCGCTAATTTTTTCAGTGGCTCTTTGCTTTTTTGTTGTATCAGTGGCATCCTTGGTCTTATTTTGGATGTCTTGAATGACATTTTCTAAATCACCCCATAATGGGTTGATATTATAAGTGAAATTGGACTCATTTGTTTTTATTGTGTTGTCATGTAACATATAAGTAGATTCCCATGATAGCAAGTTTTTTATCAATGCACTTTCACTTTTTTGAAATGGCACATATACCAAAAGCTTTTCTCTACAATAGTTTTCATAGTCAATGTGTTTTTTGTATTTCACAAATCGTATGACTTTTGGTTTTTCCTTTTCGAAATGGGTGTGCCATTTTTGTTGTACATTGAAGCAAATTCAGCAAGGCATATATGTTTAATAGCATTAGGTCAACTAATATAATAATCAATTATGGAACTACACATGACATTTTCGGAGTTTTCATCTTCCTATTTTAGCAGGAACAATGGTTTCAAGATAAATGTGCGTTCGTCCAGTGGCGTTGTGTTTATGAATATGCATTCTCATGAACTATGATTCAATGGAAGAGAAAGTGTTATATGGACTGCTTATTGAGCTGATATCTGTTGGAGATTGAGCAAAGCATTGCCCAATGAGCGTATCATTTCAATAGCATTTAGCTTGCTCTTTTCATGTTATCTTCTTATCCTTTTAAATGCATTTGTCATTGATTTGTCAACTTTTGTCATGTAAGAAGTGCAATATGATGCAATTGCATATGCATTAAGGACAAATTGGGCATCACTATTTGCATTCCATAGCTTTGGCATATTCCTGGAAAAGCTATTATTCCAAGTGTGCGAGGGTTTTCGTTGCAATAAAATCATTGGTTGGTTCAATGTACTTTGTATTGCCAAGATGTAATCGATTTCAGTTAATTGCAATTCATCCATTAACTCTTCAAATGTGTTGTTGCTATTATATTGTTTCTTTTCCAAGATGTTATATATGAATTTTGCTTTTTCATTTAATGTCTCATCTACCAACGCAATTGGTTCAAGAACTTTTGTGCTTCTCATTGGTGGCATTGGGAAGTTGTATCTGCAATGTGAGTTTTTCCTCTTTTTGCAACTTCTTGTATGGTGGTGTTCATGTATTTTTGCAAGCTCTAGATCAAGGTGATCTGTGCTACAAGTCAAGTAATTGTCAATGAAGTTTTGAATGTCAGAATTACTATTAACTCCATATATTGGTGCATTTTTTACCCATAACAATCCATGTTCATGTTCGCTTCCTCTATTTTGAAATTCAGTTACAAAGTAGTAATCAACTATCTCTCCAAAGAAAATTTTTTTTGACGTCATTTTCTTTAAGGCATTAATTCTATGCCTATAATAATGAGTACAACTTACTGGATTCTTTCTTATGAGATAATCAATGTTATAGTCTTCTATTGTTTCAATATATTTTCTTTTTTTCCTCTTGCTATGTAATTTGGTCAATGTATTGACCAATGGAGCCCATCGATGTTCAACACTTGTAAATGTGACGAAGAACATTGGAGGGCCTTGTTAACATATGATGGCAAATATATTTTTCTTCATTTTTTGTAGGTAATCAGGAGAAATTCTTATGTGCTTAAAATCAATGTAACCAATGTCACTTTTAATAATATTGCCCAAGTTTGGTTTATATTTAATGTCTTTTGCTCGTAACTTTCTCCCTTTTAATTTCCCTTTTCTGATTCTTATTGAAATGCATGCAAGGACTTTTTCAATTATTCGTAATGTTTTGAAAAACAAATTTGTTGTGTGGTAAGAGAAGTCACCACTATGGTGCATTAACTCCCATTGTGCAATTTTTTGGTAGCAAAATCTTTCTACAATGTCACCATCACGTGGGTCTCCATAAAAGAGGGTTGGAAAGTTCATTTCTTCTGCATATTTGTCTCGGAAAATTCCAAGGGTACACTGGCCTTCAGCTGGAGCAATTTCAATCAGCTTGTCTTCTAAATCATGGATGCATTGGGACCTATGTATCCGTGCACCAATGTTTCAGTTGGCATTTCATTTTCTGAATCGCTAGTTGTTTGATATTTGTCTTCAATGTCACTATTTTCAATTGGAGTGTTTGAGGTAGTTGATTGTAGGATGTTATCCCAATTTTTATTTATGCGTATGTTTTCAACTCTATAAAGGTGTTGAGAACATAGTCCCTTCAATGCTGTCATGACAGTATGCACAAGAACTTTTCCTGTTTGAAATGCATTTTTATATTCGAGTCGTCTTTTCAATGCAACGGCAACTGTTGTGTGTTTTCCATAGATTATGGTAGTGCAGTTTGAACAATGTTTGTTTAGACAGGAACATTGATGATCAATCATGTTAAACCCATTTGTGATCGTTTGTGTCCCCATTGTCTTATTTGTGCAAATGCAATTCTTAATGCTACAAGACGTTCTTCAAGTTCTGAGAGTGTGGCTACAACTGGCAATGGTTTGTTTCACCTAATGTTCTTACGTACAACAAATTGTGGCAATTTTCCATTTCAAAGTGCTGTTTTGCAAACCTTGTACATTGATTTGTTGGGCATATTTCTATGGTTTGTAGATAAATTTACATATATTTGTTCGAAGTATTTTTTAATCCTCTCCATATTCTTGTGAAACTGTAACTGTTTACATATTGGACATTTTTGCTTTGGTGTGTCCTCTATGCTGGCTAGGTAAATTGTTATAGGGTTTTTCTTGGATAATCAATTATGTTTATTATGTGATTTTTGTTTGCATAAAGTTTTATATTTTTTTGTTTGTAATCGTGCTAGTTGTTTTAATCTACGTACATTGACCCTATTATTTCTATCTTATGTCATTGGCGTAATACCATATTGCAATTTGTCTTCAGGCACATGTGCATTTTTTGACATAGGTCCATGTTGCGTGTGCAATGATGTTGTTTCTATTGGAAGAATTGGACAATGTACATTTCTTCTGTTTTTATGTCCATCTATTTCAAATGACACTATATTGTATGTTTGACTTGAAAAGTTATTCTGGGATTTTTGTTTGCATAAATTCTTATATTTTTTTGTTTGTAATCATGCTAGTTGTTTTAATCTACATACATTGACCCTATTATTTCTATCTTCTATCATTGGCGTAATACCATATTGCAATTTGTCTTCATGCACATGTGCATTTTTTGACATAGGTCCATGTTGCGTGTGCAATGACGTTGTTTCTAGTGGAAGAATTGGACAATGTACATTTCTTCTGTTGTTATGTCCATCTATTGACAAAGGTGCATAATGGGTGTGAAGTGCATCTATTTCAAATGACACTATATTGTATGTTTGACTTGAAAATTTGTTGCATTGGTAGTAATTGACAATGCTCCTAGTTACAGAGGACCATTCTTGTATGTTTACTTTGAATAATATTGCTGCCCATTGCAAACAAAATGGCCTGCCTTCTATTCCACCTTTTTCAAATGGCATTGCCATATTGATAAGGTATGTTTGCCAATTTGCAACTTTTTTTTGAGTTTTTATGACATCTTTTGATAGATATTTTTGTAGACAATGCAATGCAGTGTTTGCATTGCACATGATCGAATTGCAGAATGACTACACAATGTAAAGTCTTAAGCTTTCTACGTCAAATTCAGGTTCAATAAAATGACAAAGTGCAAACAACATGCTATTTCCACAAATGGATATAGTGTTTGTTGCTTTATGCAATCTATGGATTTGCATTTTATCATTCGTTATTTCCCAATAGGTTTGTAGATCTTTACAGGGAGGAGGAAGGTATTCATTGCATGTTACAATTGATTGAGCTATTTTTTTGTTAAGTGAGATGGTTCCAATTCATCTAAAGCAAGACTTTGTAACAACGTGATTATAGATAATGTGTAGGCCATGAATATAGATATGTTCTTGGTGACTTCATTACCTATTCTATTGATTATATGTATTTTCAACTTGACTAGAACAGATCATCATCATATTATACCCGATTGCAATAGTTGGATCAGCAATCCCTTTTGTTGTTGGACACCATAGGCCATACGAGATAAATCTTTTATAGGGAAACCCCCATAGTGATCTTCGACCATCCCTAAGAGTGGGAAGATAAATTAAGATGATGGTGGCTTATTTTCGAAGTTGCACAGAATTGTTTTCAGATTAACATCTTTCATTATTTGGTGACAATTCATGGGGTAACAAGTAGGTTAAAAATCATTCTATGACTTCCCATTTGTTGCAAGATTTTAACAGACATTAGAAAAATTCTTCATTCTGAAATATTAAATAAGGATACATTAATGTATGATTTTGTTTATGCAACAATAAAACATTTGTTCTAGGATCTTGTCCAATTTGCTTGGAATATGGCCAATTCCTTCATTGGGTATTTTCATTTCATCTTTTTTGACACCTTATAAAAATATCATCAACAATATCTTCTATAATCTTTTCCTTCTTTATTTTGCATGTTCATGTGCATGAATTATGAAGGAAAGAAGAAGAAAAAGAAAAGAATTATGTTGCTATTCTAATTTACAATTCCTATTGAGTGAATACCTCCCTAACTCCAACGTAAGAATGCACTCTCCTAAACTTAAATTGATAAATCCTTAAAGAATAAATTTAAACATACTATTATATAATATTTTCTCTTATAAATTGTAAAAAGTGAATTTTTTAATATGAATACTATTACTTACTAAGTTTAGAATTAAAACTATTATAGAACAAACACAATCATACTTAATCAAATAATTTATATATATATACTCTAAAATTATGTCAATTTTACAATTATAATAACTCAACATAAAAATATAATCTTTACTATTTCAAATTATAATTAAATTAGTTAAAATAGTAACACAAATTATAATTAAATTAGTTAAAATAGTAACACACATGGTATAAATGTTATTAAATAACTTTAATCACTTTAAATTGTAATACTACAATGTACTACTAATAATGTAAATCTAAAACTTGAAATACTAATAAGTTTATGTAAATTTGATTATATGTGTGTGTGAGTGATTTAAATTATTTACTATAATTTATTGAGATATATCTTGTAAGTATATCTTAAAAAAGAACCATATGAAAATACAAAGAAGATGAGAAAATATTGAAAATTAAAACCAAAATAAAAATAAACTAAAAATATTTTGACTAATAAGTAAAAATGTTATGAATTAAGTAAAAATAGTATGTTTATAAAAATTTTAAAATAAAATAAAAATATATAAAAAAATTACAAATTCTTTCTTCTTTTAAATTTGAATTCACAACCTTGTATGAAAAATACATAAATTTATCACTTAAACTTACTCAAACTATTTTATTTAAATTTTATATATATCCTATTATTTTACAATTTTGCTAAAATAATTTTATAATTATTTTCTTTTAATTTTTTTTAAATAAATATTATACTAATAATTATTTGATATTCTATAAATTAAATTATTACTTGATATTCTATAAATTAAAATTCTATGATTTGTTTTAAAACTATGTTTATAAATTTTCTTATAATAATTAATTATATTCTTTAAATATTTGTTTTTATAATTTAATTCAATTTCTTAAAATTTAAATAAATAAACCAAGTTTATTATGGCAAATAAATCACTTGAATAGTTAGGAGTTTTATTTCTTATTTATTATTAATATTTAACAAAGTAATATATTTAATCTAAACAATTGTTTTCCTTAATTATTTATATATTTCAATATGCATTATCATTTAAATTCATCACTTAAATTTTATTTTTTAAAAT
Organism: Pinus tabuliformis; assembly: GCA_031772625.1. Taxonomy (NCBI): domain Eukaryota; kingdom Viridiplantae; phylum Streptophyta; class Pinopsida; order Pinales; family Pinaceae; genus Pinus; species Pinus tabuliformis. The sequence continues at coordinate 462,895,902 of CM062816.1, read as the reverse complement.
TAAGTGTTTCATTGACAAAATATTATTTTATTAAAATAAAATTATTATAATTAAAATAAATAAAAACAATAATTACTTAAAAACCCCAACCCTGTCTGTAGTTACAGCGAACCCTGTCTGTAGTTACAGCGAGTTTTATTATTTTTACAAGTAGCAGTGCCTGTTTTCAATGCATGTGACACATGCCTTGGATCTCATTGAACAGTGGAAATTGAAGGAAGTGGTTTCAGTAAACCGATTTCACCATTTTGAGCGTGGCTTACCGCTCTGCTACCGGTTTCTGCCTTGAACCTTATCTCATATTACCTTTCACCTTCTTGACACAAAACTATGTTCTCCTTATGTTAATTCATGGCGGTAACATCAATTATTCCTCTTTCAGGGTTTGGACGGATTACCGCAACAACAACAAAGCTTCTGCGCACAGATCTCTCCATGGTCGAGGTATGGCATGGTTTCTGTGGTTTATTACCCTATAGTTCTGTTTTCGTTATTTACCCTGTTAATTGCTCTCCTTGTCACAGAGGATGGCTTGCAACAACCTCTGCGTTTTCCAAATGACATGGAAGGTAAGCAGATATTTCTTTTCATGGAATTTACATTAGCACTAATCGTTCATGTCAAAATTACTAGGACACGCATTTGGTGACATTACCAAGGACACACATTTGGCCTCCACAGGTAGAACAGGTAGTAGTATTTGCATAGGTGAAAAATACCGGGAGCTTCTATTTTGAAACAAAATCTTAATAACCCAACTCGAAGAGGAGTTTCGATGTGAAGTTTTCGTATAATTTGAGATCTCAGTCGCATAGCACAGTGCATGACAGCCATTGCAGGAGCCAGGTTTCGCTGCCCTAGAGCCGTTGGGCAAATACACCGCGCGAGCTGCTCAAAGATGATATTTCAAGAATCGAGGCAAGCGACGGTGGTTGGGCTGCGTGGAAATACGTGGTTTCCTGTTTTGGGGTTTGTCAGAAGTTGGAGGGAAATTAAGAAGGAGATTGTCGAAACACCCCAACTCTGGGAAGCTCACTTTTCCTTTTTCTCTTAGGCAGGTAAAGTTCTGGCATAACGAATTCCATTTTCAACAAATCTTCTTCCATAAAACCATAAAGATTGCGCCTACTTTGTTTAATTTTAATTTTACTCTGAGTCGGTTCCCTATCATCGAAGTTATACCTTAATAACGCATTTCCCTTCAGAATATCTCAAGGAGAGAACCGGAACTAATTGAATTGCAATAATTTATGCCCTAATCCTGTTAGGTTCCCATAATTTAAAACAAGAATCCAAGCCTTTGTCCTTTTCTCATGCTAAGAGCAGCGTTGACAATTATTAGTAAGGGGATCTCAGATGACAGCTTGTGCATGGATAATTGTATTAGAATAATTGAAGGCTCTTCTGTTCCATGATCTCAAAATTGAGTATCCCCACATTCGTCTTTTCCCGTTGCCAGATAGAAGTAGCCGACACAACCTACCTTTTCATGTATATCTGCAACAAACAACTCCAAGATCTGAAATATCGTATTTATATTGTGAGTTTGATAAGAGTATCCAGAAATAGGAAGAGGCATTAAAAACATGATAAAATTGGCATCTATATATGTCTCTCATATATTCAGTGGACTCCAATTGTGATGGAAACTGCTACTATTTGAGACACTCTCTCAAACAGTGCTATTATATGAGATACTCTTTCAAATGTGTTTGCGTTTTGTATTTGTTATTTTATTGCCAGTTTTTAATCAATATTTCAGTTAACATTCCAATGTACAGAGGTGTGATTTATAATTATGTACAAAGCTGTCATTTACAAGGATGTGGTCCAATGGTTCGCTGGCAGGTTTGGTCGCACAGATTTTATGGTTCAATTTTGAGCTAAACTATATACACCTAAAAACTGCCGTGAAGGCAATTTCATATATATAGAGAGAGTTAGTTTGGTTATTTCAATTTCAAAATACAACCACTGAAAGTCAAAGTTAAACTATTTCAATTTCAAAATACAACCCCTGAAATTCAAAACTAAACATATTTAGTTATAATGTTTGAAAACTGTCAAATTAAGAAACATGTAAATGTGTTTTCGAATTCCAAAAATGTTCGTTCTGTCACACAGAAATTACTAATTAAAAGAAGTTCGTACGAAAAGCTCGTCTCTTAGAATCCGTCAATTCTGTTGCTTTTTATTTTCTGTTGGTGATAAATCTCATCATCGTTTTTTATCTCACATCGTAAAAATAATCTCATTTATGAGTTGACTTTGATAATTTTAATTAAATATGAAGGAAAATGTCACTTTGACATACTTGTCGTCGACGGTTTTCAATTAAAGAAAAAGTTTCTATAACATAGATTAAGAAAATGATAATTATTCTATAAGCTAAGTTTGACGGTTATATTTTGCATTCTGGAATACGTTATTGACAAGTAAATTGTCGGGGGTAGAGTATTGATTTTGTAATTTGGTGGCCATGTCTTTCAAAATCCAATTGTATGGGAATCCTATCCAGAAATCCCTATGCCATTGACTGCCTTGTGAGACTTTAACTATGCAGAACTTTAGTGACATGGGATCTAAATTTCTGTCAGATTTTTTAAATGGTAGAAAACCAATTTTTTCGCGGCGAGGGGCAGCACCATGGCTACCTAATCAGAGAGTACAGAACTACAGAGATGCACACACAAACAACTCAGAATATGCATTCATTCGATGATTGAACATATATTTATATACAACAGAGAAACTTCTAGAATTCGATGGGGCGGTGGCTTCTTGAGGAAGCTTGCCCATTTTGTCAACGAATTCTAGAAACTACGCCTAAAATATCTGCTGAATTATCTAGAACAGTCCAGCAACTACATCAATGCGGGTGGTTGGAATTAATGTCTTCCAACACTCCCCCTTAATTCCAACCATATGACAAATATACTATAAGACACTATACTCTTAATTGACATGTCTGCTGGTCTAAGTCTCAGTGAGGCTTACAACAAAACATTTCATTTTTGTCTTTTTGCTAAAGGGTTCATGCTTGTGCATTAGCTGGTACAGTTTCATCTTCACCTTTCTGGGTTTTCTTATGAAATTCCTTTGCTCCTTGCTTACGTGCTTATCGTCAACAACCTCTTCTGGATTGGGATTCAATGCAAGATCCCGAACAAGGTAATCTAATTCATGTTCTCCCCACTTTTCATGAGGAGCCACCAGAATGCACTCATCCTCAAACATGAGTGGCCTCGGAACAACATCCATGGTAGTATCCTCCATAATCGCAGTGATCTTGAAAGCAGATCCAATAAAACTTCTAACAATTGGGTTATGAGAGAAGCAAGTTTTACTATGAGTGATTTCTTCAACAACATGATCCTCAACAACATGAGTGATTTCTTCAAGTTTTGTTGCTTCTTTCCTGATTGTCAATATCTACACACTCAAAAACAAGGTTAGATTCATAAACAAAACCATATTGATTTTTGTCATCGTGCTCTTTGAAAAGAGCTTTGCTTCCTTCATTTTTCTTTGCGGACATAGTTGATTGATTCATGTCTTCAACCTCTTTTGTCAATTCTTTTGTTGCTGCAAACATGTTGTCCTGCATCTGATTTGTGTATGGAGGTAGGCAACTCTTCTCACCAAAAAACAAATCATCAATAAGATGCTCTTCATGTATCATATTGAACCACTCACAATTGTCATCAAATTTGACTTCATAACTCTCTAGATCACAGGGAGTTTCCTTAATATCACATACTACTCTATTGTCAGTTAAAAACATACTTTTAGCCTTAATCCCATCTATGATGCTTTCAACACAATCACTTTTAGCAACAACATCTTCATCAACTTCAACTTTCTCACTACCCTCCATGCTATATTTCATTTCAAGAATATCCCAAAATGTTTTTGCATCACGTATTTCACCAAATTCATACAAAATATTAGACAAAATATTTTCATCTAAAGCTGATATGATGAGAAACAATGCTACTGCACCTCTACTTTTATCAATGGCATTTATGGAAATTCCTTGAACAAATTGCCATAAATTTACTGAACCAAACAATCCCTCCATTTTTATTGCCCAAAGTTTAAAATTTTTACCTAAGAAAATTGGCAGAACTGGCATTAATCGTTTCAGTATTGCATCAGTGTCTTCAAATTCTTCTATCTGATTCAGATCTACTTTTGGTTGAAGCATTTCATATTCTTCTGCAACTATTTCCATTTCATTCTTTCTCCTCACCTGTTTCAATTCTCTCCGAGACTGTCTCCTCTATTGACCCATCACTCTACCATAGAGTCAAATTCAAAATAATTTGCAACTGAGGCTTCGCTACAGGCTCCTTCACGCTCTAGCTTTATCACACTTCAAATGAAATGCCTCTTCTACTGCCTCTCTCGGCTCTCCTTGGCCCTCAAGGCTCCTTCGTACTTAAATTTTTCTCGCTGGAACTCGTAGTTCCCACACAACTCAATTTTGGGCTCTCAGATTCGATAAGAGCAACGCTGCTCAAATGGCATCCGCAGCCCTCGGCTCTCCTCAGCACTTCTTTCTCGGTGCTCCTCGATGGCTAGATCCGGCTTTGACAACTCTCGACTCACAACACACTGCCCCCAAACCTAACAGCACTGTAGGTCGATCAACGACTCCTTAATGCCTCCATACCAAAAATACACATATTGTTTCCTGAGACCTTCACAGGTGTCTCCACTCCTCGGCCTGAACCACTTGACTTCTTCAGGCGCACTTGACAGCCAACGGGCAAGAAATTATCCCAAGTGCAGTCGATTTCCTCAGGCTGCCACCAGACCTTCAGCTCTACACACATACACCGACGCCTCCAGGGAGCACAACTCGATATTTCGCGCAGCGGAAATATAGAAAATCTTTACTCATACGCAACAAAATTTATAAAAGTTTGGGAATATGGTACCCTTACACATATTCAGACTTTATGCAGACTGCACGATCTCAGCAACTCCAATCGTAGAAAGACTCTCACAATGGTTCCAACACGGTCCTTCATCCAGATCGCCCCTCCACACAACAACGTATTGCAAATTTACAGCAAAACTCACACACGGTCCTCCTACGCAGCGATCTCTTACAAAGAAACTTCACACTCTTAAATGACTTCTCCACGCAAGTTCACGGTAGCTGCAGAAGGAAAACAACTCACTGCACTGCACCCAGACTTCCCTTAAAGCTTAATACAGCTGTCTCAAGAGTTCACACAACTCTCTCTCACAGAAGAGCCTTAAGCTCTCAACTCTCAACTAGGCAGCACTCGTACTTACACCAATGAACTATCACCCAGCGTGCGCTCACACTTTCTGCACAACAATATCTCCAGGACTTCACTTAAACACTCAGCACTACAATTGGCCTCATGCAGTGATTCACCACTCGGCCTCCTCCAAGCAGCTCACCTGAGCTCTATCTTCTAGACAACACTGGACCGCGCACACAACGCCACAGAGCGACCTCTCAACAACCCTTCACAATAGCCCAGAAACACAGCACTCAACTCATCCTCAACACACAAGATTCGACATGGTATTCAAACACGGTGATTGACACCCTAGCAGACGCACATTCTGCTATGTTTTCACTTTTGCTACTCTACAACAGCAGCAGACTTGGATAGATCAATGACCTTCGTTCCCACAAACGGTGCCAGTATGAATAGCAACAGCGCTAACGGACTGTGATCACGCCTCCTTCAGATCTCGCCTTCCAAAAACACTCCAAAACTTATTCTTTGGACACTCTGTAGCAAACAATCATGACCACAAAAAAAACTCTCCACTGATCACTCACAATCACGGCCACAACAATCTCAACTGATCGCTCATTGAGAAACTTCACACTCTCAAACTCACACACAACCGGCTCTCCCAATCTCTGTCTGCAGTCTCTTTGCAGCAACACTTCACTGGCACACCCTTACATGTTTTCAGCAACTTCGGTTGCACCAAAACTGTCACAGCCGCGTGTTCGATCCACGCTCACCGCACCACTTGCAACAAAACACTCTCAACACTTTTCACAGAACGATCTCCCACTCTGTTTGCTCTGAGCAAAAACTCACCCACTCAATGAACTCACCTCACAGCCAGCTCTGTGACCTCACAGCGATATCTCCACACACACTATGCTGAAACACTCGGCTCTGATACCATAGCAAAGAGAGCAGAGCTACTGAGATGCACACACAAAACAACTCAGAACATGCATTCATTCGATGATTGAACAGATATTTATATACAATAGAGAAACTTCTGGAATTCGATGGGGTGGTGGCTTCTTTAGGAAGCTTTCCCATTTTGTCAACGAATTCTAGAAACTATGCCTAAAATATCTGTTGAATTATCTAGAACAGTCCAGCAACTACATCAATGCAGGTGGTTGGAATTAATGTCTTCCAACATACCTAACTTTGGCGGAATGACACAGGAAGAAAACCAGATTTATCGGCACGTTTGATGAGAAATTTTTCTGGCATGCTGTTGTCTCATGTATGTAGCTATTTATTTTCTCCATGGATGAATTCACATTCGCATTTGATTTGCAATCGATTCAAGGTTTACCAATTTTCTGATGAAATTATCTGTCTTTTGATAACGTAGGGCCTCACTAGGACGAATGCATATGGCTTCTCCATGCCCAGTGTACTTCCCTCCCTCACAGGTATAATGTTCACCTCATGGGTATAATGTTTCTGTTGTGGTTTCCTCGTGGACCCACGTTCGTTGCACTTTCTTCTTTTCTGTGATGTTGATTTATTAAAATAAGAAAATTCATTATTGTTGTTACTAAGAGAATTTTGTCATATATAACTTCATCATTCATATGCTCGTCACTAATTAATTTATTATGATACTTGCGTTTGACTCTTTTGATTTCACTTGAATCTATTCTATTTTTTTAATGAAAAGAAACAAAAGGTCTAATCGGCCTAAGTAGATTATCAGATTTTTTCTTCCGCGTCTTTACTGGATGAATCTTGATAGAAACATTATCTTCCAAATTCCTATCTACCTTTCCTCATGCCTTATCTTTCCAGCATAGAGTTAGAAGACACTCCTATTTAATTTCTCCTTTATTCAGCCATATCTTCTTGATTCCTTTGTGCTTTGTTTACAAAGAAGAATTAAATGGGTTGCCTATTTCTTTACTGGACTAAAGCGTACACTTGATGCAATTGGTACACTCAGAAAAGTTTACTATAAAATTAAGAGGAACTATAAAATTAAGAGGATCATACCTTTTAATTCTTCTATGTTTTTCTTTGAGGGAAAGATTAGATCTATGCTTATTCGCTTCACGCCTTTGCATGTTGTTTCCTTTACACAAAGTTCTGAATACAAACTCGCTTTCCTCTGCTATTTTGTGTCTTCTCATAAATGATGGTCAACTTGCCTTTTTTGTCTGGACATTCTGCAAAGTGGGCATTGTCTTGCTATAGATTATTCCAAATAGATTATTATAGCTGAGATCCAAAAGCCCTAAGCTTTTGAGTAGCCCAATTTCCATGGGTATGCTTCCTTGTAAATTGTTCCCTCCGAGATATAATCTCTCCAATATTTGAAGCATGTTAAATGAAGAAGGGATTGTCCCTGTAAAAAAATTCGAATGTAAATCAAGAAATGTTAAATTAGTCAGATTGCCAATCTGTGGAGGGATTTCTCCGACTAATTGATTGCCATCCAAGGATATCATGTCCATGTGTTTAGAGAGTTGGCCAATAGAAGAGGGCAAACATCCCGTGAGACGATTAGAAGATAATGATAGTTTTTCAGGATGGAACAGTTAGGATGGGCAATGTCACGCCCCTACACCAGCGGTGCTCTTCCAACTGCACTATAGGAGGTGCGGCACCACCGACCACTTTCTTTTTAACAATACTTGCGATCGTGGACTACGCCTACTTTCTATACTTAGTTTATTTTTCAACTTTCCTAAGTATACTTTCATTAACATAGCGGAAACTTTCTTACATCATTCATCATTATTATCTTTTACACATATATGCACAACAGATAATAAACCGGGAGGGGCAACTCCCTGAAATATGAGTCTGCCCGATAATATCAATACTTTACAAATATTCAGTTTTATAGTCTTTGTAGGAAACCCCAAGTTTCCTTGGTACAATATCTGTCAAATTGTGCAAGTCGGCCTGCACCGTTCGCACTGCCCGAACCACCGTTCGAAGTGCCCAAGGATACTTCTGCCCATCACACCTCATTCACCGTCGCACTGTTCAGCACGTCGTTCACCCTCGGCTCGTTCAGCCGAACACCCTCAACTCGTTCAGGTGGACACCCTCGCACACCCTCGCCTGTTTAGTCGTTCAGCTCGACGCCCTCACCCGTTCACTCGTTTGGCCCGACACCCTCGCACAACCTCGCCCGTTCAATCATTCGGCCTGGCACCCTCGCCCGTTCGCTCGTTCGGCACGTCAACCTCGCACGCCCTCACCCGAACACCTTTGAATGACTTCGCCCGAACGTTCACCTGTTCGGTCATTCGGCTTGGCACCCTCACACGCCTTTGCATGACCTCGCCCGATCGTTCAGACATATGCCCTTGGACGCCCTCGCCCGGTCGTTCGTCCCGACGCCCTTGCACAGTCGTTCGTCTCGACGCCCTCGCATAGTTGTTCGACCCGATGCCCTCGTACGGTCGTTCGGCCCGACGCCCTCGGACGCCTTCGCACAACCTGCGGCTCTGTTTTCTACGTTTGCCCCGGCTTAGTGTTTCGGCCCAAGAGTCCACCTACACTTTGCCAAATTTCAGTCCTCTCCAAGTTAGCTCGCCCTCCAGCTCACATAAACACTTGGAAACTTGCTTGAATGATTTTTTCCACCATTCCAATGCTTTACTTATATGGCGGTTGGTCCATCGTTTAGGGTGTCAACTCACCAAGCCGACCCACCGTTTCATCCAACTCGCCCCAACTTCACGTCGGCCCATGGTGTGGGCACCCATGTGCGGGACCGCCCCCACATATAACTTTCCACCACCCAACACTTAGTCATTTTCACAATATGACTTCATGTCGCACGTTTCCTTCGTTTGGTCTTTCGGACAAACGCCCTCGGATGCCCTCGCCTACTCATTCAGCCCGACGCCCTTGCATGGTCGTTCGAACAAACGCCCTCGAATGCCCTCGCCCGATTGTTCAACTCGACGCCTTCGCACGGTTGTTCGAACAAACGCCCTCACCTGTCGTTGGCCTGTGCCAACTCACGTCGACCCGTCAGTTAAACGCGCTCGCCTGGCACGTCTAACTCATGGGCTTGACAGGCAAGCTTGTGGTGTTGTCGCTAACTAGTTTATTATTATCTAAGTACAGGCCGTTGAGCTGCGTCAACTTAGCCACCTCCATGGGCACCACTCCACTGAACTGATTATCAGCGAGTTCGATAACTCGAAGCTTTCAACAATTAAAGAGGGAAGCAGGAATGTTGCCAAAGAACTTATTTGTAAATAAAAATATTCCAGTCAACGGGGGGTGCTTGTTGCAGAACTCCGAGGGAATGCGCCCAGTTAATTGGTTGTCTTCTAATCCGAAATATTGGAGATTTGTCAAGTTAGAAAAGGAAGAAGGAAATTGGCCTGTCAGACTATTCCTATAGAGATCTATTTTTATGGCTAGATTTAGCATTCCCAATTCGGAAGGAACAGGCCCGTGAAGTTTGTTATCCCTGAAATCTATCCATTCTAAAGAAGATATGTTTCCCAAGCAGGTGGGAATTGTTCCCGTCAAATTGTTTCGTGCTAACACAATAAACTGTAAGTTGGGGAGGGCACAGAATTCTAAGGGAATGTTTCCTCTCAGATTGTTAAGGTTCATAGTCATGTTAGTTAAACTGCGACAGCCACCGAGAGTGGGTGGAATGGAATATTAGTTAAACTCGCTTTCCTCTGCTATTTTGTGTCTTCTCATAAACGATGGTCGACTTTCCTTTTTTGTATGGATATTCTGAAAAGTGGGCTTTGTCTTGCTATAACTGCAATCTACTACCTTGTGCCCAAATTTGTTAAAATTATAGCATTCAACCTCACTTAAAAATGGGACATAGGAATTTTAATTTCTTACAGCATTTCCACTATACCTTCTTTTCTTGTAACCATACCCATTCCTTAGTATCTTTTCCTGTATTTAGTTGCTATGATTAGAGTAGGAGGTAAAGGATTTAGAGCTACGGGTGGCAAACTTTGGGACTCTGCCCATCCCATAAAAGGCCTTCAATAACTTGGTTGGTTCCGAAAAAAATTTGCTTTCTTACATCTATATTGGAGGTAAGATTTTGCTTTGTTTTGTTATTAAATAAATTTAATGGAAAATTTACATTAGGTTTTCAAGCCATAGATATTACTACTAATCGTCCAGGTCAAAATTACTAGGGACACACATTTGGCCTCCACAGGTAGTAGTATTTCTATAGGTGAAAAATACCCAGGGCTTGTAGTTTGAAACAAAATCTTAATAACCCAACTCAATTTTTTTGTTTTTTAATTTATTTCTATAATTAGACCCCCAAATCTACAATTGAAATATTGCATTCATTTCCAGTTTGTCTCAAAACATGACTTATTGTTCCTTGCCCATACTTCTAAAATCACCACATATATTATGTGCAAAATAGGGCCTATAAAGCATGCCCTTACGACTGCTTTACACAATATAGAAATTAAAATTTGAAGCTAGGTGAACTTCACCAGACTATTAACATTATCAAACAAAAGGCGCAAATAGAGAAAATTTTCGAAAATTTAAAAACAAAGAATAAAACAAAGCATAGGGGTTCTTTTTTGGAACCACATTTGTTGGCCGTCACCCCCGGACGATGGGTTATGAGTACTTACTAGATTCTTTCTCGCCCACAATGCAGAATCTTGCTCGCCCATAATGCAGAACACTCCCCGTAGCTTTCAACTTTTCTATTCAAATACATAGACAAAGAGGGATGTGATATAAAACCAAAAATAAATAACCCACAATGGAAGAGGCCTTGTGTCTCTTTTTTCTGTTAAATAAAATAAATGCTTACTGGATTTTTTGGGCCACTGCTAAATAAAAAAAGCGCTTACCAGATTTTTTCAGTCTGGAATGGAATGTTCACCAATTCTTTCCCACCATGATTTTCTCTTAGTCAACAATACGTATACCTGAATGGGAGGAACTGTAAACAACGATGCAGAGGCAATAAGAACGGGAGGAACCATAAACAACGATCCAGAGGCAATGAAGAGCAAAGAAACACAAGGAACCATAAAGAGTGACCCAGAGGCAATAAAGAGCAAAGAAGCCCATTCATCTCAATTAATTGGCATTCATGTGTTTGGACAGAACATTAAAGTGGCCATACGATTAAGTGCTCTGAAATATATTGGGAGAATCACTTCATTAAAGCCGGAAATCTTCTGAGGATATTGCATCATTAGATTTCCAACTCTTTGCAAGAAATTTGTTTAGGAGAATTGCATTCATTAAATTCAACTTGAATGCTCATTAAATCTTCTTAGGTTTAAAATTGGTAGGGCGGAGAATACATTGAAATCATCATAGGTTTTAAATTGATGTTTATTTTATTTGGATTTTTTATTAGTAAATTTGAAAATAATATTATTTTGAATAAATTAAATATAACTTAAATTAACTTAATATTTTTCAATGTATTTTCTCTGTATGGCATGGAAGAAAATACATTGAAACCTAGTTGTGTTTTAAATTGGTAGGGAGAATATATTGAAATCTTCATAAATCTTCATAGGTTTTAAATTGATGTTTCTTTTCTATTTGAGGTTTATTTTGGATTTTTTATTAGTAAATTTGAAAAATATTAAATTGATTTTAGTTATTTTGAATATGTTAGGATATTCCGAAACATAGGAAATAGTTAAGTATAACTTGGTCTAGTATAGAGTTAGGTAAAGTGTGTTTCTTTACTATGTACATTTTGTAACTTCAATCCGACGGTCACGATATGTAGTGATCCGACGGTTCATTCTCTCCTCGGTATTACCGACACTTGATCCGTGGCTTAACACCTGATTGGTCCATGATCTCTATTTAAAGAGCATGGACGATCATTTGTAGGTTAACCGTTCATGAGAGAAGCTTATGTAAATTTTCATTCTTTTATTAATAAATTGCCTGAAGTGGCCGCGTTGGCTCAGGCCATGGGCTGTTTCCCTCTTTGAGGGTTTTAACCACGTCAAAATACTGGTGTATTGATCTGTGATCTGTGTGTGAGAGGTGTCCTTTGGTGTTCTGTCTGAGGAACTTACCCTGTAAATTCCTACATGGTATCAGAGCTATTTGAGGGCCGCGTCCGTTGGTGATCCAAATCTGAAACTGGTAGAACTACATCTGACTACCGTTTCCTAGATCTACTGTTTCTGACTACTTTCGGGTTGAGAGGATTGCTCTGTTGTGTTGGGAGCATCTGTTCCAGTGAGGAACCCCTTTCGTTTCAAGCGAAATGGTTTCCGGTAGCCCTAGCTGCATCATTTTTAAGATCTGGAGGTATACAGTGTTTATTTGCAGTTTACAGTTATTTTCTCTCTATTTATTTCGGTTTTGGTTTATTTAGCTTTTTTATCTACCGGATCTATACCTTTCATTTTTGCATATGCTCTTTGCCCCGCAACTTTGTGCGATCTGGGCAAATCAGAAACATAAAGGAAGGATTTTTTTCATGCGTATGCTCTTTTCTGCTGCGCCTTAGTGTGATCTCGGAAAATCAGAAACATTGAGGAAAATATTTAGTTTTCGGCTAAAGCTAACTTTGAGCCGCAAGGTTCGTTTTTTTTTGTATGTCCGTGTTGGGTTTTGTGTTTTTTGTTTTGTAGGGAAAAAGAGCTTTCTCAAAGCAAGCACGCAACCCAAAGCTTCAACCCCCCCTCTCTCTCTCTCTCAAACTTTTTGTATAGCTCACTTGGTCCAAAGCTAATTTATGAGAGTAGAGGTCTTGAGTTCAAGTCTCCTTTTTGTGGGGGCAGATTTTTCATTTCCGCACATTCCCGCACTTCGTCGGCATCTTCATCAAATTTTCTTCAAAAAGCCATAACTTCTTCATCCGGAAGCCGTTTTCAGAACCGTTTTTTTTGAAACAGCCTAATTTTTCGAGATCTTTCCATTGGAACACTTAGTTTCAGCATCTATAGCTTCAGTTTCTGTTAAAATGGAAAGTCCATGCCAAGTTATTCTTGACAGCACCAACTACTTCCAATGGTGGTCCTACATTGTGGATTTACTTAGAAGTAAAGGTCTCTACAGAATAGCCTCAGGCCAAGAAACCAAACCGAAAGATGAAGATAAGGTAGCTAAATGGTAAAATAGGCAAGATCAAGCACGTGGGTTGATAGGGATGTCTATTTCTCCAGATCTTAGATTCCATATTGCAGAACTTGATACTCCTGAAGAAACAATGAAATAGATCACTAAAGTTTTTGGAATTAAAAATGAACTTAAAGCCCATCAACTTGAAAATGAGTTGCTTACATTGGACCCTAATAATTTTTCTTGCATTGAAGATTTTTGGTCCAAGTTCAAGACTCTTAGACTTCTCTTGGAAGGTGTTAAGGTTAAGAAAGAAGATAGTAGCCTTATCTACTCCATTCTTACTAAGTTGGGACCAGCCTATTCTGTGTTTGTTTCCACCTTCCATTCTACAAGAGAAGCCTTCATTTCTCAAGGACAAGACTACAAGTCCCCTTCCTTTGATTCCTTTTGTGATTCTTTAATAAGAGAACAAGAAAAACTCTTACACCTTGGTCTTCTTCATCTTGGAAACTCTTCCAAGAAAGCGTTAGCCGCCCAGCAGCAACCAAATTCAAAGAATCCTAAGTTGTATCCTAAAAGGAATGGTCCTAAACCAAACAAGGGTCCTAAGCAATTTCAGCCTCAAAATGAAAAATCATTTCAACAAAATGATAAGACAAATAAAAACAAGGGAAGAAGACTGATAGACATTGCAACTTTTGTAATCGAGATGGCCACTTAGAATCCAAATGCTTTAAGAAGATGGAAGCCTTGGAAGTAGCAATGAAGAAGCATAATATCCATTTGGAGCACTCTTCAACTTCAACTTCATCTTCAGGAATGGCACTTTCTGCATGTGGTTGTCAAACATCTCGGTCTGGCTATGCACTAAATGTATCTTCTTCTTCTTCTCATGAGTGGCTCATTGATTCTGGAGCTTCTTATCACATGGCCAAAAACAAAGCCATGTTTTCTTCTTTAAATGATTGTAACACCAAAAATATATATGTTGGTGATGATAGATCTCTTAGTGTTGTAGGGACTGGAACTGTTCATATAGACAATGGTCAATTTAATGATGTATTATGTGTTCCAACCTTATCCTGCAACCTTCTATATGTATATCAGATAACTCATTCAGGTGAAGGTAAAATCGTTGAATTTTCATCTCACGATGTTGTAATTAAGGACCTAAGAGATCCTAGACAGATTTTAGCTACTGGCATTGCTAATGATTCTACAAGGTTGTATAAGTTTCACAACTTTGGGTCATCAAATCTTCCCTCGGTATTTGTTGCTCATAATGATGAAGTGAGCAAACTTTGGCATGAGCGATTTGGTCACTTAAACTATCGCTCCAGAATCTATGTAAAGAAAATATAGTGACAGGTCTTCCTATGGTATCTTGCAGAGATGGTGTCTGTTCCGGATGTGTACTCGGAAAACATCATCGGGACAGTTTTGAAAAACGTGCCTCTTGGCATGCCTCAGCCCCTTTATAGCTCGTGCATAGTGATTTATGTGGTCCACTTCCAGTTGTTTCATTCTCTGGCTACAAGTATTTCTTAACTTTCATTGATGATTTCTCCAGACGCACTTGGGTATACTTCTTAAAATTCAAGAGTGAAGTATTTAACATGTTCTTGGCCTTTAAGGCCTTTGTTGAAAAACAATCTGAACATCAAATTCTTAAGCTAAGATCTGATAATGGTGGAGAATATGTTAACAACAAATTCATCAACTTTTGCACTGAGAATGGAATTCAAATGCAACATACTGTTCCATATACTCTACAACAAAATGGTGTAGCTGAAAGGAAGAATCGCACCTTAAAGGAAATGGCTAATTGTATGCTTCAATCTAAAGGACTTAGTCTTAATTATTGGGCAGAAGCAATTAACTGTGAAAATTAAATAATAAATCGCACTCCTACTAAGGTTTTAAAGAATATCACTCCAGAATAAGCATGGAGCTCAATTAAACCATATGTAAGTCACTTTCGTGTTTTTGAAAGTGAAGCATGGGCCCATATTCCAGATGAGAAACATAAATATTTAGAACCTAAGAGTGAAAAATGTATTTTTGTTGGATATTCTGAAGATGTCAAAGGATATAGACTTATTCCACTTAAGTCCAAAAATGTTATCATTAGAAGAGATGTAAAGTTTGCTGAAAATATATCGGCCTACGAGCCTAGTTCGGCGGATGTGCCACCTCTCCCTATCTCTTCTACTTTTGAAAATATTTCTTCTTCAGATGATGAAAGCGAGGATGAAAATCATCCCCCACCTTCTCAGGATCCTCCTTCAGCTCCCCAGCTTCCAAAATGGTTCCCTGCTACTGGGGATGCAACAGGTGATCTTTCCGGTGATCCTACAGATCAGCGACGTACACGTTCTCAGTTTGATAGAGCCTCTTCTTTACTGGCTCAAGCTTCAGTGAATTATGATCCTGACACCTTTGCAGAAGCTTCAGGCCATCCAGATTGGGAAGCAGCTATGAATGAAGAATATCATTCATTATTGGCAAATGATACATGGGATCTTGTTCCTCTACCAAAGGGATGAAAACTTGTTAGATGCAAATGGGTTTACAGAACCAAGTATGGACCAGATGGGAAAGTTGATAAACATAAAGCTCGTCTTGTTGCTAAGGGTTTTTCACAAGTTGAAGGCATTGACTACACTGAAACCTTCTCCCCTGTTGCCAAAATGAACTCTATCCGCCTTGTTCTTTCCCTTGCTGCCTCTTTCAAATGGGAAGTCCATCAGATGGATGTTAAATCTGCCTTCTTGCATGGGGACTTGCATGAAGAAATCTATATGGAACAACCTATTGGCTTTATACAAACAAACTCCAGCCTTGTATGTCGGCTTAAGAAATCCCTTTATGGTCTCAAGCAAACTCCTCGAGCTTGGTATGCCAAAATGGATAACTTTCTTTTAGAAAATGGCTTTTCTAGGTGTCATTCTGACAATACTGTCTACACCAAGAAAGTGGGCAAGTCTCTTATCATTCTTGTTCTTTATGTTGATGATCTTATCCTGACTGGTAGTGATCCCAACCTTATAGACCATGTGAAGTCTAGCCTTAAAAGGAAGTTTGAAATGACAGACTTAGGACACTTACATTATTTTCTTGGTCTTCAAGTCTTGCAATCCAAGGAAGGTATTTCCCTTTCCCAGTCCAAGTATGCCTGTGATATTCTACGCCATTTTCACATGGAAGACTGTAAGCCAGCCCCTTCTCCCTTTCAGTCTGGAGTCAAACTTTCAGTCACTTGTACTTCTCTTGAAGTTGATGCTACCTTATACCGTCAACTTGTAGGAAAACTTTTGTATCTAACCCATACTCGTCCTGACCTTTCCTTTGCTATTGGCCTTGTTGCTCGATTTATGCAAAACCCACATGAAAGTCATTGGAAAGTAGCTAAAAGAATACTTCGTTATGTTTGAGGTACATTTCAGTTTGGGATTCATTACAGTGCTGAAGAAGGTCCTCTATTGGTTGGTTTCACTGATTCTGATTGGGCTGGTGACCCTGATGATCAGAAGTCTACTGCAGGTTATGTGTTCACTCTTGGTTCAGGACATGGGCTTGCAAGAAACAAGGTGCCATTTCTCTTTCTTCAGCGGAAGCAGAGTATCGTGGTGCTGTAGAAGCCAGTAAGGAAGCCTTGTGGCTTCGTCAGATCCTGTCAGAGTTTGGCTTCTAGCAGCAGCATCCGACTACACTTTGGTGTGATAATCAAAGTGCCATTCAACTATGCAAAGATCCAGTCCAACATCAGCGCAACAAACACATTGAACTGCACATGCACTTCATCAGAAAGCTCATTCATGACCATGTTCTTGAAGTGCAATATTGTTCAACAGATGATCAAGTTGCAGACGTCTTTACAAAGGCTCTCACAGAGGCGAAGTTTACTAAACTTTGATTTATGGTTGGAGTTCAGGAAGTTGTCACTAAGGGGGGATAGGCTCTAGTGCCTCCTTCCTTCTCCTATTGTGTCATATTTGTAAATCCTTCAATCCTATCCCAAGTTGTTCTTAAGGGGGGATGTTAGGATATTCCGACACATAGGAAATAGTTAAGTATAACTTGGTCTAGTATAGAGTTAGGTAAAGTGTGTTTCTTTACTATGTACATTTTGTAACTTACAATCCGACGGTCATGATATGTAGTGATCCGACGGTTCATTCTCTCCTCGGTATTACCGACACTTGATCCGTGGCTTAACACCAGATTGGTCCATGATCTCTATTTAAAGAGCATGGAGGGTCATTTGTAGGTTAACCGTTCATGAGAGAAGCTTATGTAAATTTTCATTCTTTTATTAATAAATTGCCTGAAGTGGATGCGTTGGCTCAGGCCGTGGACTGTTTCCCTCTTTGAGGGTTTTAACCACGTCAAAATACTGGTGTATTGATCTGTGATCTGTGTGTGAGCAGTGTCCTTTGGTGTTATGTCTGAGGAACTTACCCTATAAATTCCTACAGAATGTATATATTTTATATTAGTAAATTTGAAAAATATTAAATTGATTTAAGCTATTTTGAATATATGTGTGTGCCACTTTTAATATTTATGGTTATACATTTAGGAGTTATATTTATGGTTATAAATTTAGGAGTTATGTTTAATGAATAATTAATTTATAACAAATTTAAACTTTAATTCATAATATAAAACCATCATTATATGAAATCATAATGTCAAAGATTTAATCATAATGTCAAATTGATGGCTCCTCAATATATATGTAATTGATGGCTCCTCAATATATATGTAATTAAATTGGTTCGGAATTTGATATTCGTAAATAGTTATAAATAAATAATACATTGAAAACTCCAAAAAAAAATAATATTAATTAATAAAAATATAAAATAACAAAAATATTGAAACGTGTAAAAAGTAATTTAAGAGTGCTAAGGGTATACAAACTTCCAGCACTTTCTTAATTAAAAGAATGGTCGGACTGTTCTATAAATACATATCCATATTACGTTTTTGCGAAGGCAATGTACCACAAAACAATCAAAGGATGTACAATCGAAGGACTAAACAAGCGTGCGAGGACCACTGGAACAGGTGTCTAGTCAATTTAACGTCTTAAATTTCTCTACATAAATTATCAATCCGGGTATCGTAAACTGATGAAGTGTGGTGCACCATATGTGCTTAGTTAACCTTTTTCTTACTTCGTTGTTTTATAGATTTTATTTTGTTTTGGGGTTTTGTTTTTGTTGATCTCCTAAAGTGTCTAATGCAAATAGAAATCCTATTCTAAGGTCTTAAGAATACTTTTAAAGGTCAAGTATGGATGTAGATTTCAAGACAAAGTCTATGTCCCTAAGGGTAACTTCCAAAACTTAGCACTTCAAAAGATCTCAAAACTTGTTATTGATGGAATTAGTACTTAAACAAAAGTGTAAGTATGCAGCTACTTCAATAAAAAAAAAGATGAAATACTGATCATGAAATCACTGTCTCTGCTGCTTGTCTAAATACGGAAATAAAAGTTCCCCCATTGCACTCAAACAAATCAAAAACTGCAAGGAAAGTAAAACTAAAATAAAATTACACATTCATAATTCGATCCCTTGCCAATAGTCCCGCTATGGCTTTCAGAGGTAACCGTCAATGATATGAGCAATTTAATATCTAATTGCAGAAAAGTAAAACTAAAATCAAATTACACATTCATAATTCGATCCCTCGCTAGTATTCCTGCTATGGCTTTCGGAGGTAACCGTCAATGATATGAGCAATTTAATATCTAATTGCAGAAAAGTAAAACTAAAATCAGATCACATCAATTCATAGTCTGACCCCTCGCCAGTTAGTCTCGCTATGGCTTTCGGAGGTAATCATCAACAACTTAAGCACTCTGATATCTAATTGCAGAACAGTAAACTTAAAATCAAATCACATCAATTCATATTTTGACCCCTCGCGAGTTAGTCTCGCTATGGCTTTCGAAGGTAATCATCAATAACTTGAGCAATCTGATATCTAAACTAACTAACAAAGAAAATGAATAAGACTGAAATCAAAGCATAACTGAAATTGAAAAGCTAAAAAAACAAAGTCAGCAGAGAGGTAAATCTCATGTCACTATTTGCTGCAAAAACATGTAAAGAAAAACTAATCTACAATCAACCGGTTGAACACACTTACATGAATTAAACTTGCATGAATGGAAAATCTAATCTATCAAACTTGAAAGCAATCAAATGACATAATGAAATCAAAGAAAAATTACAAAATGAAATCTACTCTACCTTACATTCTAATATGCTCCATGACATCTACTTCACATCTCCTTCCATGTTGAGAACATCAAAGCTTTATTCAAATTCTTCAAAATTACAAAGTACAACAAAGCTCTCCAAAGCTTTCCAAAGCCATCTCACAAGCTAATAAGCTTAAGAACTAACAAGCTAAAAACTTAAGAATTCCAAGCTCTAAGCTAACAAATGAAGGAGAGAGATCTCCTATTTATACAAAAATATGAGAGCCATCTCATTAATGAGAGTCCATGAATCTCTCCCTCTACCTCTAGAGTCCTAATCAAAACAGGAACTGATAAGACACATGTCTTCTTAGAGTTACAATACAATTAGGAGATGTGACACATATCCTCATGATCCCATGATTCTTTCCATTCAAATTCGAATTTGGCCTTAGAGTGCCATATAAGGGTCTTCTAGAAGTCTCCTTTCAACCTACACATGTCAACAATCTCAATCCATTTGTTAGGTATAAGCATATGCACATTATTTTCTAATTTTTAACCACAAATTCACTTAAAAAGGCTAAGAATTAATAAAGTTTGGAAAAACATAAATGTGGCCCAATGATAATGAAAGTGGGATGAATGTAGTGACATAGTAGTGAAATGGAGGTGATATAATGGAAATAATAGTTAAAGTGTAATGGAAATAAATGAAATTTTCAAGACCCAACATACCCCCCAACTGAAGTTATTGCATGTCGTCATGCAATATATATTACATTAATTCTTTTGATCCTTAAGCTTTGGCTTAACTTTGCATGATATCATTTGATAACTTCATATTTCTGCAAAGTGTTTTACTTGAATTGCAACATGGTTGGTTCTTGTGTTACAACCAATTTTTTTTGTTATTGTTACATTCTATTTTGATCTTAGAACTTTGCATAATGATATTTTGATTATTTTTGCAAAGTATATCTTTATTGGATTGCATGATGGTTGGTTCTTGTGTGACAACCATGATTTTGTTTGTATCCAATTTATTCTTTAAGCATTTTTTTTTGAAAAACCATTGTATGCTCATAATAACAATGTAATAGTTAATATATGTTGGAAGTATGTGGGCTCCTGAGTATGATATGGACATGGAAAGATATGAAGATCAATGTATCCCCCCCCAACTGATGGTATTAACAATTTTATGAAATGAGGAAGAGAAATGTTTTTCCAACAATTATCATTCTAGCTTTTTATGGAATTATATAGTCAAAAGTTAGAAAATGACATACCTTAACTTACCCTTTGGAATGGATGAGTTGTATGTGTGGTGGCTGCAAAATTCTGATCATATTCTTCTTCAAGTGGTTGAACAAGAGGAGTCATGGATAAAGAGTTAAGATGAATTTTTATTGCTTCTACTAAAACTTGCTGAATCTGCTCCAAAATGTTGAAAATAATAGTCTTCATGTCTTCAAAACTCATTGGCACAATTCCTACTATGTGAAAAGATGTTCTCATGTCGAACATAGTAGGAAATTGTTGACTTAGTGGCCATTAATGGATGCCACTAGTCAACATGAGAACTCTCACCATTGATGACAATGAGAGTCAAGATTCTCAAACACATCTTGCTAGGTACGAATGACTTTGCCGATGCCAAGTCACCTAGAAGATCTGACGAACAAAGGAAATTAATGTATTCCCATTGTTTGTCAGCATGAGGACTTGCCATTAAGGCATGCAAGCCTCAAGGTGTTTTTACAAAGAACTTAGACTCAAAGGACTATGGACTCAATAATTTGCCTTGAAGCAGGGCTTATTTGCAGAATGAAAATGACAGAAAATGAAAGATGAAAATGGAAGATCGCAATGGAGAACAGAAATAGCAATGGGCAATAAGCATGTGAATGAGCCTCTTGCTTTTATTTGTGGGTTATGAATGGAAAAAAAGAGATGGAAAGTGTATGTGAATGTAAATGGAAAATATGGAGGAAAATAAGATGAATGGTTTATTATGAAGTATGGATGTGATGGAGACAACAGTATCTGAAAGTTTTTCAAGTGTTTGGATCTGATTTTGCATCAACATATTTCCTCTTTGTTGCTGATCACCCTCTTATGAAACAAATTGGTCTCTTAGAGAGACACCATTCTCTTGTAGTCATTTGTCCTTTCTCTTGGAACCTGCAAAAAAAAACTAATGCTTCTTCTACAATGGAATGTAAGATTATCAAAGGAGAGAGGTGATCAATTTCTCTAGTTATGATATTTACACACAAAACTAAGAATTTGTATTAATGGAACAAGTTCTCAAAGGAAAAATCAAAAGAATTTATACCTGATTTGGAATTAGTGCCTCAAGTTGATGTTGCTTATTTTCAGCGATTTATTTCATTATTTTCCATTTCAAACTCTAATGATGGATTTCTCATTGTGTAGATCTTGTTGAGATCTTTCCAATGATACTTAAATCATCAAAATCTAATTTCGTATGAAAAAGTTAGACTGATTTGAACAATGAGGTTTTTTTTAGTCTGCGGACTTGGACTTCAGCTGCAGAATGTGCACGGTTTCTGTAGCTAAAAATTTTGAATACAAAGTTAGCCATTCATCTTTCATCATCGGTCCAAAATTAATCAATACTTTCATAAAAGTGAGAAAATAACTTATTCATTTCATTGATTCAAAATTATTATTTTTGCTTGACATGCAGCGACTTAGTGTGGCGATTCAGTGTGGCGACTTAGTGATAACACACAACTTGACTTCCCTTTGACCAGAGTCTTTTTCATCGAATTGGATCAAATGAATAGGAAACCATCCATATACTGACATTTTCCCACCTACCCATGTGGCTTGTTTTGCTTGATGACACCTGCAACCTAGAGTTTAACAAAAACAGCTGCGGAAAGTGGCTGAAACAGTCAACCATCAGTTTTGAAATTTTTTATTTTTATTTATTTTTTATTTTTTATGTATAGAGGATTATTTTGCAGACCAACTACTACAACAATCAAACTTGTTTTGGATTTGACAATTCTCAAGAAACCATTTCCCAAAATTTCATAGTTGTTGAATGAGATAGCCATGGTTTTTGTTTTTTTTTTTTTTACATTTCCTTTGATAGAGTTTAGCTGTTTTTGGTTCAGGCATGTATATACGTGCCTTCCTTAATATGCAACATAGATTTGGCTGTCTGTGTGTGACATTTATAGTTTATACCATCAGCCAAAAGAAAGTCAAGGTGCTGAAGTCTTCCTATCCCATGACCAATGATCAAATTTAACCTCCACAAATCTCAAACATATTTTAGTTTCAAGATGCTCACATTCCAAAATCGTCAAGAGAAACCTATCCGTGTGGTGAATTTAGAGCAGATGATAGTCTTACTATGCACTCCATAGTGCAGACAAGGAAAAATATTGTGAAAGCACTACAGAAGCTAAAATTCAATAAAGCTGAAATGCCTTAACCAATCATCTGAACTTGAGAGAAGCTCAAATAGGACAGTTAGGGAAAACTATATTGTTGCTTATGAAATAAGATGGATAGAACAACCTATATATTGTTGATGAACCAAATGATCTCACTATTGAACCGACTCTTTCAGCAAAAGCACGTGAGGTGATTCTCTTTCCTGGTACATGAAAAGGATTTGACACAATGTCTGCATATGCAGCATGAAACTGTCTGAAGAAACCATCCGCGGATTCAACCAAACAGGCCACGACATCCACTTTGACATAATGAAGTATGAGTAAAAGATGAAAGTTATGAGGCATGGTGGGAGACGTAGTGGAGTCTAAGTTAAAAATGGAACAGGATTAGACGGGTGGCGGAAGACATGTTACCTCAAACAACCAAAGTGTGCCGTGTTTAAACTGTTCTTTGTTCATTTAATAAAAATATTTTTTCCTCACATATTCAGTGACACGGTGGATGACCTGGCAGCCAAGGAAATCGGATCTGAGCAGATTTCTCAAAGAAATCAAAATATGGCCGCAACAGTTAAAAAAACCATTGTTTTTTCTCACGCGGCAAGCAAAAAGAGGCTCCAGAGAACCGAGGATATCTCCCAAACCGCCATGGATTTCTAAAAACCGCTTCTGGGTTATCTAATTGACTCTACTAGAGAAAAAACCCATGTTTTCGTTTTTTCAAATTCACCTCTGTTTGGCCAAATCATGCATCTGAATTTTGACGTTTTTTCAGGTATTACGCTTTTTTTTTGTCTGTTAGGTGTATTACACAGGTACGATGACAAGGCTGAAGAATTGGGGCAATGTATTTTGGAATGAACATAACCTTAATCAATCTAGAGTGGCTGGAACCTTCAACGATTCATGAAAATCTTCACTTAGTTTTTAATACAGGTGATTCCATACTGACCCAAAACCTGTTCAATAACAGCATTGTCTGTCAGAGGAATCCTCTGCGTGTTTATCTTTCTGTTAATGTAAATCAGCTCTCTAATATTCTTCAAATTAGGATAGCCATAAGTCACATATGTTTCACTCCTTTGCAACATATTCACAGTTGCTTTGTTCACTTTCAAGAATATTCCATTGAAGATGTGCCTCAAACGTCGTAGTTGTAAGATGAATAATGAAAAGCAACTTAGCTTCTAGAGTCTTTTTTCGTTCACAATTTTGTTGCAAAAGTCCTGCACCATAAATACCTACAAACTAATCGATATACAAGGAAGGCCACTGATTTTCTCATAAATGTTGGCAAACATCTCCATATAGTTATGGTCTCAGTTGGGATGTTCCAGCAAGACGGAGGGATAGAAGAAATGATTGAGATGAGAGATAACAATTGTAGCAATGCTGATGATACTTCAACAATGGATGGAATATGGATGAGTGTTGAAGATTTTTACTAACATTGACCTGCTACCGCTAATTACAAGAATTAGGCAGACAACTAGAGAAGGTTTTTGCAGATTTCTTATTTTATTTTATTTAATTTTTTTTAATTGAGGCCACAGTGAAAGCTAGGATTGAGGATAGCCATAGATTGTTATTTTTTTTTCTTTTTTTCTCTGAAATTGTGAAATTTTATAAGAAGGATTAATGATTTTCAATTTCAGGTAGCAAAAGACTTCAAGGAAAGCATGCTAAAAACAGGACTTTGACTGAGGTCTTAGGCTGATTTTTTATTGATCTGAGATGAGTGAGTAGGATAGGATCCATGTCGGGACAATTCTGGAGATGCCTATGTGGTCAATTTCTTCATTGGAAGCCTGTAACCTGCTAAACCTTGAAATCAGCTGCAGAATTCTCAACTAACTGCGAAATCAGGCTACATTCTGCAGCTAAGTTGCAAAACCTTATTAAAACATGATACAGTGTTTTGAGGACCACTACAGACCATAACAAGTCAATCTTGGACAGCTGAACCTATCAAAGCAGTTGGGTTTCATTTTTATTTTTTTATTTCTTTTTATTGAATCAATTGAAATGATGAAATTTATTTTGTCTCTTTTTTTTTTAACATAAAAATTCTTTTTCTGATCCTCTAGATCACACAAAGTGTAGAAGGAGAGCATACTCAAGAATTATTAAATTATTATTATTATTATTACATAACAATCATTTTTCTGATCATCCAGATCATACAAAGTGCAGGAGGAGAGCATACTCAAGAATTATTAAATTTTTTTTTAGATGTAAGAAATAAGGTCTCCTAATTACACTTCCTTAGCAACGGCGCCAAAATGTCTAGTCAATTTAACGTCTTAAATTGCTCTACATAAATTTTCAATCCGGGTATCGTAAACTGATGAAGTGTGGTGCACCATATGTGCTTAGTTAACCTTTTTCTTACTTCGTTGTTTTATAGATTTTATTTTGTTTTGGGGTTTTGTTTTTGTTGATCTCCTAAAGTGTCTAATGCAAATGGAAATCCTATTCTAAGGTATTAAGAATACTTTTAAAGGTCAAGTATGGATGTAGATTTCAAGACAAGGTCTATGTCCCTAATGGTAACTTCCAAAACTTAGCATTTCAAAAGATTTCAAAACATGTTATTGATGGAATTAGTACTTAAACAAAAGTGCAAGTATGTAGTTAATTCAATCAAATAAAACATGAAATACTGATCATGAAATCACTGTCTCTGCTGCTTGTCTAAATACGGAAATAAAAGTTAAGCTATTGCACTCAAACAAATCAAAAACTGCAAGGAAAGTAAAACTAAAATCAAATTACACATTCATAATTCGATCCTTGCCAGTGGTCCCGCTATGGCTTTCGGAGGTAACCGTCAATGATATGAGCAATTTAATATCTAATTGCAGAAAAGTAAAACTAAAATCAAATTACACATTCATAATTCGATCCCTCGCAAGTAGTCTCGCTATGGCTTTCGGAGGTAACCGTCAATGATATGAGCAATTTAATATCTAATTGCAGAAAAGTAAAACTAAAATCAGATCACATCAGTTCATAGTCTGACCCCTCGCCAGTTAGTCTCGCTATGGCTTTCGGAGGTAATCATCAACAACTTGAGCACTCTGATATCTAATTGCAGAACAGTAAACTTAAAATCAAATCACATCAATTCATAGTTTGACCCCTTGCCAGTTAGTCTCGCTATGGCTTTTGGAGGTAATCATCAATAACTTGAGCAATCTGATATCTAAACTAACTAACAAAGCAAATGAATAAGACTGAAATCAAAGCATAGCTGAAATTGAAAATCTAAAAAGACAAAGTCAGCAGAGAAGTAAATCTCATGTCACTATTTGCTGCAAAAACATGTAAAGAAAAACTAATCTACAATCAACCGGTTAAACACACTTACATGAATTAAAATTGCATGAATGAAAAATCTAATCTATCAAACTTGAAAGCAATCAAATGACATAATAAAATCAAAGCAAAATTACAAAATGAAATCTACTCTACCTTACATTCTAATATGCTCCATGACATCTACTTCACATCTCCTTCCATGTTGAGAACATCAAAGCTTTATTCAAATTCTTCAAAATTACAAAGTACAACAAAGCTCTCCAAAGCTTTCCAAAGCCATCTCACAAGCTAACAAGATTGAGAACTAACAAGCTAAAAACTTAAGAATTCCAAGCTTTAAGCTAACAAATGAAGGAGAGAGATCTCCTATTTATACAAAAATATGAGAGCCATCTCATTAATGAGAGTCCATGAATCTCTCCCTCTACCTCTAGAGTCCTAATCAAAATAGGAACTGATAAGACACATATCTTCTTAGAATTACAATACAATTAGAAGATGTGACACATATCCTCATGATCCCATGATTCTTTCCACTCAAATTCGACTTTGGCCTTAGAGTGCAACATAAAGGTTTTTTAGAAGCCTCCTTTCAACCTACACATGTCAACAATCTCAACCCATTTGTTAGGTATAAACATATGCACATTATTTTCTAATTTTTAACCACAAATTCACTTAAAAATGCTAAGAATTAATAAAGTTTGGAAAAACATAAATGTGGCCTAATGATAATGAAAGTGGGATGAATGTAGTGACAGAGTAGTGAAATGGAGATGATATAATGGACATAATAGTGAAAGTGTAATGGAAATGAATGACATTTTCAAGACCCAACAACAGGTTTGTAGGGACAACTAGCATATGACCTCCCCCAGCGTAGCCTTTGTGGTGAGGGCGGTGGCCACACCTAAAATAAAAAATTTGGTATGAAAACTTTTAAATTTAAAGTTAACATTATGGAAACTATAAAATTTTACCCAATATTTTTTGTACCACGGAATCTGAAATAATGATTACTAAATAAGAGTCCATTTCTTTTGCACCCATCAGAAATTAAATAAATTTAAATTCATAATTTAAAAAAATAAATTATTTACAAGTTCTAATTTCCACTTTATATGTTATTCACAAATTTTTGTTCAAAATAAATTAAATTAAAACGGCAACGTATTTTTTGAATACATTATAGCGTACCTTGCACAAGGATAATAACATTTTATTAATAAAAAAAGGTAACCTTTTTATTAATAACAAATTGCTTAAAAAAAGTAAACTCATGAATATTATTATTTTAATAATTTTTTATTTTAAAAGATATTAATAACTTTTAGATTTATACATCAATCAAATTTTACAATTTCACTTTTTTTATATTTTAAAAAATATTTATAATTTAAATCAAAATTTTAAAATAATAAAAATAATTTTTGTTTAATAATGAAATATTTTTTTCTCTTATATTAAGATAATAATATAAATATTATTAATTTAATTTCAGTAATTTGTCGGACACCATGTTCTTTTGAAAAATAATATAATTTTCGTTATTTTTAAATCCAAACAATTATGTTATTGACTTACCTTCGATTCACCAAGTCAATTGAACTGTAAAGATATTCAAATTCAATTGAAAAGATATTCAAAACAATTATGTTATTGACTTCCCTTGGATTCACCAAGTCAATCAAAAAGATAACCATGTTACAGATGGGAGTCGTTTACTCACGCGGAAGAATTGTTTGTACGGTGAAAAGTGGCCGGAATCCGGGCAAAAATTTTTCAAAAAATCTTGTAAAGACAGTGTTTGAATCGTGTTTTTGATGGTGGAAATAGATTCAGCACTATCAAAAACGTCTAAGACACCTAAAATTTTGAAGTTTAACAACTATAACTTGGATTTACAAAAATCCTTGCTGGATTTTCTCTAAATATGACCGAAATTTCCATAACTTTCCAGAAAATTCCTCTGGCTAGTTAGACTACGGCTTACAGATGACCCCATTTATGTGAAATTCGTTTATATTTAATTATTTTAGATTAATTTAATTATAATTATTTTTCATATTTTACTCAACATTTTTAAATTAATTTTTTTATAAAATAATAATATTAATTATAAAATTTAAATTTAAATGTTATAATTAAACATTAAAGTTTTAGAATTAAAGTTTTAGAATATAATTTTAATGGTGATGGCTATAAAATGAAGTGTTGTGTGCCAAAAAGTTTTAGATTCAAATTTTTAAAGGTTCATAGACTTATGTTGTCCAAATAATGGATTAAAGGTTCATAGACTTATGTTGTCCAAATAATAGACCAATCCATTTAGAATCAATTTGTATCATATATCAAAATATATTATTATAAAAAACACTCTTTTTTAAATTGAAATTATCTTGTTGCCACTATTACCTCTAAATTATAAAAAAAACCTTTAAAATAAATTCTTGATTAAAAAATAATACACATTAAAAACAATAATTTTAAAATTCAACTTGTCTGAAAACATAATCTTAAAATTCAACTTGTCACATAGGACAATTTATATTTTTATAAATCAGATTTTCAGATGAATTTTTATAATTATAAATGATATTTTTTTTAGTATTTGAAATTTAAAATTATAATATATTTGAAATTATAAAGTAGAGTGAAGTTATAATATATCTAAAATTTGTGAGTAAAAGTAGAGGATGGTTGAACATGGAATGGGAAGAAGGCTGGAAATTGTGCACATGGCATAGAAAGAAAGCTGCAAATCGTGTTGACCAACGATGAGGGGTAGCTAGGTAAGAGAAGACACAAGTCGAAATTCAAGTATTTGTGAGTAAATGTAGAGGATTGTTGAACATGGTATGGGGAGAAGCCTGGAAATGGTACACATGGCACGGGAAGAAGACTGCAAATCATGTTGACCAACGACAGGGGCAGTGAGGGAAGAGAAGACGCAAATCGAAATTTAAGTGTTTTTTATATTTCTTTAATAAAATGTGATTGATATATGTTTTTTTGGTAAGTTTGGTAAGATATATTTTTTTCATTATCTTTCAAAATTAAGCAGGTTACATTTATGTGTTAAATGGTTAGGTGACCTCAACCTGCCATGAGGGAAACCAGGGCTCTTCACCACTAATGACATGATAACCCATCGATAAATAAAATAGAATAAGTCTATCCAACCATGCTAAAAAAAATTGATTGTCTTTATATTGCATAACATCTAGATATCTATAAACATATTGAAAGTACTAAAAAGACATAAACTGTTGCATACACTAAAAGTCAAAACAAAGGTGATACACCAGACTACTCATCGTCAGCTGAGTCAACCAGGGTCGGGTCCTTTGCACTTGACCCAGGAAGTTCAGATTGCAGAATGCATGGGATGTGTTGTTCTATGCGGTTGAGGCATCCATTTTGCTTCTGAAGTTGAAACTTGATTTGTTGAAAATCCTGACTATAATCTGGGAAAGCTTGTGCTGCCATGGTTGAGCCTGAAGGAATGTGCTCCAAGGCCTTGACCAAAAGGCTCTTCATCAGCCAATACAAGTGAATTGTCTGCTTGTACTGAGAAGTACGACCCCGGGAGTGCCCATGTGCTTGTACTAAGAAGTATGACCCCGAGAGTGCCCATGATAAGGCACCAGGGTCTACCAATCATCCACATCAATGTCGAGAAGCTTATCTTTCTTATTTAACTCCTCTTCCCATTGAACTATGAGTCGACAAACGGGGTTGAGCCCACATGATATGCAGTCGCTACTTCATCAATAATCCTAGATGTGGACCTAAGCCCATGAGTTTTTTCGGTAGAAATACTCAGAGAATTGGACGATGTGGCTTCTTTGGTCTGCTTCTCGAGACCACGGGAACCCCTGGTGCTATTTCTTCTCCTGAAAGCAGTGCGAGCCATATTTCTGGTGATGAGGGACCGACAAGACAGATTAAAACCAACAGAATTAAAACCAAAAATCCGAACCAAAGAGAGCCAAAACCCAGAAGTCGAGAGCTTCCAGGGGTCGCACCTAGCCGGGGCACCTGAGGCTGACGACCTTAACCCACTGTAGGAGAACCCGAGCCCTTCGAAATACCTCCACAAAATTCTTCAACAACCTGCCCAACTGCTCTACTCCAATACTATGCCAAAACAAATCATAGACATAGTACTCACCAATCTCACTGACGAAAATGTTGGGAGCTTGCCACGTTTTCATTCTATTACCACCTTCCCACCTTGTATTGATTGTGATCATGTAATTTGCCACCTTTCCATGTGCTTCATGCATGTGGAGGGTGGCGTATGGGCATCTTGGGATCTCTAGAACACCCATCACCTGTTGAGATGATCGAGATTTGGCCGCTCGCAACACGATCGAGGGATGTGTTTGATATATGTTGATAAACATATTTTCTTTAAATTATTAGATTTGCAAATGAAAATATGAAGTGGATTTTAAAAAACGACCATTGCACTATCATTTTCAAGTTCATAGTAATCTTGAAACTATTGGAGCCGTTGTTGTATTCTCAATAGTCTTGAGTTTATAGTTACCAAATTCGAATTCGATTGTTTAAAATTAAAAACCCAAAAAAATCGGGAGTATACAACTTCGGAATACTAGAATATATTATTTTTTTCAATATTATTGTCAATGATAAATGTTGCAAATAGAATTACATTTTGGAACAAAGTGCCTAGTTTTACATTAGAATAGCAAATTATAAAAAATTGTGTATTCATCTATATATCCAACTATACCATATATGATATGATGCCCAATATAAACTGATCTTTGTACAAATTCCACATTGCGTACAACATAGATTCCAAATTACCAACCATATTTGTATTTGAAATATGGTTATATATTAAATATATATCAACATTTTCTAAAAATTTATATTTATATCCTTCATTACTATTATTTATTTATCAAACTAAATTAAACTATATTTTATAACAAGTAATAATAAAATCTATTTTTTTTTTGATAAGTAAGAGACAAACCTTCTATTAATCTAGCCAAAATTACATAATTTACAAAAAACCGCACCCGCTCTGAGAAAGTGTCCCAGATAGCAGGGCCGACAGAAAACCAAAGGCAACCCAAAGAACCTTGGACTCCAAGGACTGAGGCCCACAAAAATCCCACAAGCATCCCATCGAGGGTCCACAAAGGGACCCACAACGGACCAATCTACCACCTACAAACGGACCCGACAACAACTATAGGTAGAGTTCACTAAACAATTTCGGGTCCGGAACTCTCGAGCAACAAGCACGAACCAATCCCCGCTGTTGATTACTCAACACCGATCCAACGACCATCGTGGATATCGGGCGGACGAGAAGCGCGGGGGTTAACCATCCGATGAGGGTGGTTTTCTCTCACCTCACGCCGCAACGTGTCACACAATGAGTGGAATCGGAGGCTCAATACGAAAAACCATAAACCATTCTTAACCCGTCTGATATACCATTTGTGGTTTTGTTTCCGAAGTTTTGCGGAAAAACCAGAGCACTATGTTGCCAAGCATTGATCGTACGACCATTCCCGCAGACATTTCTGCACCTTCCGCCTGGATTCTTCGTCAAAAACCCGCTATGTCTAGTGAAAACAGGCAACCAGATCAGTGATGCTTCCTGAATTTTTACCTTCATCATGCAACCGAGAGTGATCAGAGTTTTGGAGAGCAACCAAAACCAAAAGTGTAGACGGTTTAGGTGACCCCATCCTCCCGTCTGTCTCCTGAATCCCGTTGATCAGTGCTATTCGTCCATAGTTCCATATCTTTGGTTGCCAGATAGAAACAATCCTCTCACAGTTTTCCGGTAGGTAACGACTCCCAAGCATGCCGAGAGTCCCTATTCCTATTAGTCACTCCTTCGTTGGCCAACCAATCCACTAACATATTTGCTTTCCTTTTCACATGAACAAATCTTATCGTTTTAAGGGTTTGCAGGTGATAGTGGATACGGTAGAAAACCTGCAGAAGCTTCCAGTGCTTCGACACTTTATCTGGCGAAGTTCCATTGTGTATTTTCTTGGCTGCTCTAATGATCAATTCTGAATCTGCTTCAATGATAGCATTCTGTAATTTTTCCTCCACCAGGATCTCCAAGCATTGCTCTAATGCCAGGAGTTCAACCATGTTATTGGTACCCTTCCCCAAGTGGCCATGGAAGATGTAAGTTATTTTCCCCTGATGATCTCTAATGGCACCCCCAAAGCCAGATATCCCTGGATTGCCCTTAGAAGCTCCATCAATGTTTACCTTGAAGAATCCCTGTGGAGGGGGCTTCCAACTATTGGCCCCTGTATTTATTGTTCTCACTCCCTTTATTATTCCTTGAGGACTGATGGACTGGAGTCCCAAATTAAGTATAATATTCTCCTCTTGAGGCAGAGGAGAATCCTTAGGAAATGACCTTAAAAGGATTTTTACTGTGTCTTTAAGCTGTTTTAGAATTTGATCGATTATATGCTGGGGCTCGCTAGCTTTATCTTTAAAGATCCGCCTGTTGCGTTCTTTCCAAACATTCCAAATGACAAAGCCTGGTACCAGCATCCAGGCTTTGTTAATGATTTCATTCCCTGAGAAGTTCTTCCTCCAGTTTTTCAAAGTGTTGGATATACTGAGACTATCCCTGTCAGTTTGTCTGAAGATGGAGGCCACCCAGTTCCACACTTTAGCAGAAAAAGGGCAGAGGTTGAGAAGGTGTTCAATCGTTTCCTCATGTGAGCCACAGAGGTGACATTTGGAAGGGCCAATGAAGCCTTTCTTTAGGAGGTTTTCCCAAGTTAGGATCTTTCTTTGATGCACTAGCCAGATGAATAACTTTATTTTCATCTAGTGAGGAGTTTGCCAAAGCTCCTTCCAGACTTGATCAATATTTACAAAGTTAAATCTTGTGACTGCCTGTTTTTCCTCTTTGAGGTTAAAGTTACCTTCATTATTCTTCCCCCATCTTAATTGGTCGGGTGAGGAGGAAACCAGAATCCGTCTATGCTCTAATTCCTGGGTAAGAGCATCTGCCTTGGCCTTCAGAGGACTCTCATTACTGTAACTTAGATCCTTCCATTTCCTCCATTTTCCATTAATCCTTCCCTGGTCCCAGAAATCTTTTACCAATACCAGAACTTTGCTATCTGTGTCTCTCTTAAGGGCTGCCAGGTCATTCCTGTTCAGAATGGGTTCCTGTTGCCAGCTGTCCTCCCAGAAACGAGCATGGTCCCCTGCTCGGATTTCCCAAAAACAGTGTTGCTGAACAATGCTTTTGTTTTCCCAAGCAAGGTTCCAAATGTGTGAGCCCCTGATTTGTCCTGACATTCTAATATGATCCTTCTCCTGCCAGTGCTTGGCGTACTTCTGTTTCCAAAGCTTGGCCCAGGGGGCATTCGGCTCCTTGATCCATTGCCACCAAAGCTTAGCTCCTGAAACTTTACTGAGAGTCTCTGGATCATGCAACCCCAAGCCACCATGGCTCTTGGGCTTGCAGAGCTTGTCCAAGGCAACTAAAGCCCACTTATTTTCTCTTCCCCTCTACCCCACAAAAAGTCCCCTTGAATGCTCCTTATCTGCTGCTTAATACCTTGAGGAGCAGGGAGAGCTGTAAACATGAAAATGGGAATAGCCTGCAAGACCATCTATGTGAGCACAAGTCGCCTTGCTAAGTTTAAATATCTGCATTTCCATTTTCTGATCTTGTCCTGAAGTTTATTTAAAATTGGTTCCCATATTTTCTTACTTAGAGGTTTACCAGTAAGAGGAATGCCAAGATATTTGGAAGGCAATTGATCCCTTTGAAAACCAAGAATCCTGGTAATGTTTCTCTGTATAGCAATATTAGTATTAAAGAAAAAAACTTTGGACTTGTTTAGGCTTACCTATGTACCTGTTGCCATAGCAAAGTTGTTTAAGATATTTTTGATTGCTCTTGCCTCCTTGACTATGGGTATGCCCTGCAACATAGTATCATCCACAAATTGTTGATGAGTATTAGCCTCTCCATCCGGGGTGAGCTTGATATGCTGAATTCGACTTTCAACATTTGCCATTTTGATTGCCCTACCTAGCCCTTTCATCATGAGGATGAAGAGGAAAGGTGAGAGCGGATCGCCTTCTCTGAGCCCTCTGGAAGGTGTGAAGGTACTTGAAGGAGCTCCATTAAGCAGAATGGAAAAACTGGTCATGGTAACTAGTGTCGTAACCCATCTTATCGAGTTTTGGTCAAAGCCATAGGCTTTTAGAATAGCATTGATATAAGACCAGCTGAGTTTTTCATAGTCTTTCGCGAGGTCAAACTGAATGATCATACCTGCTTGCTTGTTGCATTTGAGAGAGCATACCACCTCATGTGCTTGGATGATGTTGTTGAGAATTTGTCTTCCTTCCACATAGCCTATTTGCTCTTCCGAGACAAGGGAAGGTAGCAGGGGCTTGAGTCTATTGACTATCACTTTGGAGATGATTTTATACACCACATTACATAAGGCTATGGGTCTAAATCCATCCGGAGTCATAGCATTTTCCTTTTTTGGGATTAAAGCTATGAAGGAAGCATTCAGTGCTTTCAGAACCTTTTTGGATTTTCTTGAGTCTTCCACAACCTTGAGGATGTCCTGTTTGACTGTTTCCTAGCAGGCTTTGAAGAAGTCTACATTGAATCCATTCGGGCCTGGTGCTTTTCCACTTTGCATTTCTTTGATCACCTCACTGACCTCCTCTTCCGAGACTGGCCTATTGAGATTGTGGTTGTCCTCTCTGGTGACCAACTTGGGAATATACTGGGTGAACTGATCAATGAACCTAGATCTATCCTCCATTGGCTCCTTTGCAATGTTGAAGAAGTGTTGTACTAGATTCGATTCCA
The DNA here is from genome assembly GCA_031772625.1 of Pinus tabuliformis. Classification (NCBI taxonomy): domain Eukaryota; kingdom Viridiplantae; phylum Streptophyta; class Pinopsida; order Pinales; family Pinaceae; genus Pinus; species Pinus tabuliformis. The sequence continues at coordinate 462,860,736 of CM062816.1, read as the reverse complement.
TGTCCTTGTGAGAGACAAGCTCAATACCCTGAGAATCCTTAATCTTTGTGATTCTATTATGTGCTCTGTGGGCCATAGTGGATTTGTGGAAGAACTTAGTATTTCTTTCTCCCTCTCTGATCCATTGAATCCTGGATTTCTGTCTCTAGAAAATTTTCTCTTGTAAGCATCGATCCTCCCATTCTTCTTGCAAAAAGTTAGTTAGTTTTTGCCTCTCTTCATTAAAGCCCTCTGTGATATCTATCTGATTGATTTCCTGGATTTTCTGCTCAGTTTCTATTCTGGATTTGAGGATATCACCAAATTCCTTTTTGTTCCAAGCTTTAAGTTTGGATTTAATATGTTTCAGTCTCTGCTGGAGCATGTACATTTTAGTACCCTGAATATCCAGATCCTCTTTCCACCATTTGTCAATGTTACTGGTGAATTTGGGATGTGAGAGCCAGGCATTTTCGAATCTGAAGGGCCTGTTTCTCGGAGTGCCCATAAAGGAAGCCTCTAGCTGAACTGGCCAATGATCCGAGCCTCCAAAGGGCAGAAGGGAAGCTATGATGGCTGGTCCTGTGAGGAGGAGATCCTCAGAAACAATAAATCTATCAAGTTTTGAAGCCACTTGAGAAGCCCCTCCTCTTTTATTGTTCCAAGTGAAGGTTCCATTTATTGTCTCGATATCCACTAGTCCCATGTTCATGATGAAATCTTGGAAGGCTTCAGAGTCTCTACCTAGCTACCTAGTGCCTCCTTCTTCTTTTTTTTCTGAAAGAGATCTTATCATATTGAAATCACCTGCAATTATCCAAGGCATGTTGGGATATCGTGCTCTTAGACCTTCTAGGGAGGTAAGAAGCTTGAGTTTGTCTACTTTCTTTTGAGGTCCATAAACATTTGTTATCATGTATATCTCCTTATCACCTACAGGACTACACACCAGAGATAGATAGTTCCTGGATGCTTCAGCATCCAGGATTCCAAATTTCTGTGGATCCCACAGCATAAGAATCCCACCTGTCGAGTTAATTGCCTTAACCTCTAAATACTCATACTTGATTAACCATTTTTTATGAATTTCTCTTATTTTATCCATTGAACATTTGGTCTCCTGAATAAAGACCATGTCTAGTTTTTCTTCTTTTATTCTGTTACTTAGATTCCTTTGTTTCCTTCTACTGCTTATTCCTCTAATATTCTAGGTTGTGAGCTTCATTAAGAAAGGTTAGTAAAGGAATAGCTAGTAAGATCTTTCATCTTACCTAAGTTAATCAGTAGTTTTCCACATTCATTTAGTAGTTCATTCTGTCTTTTCCTTCCTGAGTTCTTTGGAGATTGTGCCTGTGAATTCTCCATCATTTTGACCCCACTTTGCTCCTGGCTCTCATGGTTTCTTTTGACACCAGTTCCCTTCGATTGTGCCCTCCATAGAAAGAGTTGTTGAACTCGATCATAATCTTCTTTTGGCAAGGAGTCCACTCCCTTGTTCTTTCCTTGTTCCAAAAATAGTTCTAGATCTAGATTTTCCCTGTCTAGAATCTCTTGTAGTTCATGGTCCTCCATTCTTGCCTCACTTGGAGTCATCTCATGGTCCTTGTTGATCTCCATGCAGCTTTGTAGCTCCTCCTTCTGCTGGTTGTTTACTATGATGTCCTCCATTTCAGCTTCTGTATCCTGCTCCTTAAATGCGTTCTCCCTGTCCTAGACTATCTCCACATTCTCCTCTACTTCCTCTAGGATTTTAAAATTATTTTGTCTTGTGTATTTGTCTTCACTAATCTTCTTGTGTGACCGTTTACCCCCTTTCCCTTTGCCTCCAACCTTGGTGAAACCCTCGTGATCTCTGTCCAAAGAGGTTTTCCCATTGCCTTCCATATTTTTTGTTGGGTAGTCTCTAAATAGATGGCCGTGTTCATGACATTTGCGGCATCTGAATGGGATGTGCTCATAGTCCACCATTTGCACCCATTCTTCATCATATACCTCTAAAATTATTGCTTCCAGAAGGGCTCCAAATAGATCCATTTCCACACATATTCGGGCGAAGGAATTATATTTACCTTTAAGAGTTGCCTCCGATATCTTCAGAAAATGTCCCAGCATGTTGCCTATGGTTTTCAAAGGTTCTGGTTGCCAGTAATCCAAAGGTAAAGAGTATAGTCTAATCCAAATCTGTACAAATGTAAATGTTTCATGTTACGGGACAAAGTTCATCATCCATGGTTACATGTAGAGTCTTGCCACAACATAGAAGTAAGCCCCCCCCTTCAAACACTCTGTCTTTGTCCTCTAGGCTCGCGAACACCACCGTGAAGAAGCCCTTAGAACCCAGATGTAAATGTATTTCTCCCTTTGGCTTCCAATGGCTTCTAATCCAGATGTGTAATGCCCTCTCCATTGGCCATAACCCCATGAACTTGCAGATGATCGCATGTTCTTTCATATGGTCCCTATGTGCTTGAATCACTGGATCACTCAATATGACCCAGGGAATGATGCTCGACTTGGGTTTACAGACTCCTGTAGTTTTCGTAGGAGTCATTTTTCTGTTGCCGCCTCCCTTCTCCTTTTCTTTGCTTGTTTCCTGTTGATGCCCTTCCTGATCCTGGAATTCGTTTCTTCCAAATGTTTCCTTGCCTCTTGCTTCTGAAATCTTTTCCAACGGTTTTTTGAAATGCTTTCCTCCTGCTTCCTTGCCTCCCTCTATGACTGCCTGACTGTAGGAGGGAGCGACGCTCCCCCCTGCACGTCCCGCCATGGAACCCTAATGCAAAACCCTAGCGCCAACTTCAAACCTCGCTCAAGTTAGAGAGCTCCGACCCCTTTTGCCAGTTCACTCGTAATAAAATCTATCATTTTTAATTACTAATTATTTGTTAATATAATAAATCTAATTTTATTTTAAATAGAAAATATCAATATTGCAATTTAATACTTATTCAAAATTTTAATGAAAAAATCTACTAATATTATAACCCATAAAATACTACTAAATTAATTATATATTTATAATAAAATATTACTCAATTAATTAACACCATTAATAAAAAAATTTAATTTAATTTCAAATTTTCCATCGTATAAAAAGCGTTACCCGTAACATATACCACACCCTCATGAATTTGAAACACTGTATGAAAAGGAGGTCCAACATATACCATAACATCTCATGAAACAATGTTTGAAAGGAGGTGGGCCACCTGGAATTATTTATACTATATCCGTACCAAATTGCGAACTGTCGTATTAAACCACGAACCAAATCGAATGCTCGAATTTTCAAATTTATTTGGTCAGTACGACCGAATTTGGTAACCATGCTTGAGTTTATTCATTATGCTTCCCTCACATCAATGCTTCAAGCAACCTGTGATGCATTTTCCTCGTCCAATGACGATCCTCCTCATAGGTGTTGACCACCACTTTTGTTGAGCAAAATTTAAAAAACGTCTTCGCAACGTGCACCTATTAAAGACCAATATGATATATTTTAAGGAAATTTCCTGATGTATGCAAGCAAACAAACGAGATTTAATATACAAATTTCGAAACAAAAACTGAAACTGAAACTGAACTGATAGGAATAATTTTTTAGTCATTATATATTGAGTCGAGAAGCTCATTCTAGAATTTAGTATGATCTGTAATCCTGTCTGTCCGTAATCAAATTTGAAATTTTACTTATGTCCGTCAAAATAAAAAAAAATAAAAAAAAAAGTCTAAAAAAAAAATTAAATAACTATACAGAACATTTAAATAATGTACACTCTAAAAACATTTGCAAGTGAAGAAATTGAATCCCTCTCGGCTCATGTTAGATCTGAATTTAAAATAGATTTATAATGGTGATAAAAGATTCAAGAGGTTAGTTCAAATTCAACCTGTTGTTATTTGAGTACTGATAATACTTGTTTCATTGATTTAAACCGTGGTCTTATTCAAATCATGAATTAAATACAACGTTCTATGCTAGTGAATTTACAACATCTCTCTTTTCAATACAATCCCATCAAAATAAATTGAATATCGAATCAACATTTTATGCAAAAAACACACCTCTAAAGCTCAATAAGCTTAAAACAGAAATGAGGGACTTCATCATGGCACAACCTGAAAATCCTGCTTCCATAATCGTGATAAAGGTTTAGCAAATACAAGAGAACTCGCAGCTCTTATGATCCCATTCCAATCTTGGTAGACTAAAGTGACAACCAATCACATGGGCAAAGGAATAGATGAAAATTTTCAATTTTAATTTTATTATTAAATTAAATAAGTTTATGTAATGTGCAAGAGAGAGGGTTGGGTGAAATTGGAGCCCTCAATTCGTTAATTAGATGAAACATATTCATTTTAGTCCATTGATTTAAATAAAAACTGAAATTATACAAGCCTCCTTGCATTGGGAAAGGAAAACAGTCAATAATTGGGATTTAACTACGAAAATAAAGGAAAATATGAGAAAAGGGAGATGAAAAGACACAAATTTACATGCAAATTAAATTAGAGAAAAAAATGAATAAAATAGAGACATCGATGATAAAAATGAATTAGAGAAATAATTTCTAGCTTTTGACTGCTTTTGGATGAAGCTTTAGTTCATTCTCTCATACGCTTGCACACTTGGAGCATTCTAGCATTCACTTGGCTCCAGATAAAGCAAGAAAATGGAAGCAAGGAAGGGCAAGGAGACAGTTGGATCAACAACTACAACCATATTTCTTTGCAGGTAATAGACCGTTGCATGTGTGATCTTTTTGATAGTTTTTGGATGCCTGATATATGCATGTGATTCCTTGGTTATGTGTTGTCATTGGCTGGGATATTTTCCTGGGTTGATAGTGGTTTCAGCCTCACCTTGCCATTTTTTGGATATCCATGGTGTAGTGGGTTTCCCTTTTGTATTTTCTAATTGGTTCTTAGGTTCCCTATGGTTGTGGGTTGGAACAAATGCTATGGAGCCCTAAAACAACTTGGGTTCCATAGAATTTGTGGATTGAGTTATGTGTTTGATGTTAGAAATTAATTAATAGAGAAATGGAACACATAAAATATTGTAGAAAATTAAACATAGAAGCACATGAAACAAGAGAGTCACATATATACGTGGCTCACCTAATTTGGGCTACGTCCACGGAAATAGCGAGACCTTCCTTTTATATTATCTAGCGAAATGAAGAGATACAACCTACAACAATTTTTTTGTAATTTCCTCTTCACTCTCACACAATCTCCCATCTCTTTGTCACATAGAATAATAATCCATAGTCACAATAAAATTCCCACATATAAAACGAGGGTTTCCTTCTAGGGAAAAAAACCCTAAATTAACATAACTTCTATTGTCAAATCTTTCGCCTAATGCAAAGCCCATATTGACTACAAACTTACAATATTTTCAAGCGATTTTTTATCAAAAAATTTCTTCGGGGGGCATTTCCCCTTGATGGGGGCTCATAAAATCGCCATCACCCCCCTTGGACACCCATGCTCATGATCCTACGGGTGGCGTTTCCGCCACATTAGGAACTAGGCTCCAATGTATCTAAAACGAGACCTATGAATCAAGAATATAATCAAGCTCCACACCCAATAATCTCCCACTTCGACACTGATTATAGCAAGTCCACCAATGCTTCATTTGCTAGACAATGCTCCCACTTGGACCTGATTTCTTCTCATCTTCACCATCATACTTAAAAACCAATTGAAATTGAGTATAATCATAGTTTCTCCCTATTTACAACCTTATTAAAATATGTGTAGGATATTGGCTAGTGTGAATCCTTTCCATTTTCAATTATCCATCTTCCAAAACTGACCATATGAAATGGTATTTGAGTTGTATATGTTTATTATTAAAATGAAATGTTGATTTCTTTACAAGATGAATGTCACTTTTCTTTTCACTTTAGAACCTACCCATCCCCTACTTCTTACCCAATTCAACCTTAAACCTCTGCAACCAAATCATTTCTTTATTGGCCTCTATAGCAACAACATACTCTGCTTCTGTTGTTACAAGTGCAACAACACTTTGAACTTTTGAAACCCAACTGACAATTGCTCCACCAACAGTAAACACATACCTTATGGATCTCCTCATGTTATCTCTATCAACTTCCATATTTTCATCAACATATCCATGTAGAGAAATGTTTTAACCACCAAAACATAATGTTGGATTAACGGTACCTCTCAAATACCTGAGAATCCACTTAACTCTCATCTAATGCTCTTTTCCGAGATTGTTCATATACCTGCTCATCTAACAGCCCTAGTGTTGGTTCCTTCATTTAATTTTGAAAAGGTTTTGATCAATTATGGTTGACAAAAGGACGAGAAGGAAATGGGTGGCAGCAACGGTTGGTTGGCGGAACAAGCAGTTGCGTAAGAGTTGCGACAAGGTGGCAGTGGAAGGCAAAGGCAGCTGAGGGGGCGGGAAGGTGCAAAGTAGCCGAGGGGAAGAATAGTCGAGCAGGAACTGGAAGTCCAAGTAACAGAGAAGGATATAAAAGGAAAAGACCAGAAAAGAAGGGGGGTTGGATTTAGTGAAGTTAAGGAGAGGAGCAGCAGAGCTGTGAGAGCAGGTGAAAGGATCCCCAGTTGCGGCAGACAGAGGGAAGGTTGCAGGAGCCTGGAAGACTTGGTCCTTGAAGTTGAACCAAACCCGTGGAACTGAGTTAGGTATTTCTTGTAGTTGTTTGCGGCGAAAGCAACCCGATTAATACTTTCTTGACTCCATGCTGAACCCTTCTCCCTTTTGGTCGTGGCACACCTTGGGTGAGACTCCTTGCTGTTTGGGGTAAGGTGAAAATGTTGACGTTGTCATAGACAACAGCGGACTATTGTTGGCCTTCTGTGCCCGAAACCAGGGTCTTCCCCCTGATGACTCTTTTGAGCCAACAAATGGTTCTGTTGTCGGGACCCGAAGGTACGAGAATGTAGAAAATTTGTGATAGGTTAACCCGATAATGCAATATAAATCAAAGCATAATAATATAGCCTACTTATACTATTAATTTGCGAAGCTTAAAGATCGAGTTGTACAATATAACAAGAAGAAGAAGAATCAATAACACAATACGCATGAAAATACTTTGGGGAAAGCCTCATCTAAAAAACCCCACACTATTGTATTATCATACATGGTGGAAATACATAGGAATTATACAAAGCCTTAGCTTTCACAGCTAGCCAGCTCTCAGTACAATCCTCACAAATGCTCATAGGAAATCTTGGCTTCTCTCCAGCCTTCCTCTCTGCCCTCCAAGCTCCTATTTCCTTGCATTGTTCCTTCTGGATGATTAGCCTATTACTAAGTGGACAAACCCCTTCAAAACTGTGCAATCCTCAAAGATAAATCCTTGATTACATGCATGATTTTTTTCCATTAAGAAACACATGCAACTGATAGTACACTGTCCTTGAACATTAATCTCAACTGGGTCTTTCTTAGAACATACATGCATGAGTTTCTGATGAGGGAATCTTCAGTTAACTAGAGTAGCACTAGTTGAATGCATTAATGCATCAACTAACTATTAACTCACTATTAGTTTCTCAAACAGTTTGGAACTAATTTAACAAGACTTAACTCAGTAAATTGAGTTAGCTAATTACAACTCAAATATAACTCAATCTTATCTCTTTAATTTAAGGGATAACTCTTGCATGACTTCAAGACTTCTAACTTGAATTTCTCCAACTAATTAATTTAAAATAAATTAATTAATTATTTCCAAGTAGCTGTTAAGACTAAATTCGATTTTAATTCACAATTTAATTCAAGGACAAATTAAATTGGAATATTCTTGTTTCCATATTTCAACACTCCCTCTCAATAAGAAAGGGATTATCTGCCACCCCGATCCTGTCTCTATGGAACTCGAATTTACACTTTAACAATGCCTTTGTCAAAATGTCAGCATCTTGCTCCTTTTTCGAAATATACTACAACAACATGATCCTCCTCGCTACATAGTCTCTGAGACGATGATAATGGACGTCGATGTGCTTGGACCTATCATGAAGTACTGGATTCTCAGAGAGTTTGATACAACTCTGATTATCACAATAGATCACAGTTGGATCCATCCTCTGATCATACAAACCAACTAGGATTTTTCGCATCCAGATGGCCTCACATGCTACCTGACTTGCAACCATGTATTCTATTTAACTTGCTCAGCTGGATTTGTTTCTTCAACCTGTCCTGATGATGAACCACACTTGTTGGTTCGAAACGCATCGACAATTGATTTTCCATGTGATTTTCGCCGAAGATTCTCTCTCTAAATTGAGCTGAGTGAAACCGACCTTTGTTTCTTGTTGTACCAAGAAACTGCCGCTGACCCAAGGTTGAAAATCCCTCCTGATGTTCTCTTCTGATCTGATGGACTCCCTGCCCAATCTGCATTAGTGAAGCCCTGTAGCTTCACTCCCTCTGTCTGTCTGTACCATAATCCATACTAAGATGTGCCTCTGAGGTATCTCAATACATGCTTTGTCGCCTTCCAAAACATCTTGGTAGGCTGAACCATTGCTTGACTCAGCTGGTTCACCACATAGCACAAATCTAGTCATGTGTTCACTAAGTACATCAGTGAACCCACAAGTTGCCTGTACACAGTAGCCTCTACCACTTCTCTTGAAGTAGCAACCTCCTTCCTCCAGTTACCTGCTAGAGGAGTCTACATGGGCTTGCACTTCTCCATGTGGAATCTCCTGAGTATCTCGTTGGCATACTTGCCCTGAGACACAAACAATTTCCCATCCTTCTGCCACACTTCCATGCCAAGGAAGTAATGCATGAGACCCATGTCTTTCATCTCGAATTCTCTTGCAAGGTCCTCCTTGCAAGACACGATCAACTGATCATCACCAGTCAATATGAGATCATCAACATAAAGTACGATGATCAACAACTTACCTTTCACCACGATGTGGTACAGGTTCGCATCCGCTTCACCCTTTGTGAATCCCGACACGGTGAAGTAGTTGTCTATTCTGGTGTACCAAGCACGAGGTGCTTGCTTCATCCCGTACAACGCTCTCTTGAGTCGACACACATGCGACTCACAATCGAAGGTCTCAAAACCTTCCAGCTACTCTATGTACACCTCTTCCTCAGTCTGGCCATTGAGGAATGCAGTCTTTACATCCATCTAATGGATCTTCCAACCCATCTATGTTGATAGTGCCAACATAGATCTGATAGATGAGTACCATGCGACATGAGAAAAAGTCTCATCATAGTCAATCCCCTCGACCTGTGAAAAGCCACGGGCAACAAATATTGCCTTATGCTTCTCCACACTACCATCAGCAGCTTGCTTTACCTTGTAAAGCCAACGGGAACTCACAACTGACTTGTTCTTCGATCTCGGAACCACGTCCCAAACACTGTTACGAACTATGGAGTCATACTCCTCCACCATAGCATCAACTCAAATCGGCTGTTACACTGCTTCCTCAAAGGAGGATGGCATGGTCTCAACACTTTCCCCAACAAGGGCCATGTATCTAGTGTACCTCTCAGGTGACCTCCTTTGTCTGCGCTGAGAAGATGGTGCTCCCACATTCTCTCTCGCATCCTCCAACAATCTGTCAGCTTCTCTTGTGCGCTTCCGTCCATATCTGGAAGACTCTGCTTGAGTGGATGTCTCCACTCCTGGAACCTCTGCATGCAGCTGCTCCACATCAGTCTGAGGCTCCTCCTCCTTAGGAACCAACAATATCTCCACAGCCTGTAGTTGGAGCTCCCTCCCAAGGGAAACTCGTATGGCCTTCTGCTCATCAAACTTGAGATCTCTGCGAACCACTAGCCTCCAACTGGTAAGCAAGTACACTCGATAGTTGTGAGGTGTATCAGTGTACCCCATAAATGTCCCCAACTCTGCTGTTGGCTCAAGCTTCTTCCGTGCATTCTTAGTCACATGGAAATATACCAATGAGCCAAAGATCCTGAAGTGACCCACATCTGGTCTCTTACCGGAGAAAGCTTCCTCTGGTGTCTTCATCCCAAGTATGCGATGCAGGCTTCTATTCTGCAAATAGACCGTTGTGTTGCATACCTTAGCCCACAAGTGAAGTGGTAGGCTTTGGTCATGCAGCATTACCCGTGTTGCCCCTACAATAGTTATGTTCTTCCTCTCGGCCACGCCATTCTTCTATGGGTTATGAGGTGTCGTCAACTCTCGTTTAATTCCTTCGGCTGCACAGAAGTCCTTAAAATATTGAGAGACATATTCTCCATCATTGTCGCTACTCAAGGCCTTTATATGCTTCCTTGTCTCTTTCTCGACCAAAGCTTTGAACTCACAAAACTTTGTGAAAGTTTGGTCCTTCTTCTGCATGAAATAAATCCAACATTTACGAGAATAGTCATCAATGAAAATCACATAATACCTTTGCTTTCCTGTGGATGCCGTCGAGAATGGTCCACTCAAATCAATATGAACTCGCTCTAAGATAGCCTCTGCTCAACTATCTCGATCATGAAAGGAAGACTTGGTGTACTTTCCCAAGGTACAACCTTTGCATGTGTCAACTTGCTCAAGTTTACCTTTGGGAAGTCCTGTAGATATTTGCTGCATTATCTTCAAAGCCTGAAATGGCCCAACCTCCTGTACCACAACTCATGAATGTCCTGGCTTTGCACCAATTCTGCTTTCGTACTCAATGCTGCATAATCATCTACATCTAGTTTATATATATTCTTCACCTGAATCCCTATCCTCTTGGTCTGACCCATGTCTATGTGTCTTAGGAACACCTTTCCTTTATTGAATACAACATTGTAGCCTTTGTCCTCCAACATCGTGACCGATACCAAGTTCTTCTTCAGTCCAAGCACATACATCACATCTATCAAGGTGATAGGAGCTCCATGCTCCCTCTAAAAAGTGACGGTGCCCACTCCTAAAACATTATACCTTTCGTCGCCACCCATCTCTATGCGCATCTTGAGGTCTTTGTCCTCCAAGGCACTAAATAAATTTTTATTGCCGGTCATGTGGAATGAGGCTCCACTGTCAAGATACCAGACACAACCCATCATCGATGACACCATGCATGCGATGAGGGTAAAGTCCATTTCGAACTGAGAGGCTAATGCCTCACCTTTCGAGGATCCCTTCTTGGACTTCTTCGATGGGAAATTAGTCGCATAATGTCCCATCTTGTGACAATTAAAGCATATTACTTTAGACATGTCACCCTTCTTCCCTCCATGAGAAGAATTCGATTTGAAATGGGAATCCTTCCCCTTCCCTTTCCTTGCCTGAAGAACCATCTCATGTGCTCCTCCTGATCTCCTCTTGCATAAGATCTGACCACAGTCATTCCCAATCCGGCAATTTCTCCCTTCCATTCATAGATTCCTGGTAGCTATTCCAACTCTTTGGAAGGCCAAGGAGAGCGAGGCTCACCATATCATCATTGGCAGTAGTTATTCCCACACTGTAAAGCTCATCTCTGTAGGTGGTGAGCTTGTTCAGATATGTGGAGATAGTATCGCCCTTCTCCATCTTGATTCTTCAAAGCTTATCCTTGAGTGCCAATTTCCTCCGGTCGCCACTGTTCTGGTAGAGTTCCTTCAATGGCTTCCACATTGAAAATGGAGTATCCTTCCCATGGAGACTTGAGACAAGTCTCGCCTTCACCACACACTTCTTCCACTCAACCAACTCTTGTGCATTAGTTGAAGCTGGCTTTGGGATTTCTTGATCAATGAATTCCTTCAAGCCATTGTCTTCTAATTCAACATCCATTCTATCTTTCCATGCTATGTAATTCGAGCTACCTTCCAAGGCATACTTGAGTCTCAAGCCATAGATTGCCATTGGCCAACCTTAAAGTATGATATGAATTTGATTTTCACCTGCAACCCCGAACTTCAAACTTCAAATTCTCTTCTCAGTATACTATTCACAGCTCTGATACCATGTAGAAAATTTGTGATAGGTTAACTTGATAATGCAATATAAATCAAAGCAGAATACTATAACCTACTTCTACTATCAATTTGCAGAATCTTAAAGATCGAGTTGAACAATATAACCAAAAGGAGAAGAATCAATGGCACAATACACATGAAAATACTTTGGGGAAAGCCTTAGCTAAAAAATCCCACACTATTATATTATCATACATGGTGGAAATGCATAGGAATTATACAAATCCTTAGCTTTCATAGCTAGCTAGCTCTCAATACAATCCTCATAGATGCTCACAGACAATATTGGCTTCTCTCCAACCTTCCTCTTTACCCTCCAAGCTCCTATTTCCTTGCGTAGTTCCTTATGGATGACTAGCCTATTACCAAGTGGACAAACCCCTTCAAAACTACGCAATCCTTAAGGATAAATCCTTGACTGCATGCATGAGTTTTCTCCATGAGAAACACATGCAACTGATAGTACACTGTCCTTGAATATTAATCTCAATTGGGTCTTTCTCAGAATAGACATGCATGAGTTTCTTATGAGGGAATCTTCAGTTAATTGGAGTAGCGCTAGTTGAGTGCATTAATGCATCAACTGACTGTTAACTCACTATTATTTCCTCAAACAGTTTGGAACTAATTTAACTGGACTTAACTCAGTAAACTGAGTTAACTAATTACAACTCAAATATAACTCAAAGTTATCTCCTTAATTTAAGGGATAACTCTTGCATGACTTCAGAAAGACTTCTAACTTGAATTTCTCAAACTAATTAATTTAAAATAAATTAATTAATTATTTCCAAGTAGATGTTAAGACTAAATTCGATTTTAATTCACAATTTAATTCAAGGACAAATTAAATTGGAATATTCTTGCTGCCATATTTCAACAGAGAACTGGTTCATACTATGGTGTCAAGGAGATTTAAGAGAGAGACCAAGGTTTGGTGGAATCATAAAGTAGATCAGTTTGTGGTGGAGCAGGCTACCCAGAGAAATCAACCGATCGATAAGGTGAGTGAGGAAATTTTATATGCTGACAACACTAATGATCAGTATGAAATTTTTTGGTGTAAGTTCCTAGAGGACCTGTAAAATTGGTTAAGGAGGCTGAAGGGACTAGGCCATCCAGGTGGATCGGCGATAATTTTCCGCAGTTGGACTCTGTCGGATATCGCCCTGCTACAACAGTTGGATAATGATCTGACTAGATCAGTTGATTTTTGGGTAAAGACTATGGTGGAAGGATACGTAGTTGAGTTTTCCGCTGAGAGTTATCAGTCTTTCTCAAAGGTAGAAGTTGTGTTCGGCTTGGGACTGAGGGGTAAGTTGATGAGGGAAGTACCGATGTGGATTAAGATGTTTATGGTGGAAGAATGATTGTTTCCTTTGCCCGCTGCGAGGATGCAACGTAAAACCCCAGTACTGGGGGAAAAATGTAGAGGGGGGAATGTTGTCGGTTGAGGGATAGAGATGCTACTGAAGGGATGGATGTCGAAGAACTGAAGAAAGTGAGAGATGTTAGGGCGCGAAGAAAAGCATTACTAGCGGATAAGTGGCAAGCGAGAGCGATTCAGACTCTGGGAAAGAAGAGGATGGGGCCCCACCAAGTAGGAGCAGTGAAGGGAAAACCTCAAGTCAGCATTTAAAAAAAATATCCACGGATAGTTCATTACAAAATTTAAAGTGTCAAAAATAAGTCCTTTAAAAGAAGGGGTTGATCTTGCATTAATATTTTTCAAAATTAGCATGAAAACTTCTAAGATTTAAAAAAATATGTTCATAGTTGATACATAATAAAATTTAAAGTGTCAAAAATATGCTTCAAAAATTAAAGTGTATTTTGAATCATCATTTTTCAAAATCAGATGATTTTTTGCTACCTCAAAAAAATGAGAACTCAGTACAGTTCTCATTTGATAGTTTACTTTGTTACCCACACTAGGAAATGAGTCGTCTTGACCTAGTTTATTTTTGCAGGTGTTATTTGGGTTTGTTCTTTGGAGAATGCTTATTGGGTCCACTTGACAATGTTCTCTTAATTTTTTATAATGTTTTTTTCCATGGAACCCTTCTAACATCACACATTAGGGAGCATATTTTGCTATACTTATCATTAGATGCATGTTTTAGCCTTAACATTCCTTTTCCCATTTACAAATATTGTCCCTTAAATGAGCTCTTTAAAAAATAAATTGTGAGTATACACACCTTTTAAACTTGTATAATGTGTACATACACGAATCTTATGAAAGAAAAAAGCATATATACACCAGTCTCCTAAAAAAACTAGCATATGACCTTATTTTGTACTGAAATAAATTAAATGTGTGCATCATTAAGCATTTCAGGGTGGGGTTTACATATTTTATATAAACAACTATATAAACTACTTTATATAGTTGAAGGAGAGAGATAATGATGATGCCTTAGGTGAAGGAGAGAGATAGTGACAATACTCACAAGTAACCGTATGTTGAAAACTTGCCTCCTAAACGTTTTGCTTGCAATCCTCTTGAGCTTTTAAATATTCCCTTAGATTTAAAACCCTTGATTCCTTGTATTCTCTTTGTTCTATAGGCTTCAAGAAAAGACTCATTCTCTTTCTCTCTCTTTTTTGGAGGAAGAAGACATTGTTGTTAAGACCTTTAGTGGCTTAGAGTCAAGGGAACTAGAAAACAATTTTGAGTATAACCTTCTGCAAGAACCATGTGTTTTCGAAGACTTGTATTGATATTAAGTTTTATAATAAGGAACTCATTTTTTTTGTTCCAATTCATTGTTTTCATAATATAGTTTTTGACCATGAATTGTTTTGTTGATTTATTTCATCTAACACACAGTTGTTCTCATTTATTTTACTTTGTGAATGCAGGTCCTTAAGTAAAAATTTAAAGGAAAAGGATTTGGCTAGTCAACCCTCATAAATCTTTGGTAAAAATTTAAAGGAAGAGGACTTGGCTAGTAGACCCTCATAAATCTTCAATTTTTGGGGTGTGTCATCTATCCTTAGATGGTAGTTAATAAAGATTGTTTCTTCTTATTGATTGAATTGAATGTTTTTTTTTTTTTTTTTCTTATCTCTGCTCTACTGTGATTTTAACCCTAATAATAGTAAAAAATACAGAAAAAAAAATAAATTTAATTCCTGATGTCGTCTATCTCACTAAAATGAGATATTAAATAGAGAAAAGTCCTTTTATAACTTGACCTAAACCAAAGAAATTTTTTGTGACAATAATGAGAGAAACTCATACATCAAAATTTCAATATAAAAAAATAATAATAATCCCTATATAAAATTAAATTAACGTAAAATCAAATATAAATAAATTACTGTATTTAAATTAAATTAAATATTATAATATCTCATAACAAATAATATGTTTACATACTAATAAAAGTATATAAAGAAAAAACAACTTATATAAAAAATAATGTTTGGATCCTAATGAAAATATGTTTCACAAATATGAAAGAATTAAAGTTGAGCATGTTTAGATAGAGTGAGGATATACTATCCTAACCAAAAAAAATACAAATAAATATGAAAGAGAAAGAGGTAAATTTTGAAAATTTACTTGAGCAAGTTTAGAAATAATAACATGGACTTTACAAGATTGAAAAAAAATATGAAAGAAATAATAACACAGGCTTTACAAGATTGACAAATAAATATGAAAGAGATGGAAGTAAACCTTGACAAATAAATATGAAAGATATGGAGGTAAACCTTTTGAAAATTTACTTGAGCAAGTTTAGATATAATAACAAACCTTTTGAAAATTTAGTCGCTCTATGAAAAGGAGAGGTACACTTTTTGAAAAAATACTTTAGCAAGTTTAACCATAATAAGACTGGGTTTTCAAAATTAGCATTCAAATATATAACTTCCAATTTTTAAACTACCCAAATCATTTTTTAAATATACCATTTCAAAATAACCGAATCAGTTTTTGGTATATAATTTGAAAACGTGAAACTTCACCTTGAAAGATAATTGAACAGTAAATGTATCATACATAAGGAAAAGCTTGGCATAGGCATAAATACACTTTAGATAAGGCTATCAGAAGGAGTTGGATATTATAGACTTGTTAGAGATCATAAAATATACCACAAACAATAGTAGACAGTTTGTTTTTGGGAGTTTATTAAATACACTAACAGGTATCGAGGTGTTAAACAATCCAACTACTTTATCTTGTACTTTGATTTTGACCCCTTCTACCAAGATATTACTAGATCTATCATGAGGGTTGTGTATAATCCACTATGATTTCAATCATAACTATGTCATAATGTTACTAGAAGGGGATGAAATGTGGAATTTAGATGACTAATTAATATCTTACCATAAAGGCTTTAATTATCTTAAGAACAAGCAACAGGGTCACATTTTGTAGAACAAATACTTTTTGGTTACAAGTTGGACCCCCTACCTATATTCAAGGTGCTTCCAAACTGTTTAGTATGAATGACTTTCTTGATATGTTGAGTCAACTTACTTTCTAGTTTTTAAGGGTTAATGACTTTCTAACTGTTGAGTGTGGAATGACAATTCAATTTGGTGTTGAATAGAAGTCCAATGGAACAAGAAAATAAGTTATTGAGTATGGTCTCAACTATAACAAGAAAAATAAAGTATTTGTAGAACAAATAGACACTTGATACAATCAAGTTGCTTTCCAACTGTCAAATATTTGATGTCGTAGTGATCATAAAATAGGGCAAGCAATATCCATGTCTTTACATGACATTTAATAGTGCAATGTATAGTATATGCCATTAGATTCTAATTCCTTTAGAATCTAACAACCTATATACTACATATTGTAACATTAGATGTTGCATAGCAACGTGAATGGCTGCCATAAAACATGCCATAATCATAATAGAAATGCATATAAGAGCAAAAACAAATAATATGGATATTTTTAATGATAAACATATTAATTATACGATGCTCAAAGTATAATAGGGTTTAATATTAATAGAATCCCCGAATATTTTGCATTCATAAAAAGAGGTTGCTTTGTTTTTAAAAGTTTAACATGGATTAGAATTGAAGATAAGAATTCCCTACTCTATAATGCTCTTATCATTTAGTTAATAATAACAAATTTACTTTTCCACTATTTTGAAATAAATATAAATACCTCAATGTAATTATTAATAAATATAAATATGTAAATATTAATAAATAAAAATAATAATGTGAAATATAAAAGTGCCGGTAATCATTGAAAAACATCCAGATTATAATCAATTTTAATATAATCAATTTGCTTCTAACTTTTTAATAGTTTAATAATGTATTTATATAATAAATTAATTTTAATTTTAATTTAAAATGTGTTAATTTTAATTTTTTGTATTTTTAAATTAAATTTTTTGTATTTTTAAATATGCATATTTTCATTATTAATCATATTATTGTGTAATTAAAAAAAACAAAAAAACATAAAAATTGAAATAATAATATTACTAAAATTTTCATATTATTATTTTCTAAATATTGATATAAAAATAATTTATTTTAATAAAATAAATACAAAATATAATTTTAATATTTATGTTATAATAATTATGATTAATAATTTTATAATATAAAAACATTTCAAAAAATTAAATATATTACAGAAAAAGAAGATAAAAAAAGCCAAACTGGTTTTAAAAGCTATCATTAAAAGTGAACCACTAAACATTAATATAATCAAATCAATATAATAAAGTATTATTAATATAATAAAAACAATTTTATATTCTATTTGGTTGATTCTAAGAAAGTTTTTCATACAATGCTGAGAGATAACCATGGGAACATATTAGAAAAGTTAAGGGTTCTCTGTGACTTGAATAAATGTTAGATAATAAAGTTATTACTAAGTTTTGATCAATCGAGGGTGTTCACAATTGCAATATGAAGGAAACTACTTTGATACGTGGGTAAATACTAATGTGATGAGTCGTGTACCGGGGTGGAGGAATTGTCTCGAGGTTATAATTGGTCGGAATTCACGTAAAATAATTTTAATTTTTTTTTATAGAGGCAATATTTGAATTGTATTTTTGATGGTGAAAATGGATTCAGCGCCATTAAAAAGGTTTAGAACACCTAAAATTTTGAAGTTTAACAACTATAACTTGGATTTACAAAAATCTTTGCCAGATTTTCCCTAAATATAATCAGAATGAGCAACTCTTCCGCCTCATTAGACTACGGCCTAATGAGATGGCTCTCAGAGACAATGACTTGAGTCAAGTTTCGGTACGAATCTCTCCAAGTCCCGAGACGTTGAGTGAAATTGCTTTCTAGCTGTGAAGCATCGATAAGTCTCTGCCAACCTAACTTTAATGTTACATGACAGCGGTTGAGTACGAATGATTTATAATTTAAATAAACGAAGTTGCTTTTACCAAAAAATTATGTTTAATTTATTATGGATTACAAAAATTTGAATATAAAAATATAGCATAGAATTTTACATATTTGAAATGATTTCTAATTCAAATCATCTAATAAAAAAAATTACTTTTTACTAAAAACTTTACTTAATTTATTATGTATCACATAAATTTAAATACAAAAATATAACTTACAACTTGACATGCTCAAGTGGATCCCACTCTGTGGCCACACTCAACTTACTTCCCAAAAGTTGAATGTGATGGACACGGTTGACGTCCAATCAACATCTTTCTAGTTGTCCACTATGAATGTTTCTCTCTCGGCCTAATGCTTCCAGCTGTCCACTAAAAGTGTTTCTCTTTCTCGACCTAACGTAAAGTTGATTGGAGGCCGCGTGGTGACGCCACTGTTCATGTAAGGTCCTCGGGTGTGCGATGCGTTTGGGCGTCGGGCGGACCGGGCACGGGCGCGGGTGTGCGACGAGCTGGAGCACATGGGTGGTTATGCGATGGGCACGCGGGTGTGCAGCGAGCCGGAGTGCACGACGGGCGCGGGTGCGGGTGCACGACGAGTTGAGGCACACGACGGGTGCGGGCGTGGGTGAACAGCGCCCTGAAGCACACGACGGGTGCGCGCGGGTGAACAAGCGAGCTGAGGCACACAACGGGCGTGCGTGGGTAGACAGACGAGTTGGAGCACACGCGGGTGGAGCGACAAACTTGCGACGAAACAAATGAAGTGCGATGAAGTTATATGAACCTTTGGAGCGTTGAACGATGTGGGGAGGCCGACTTGAAATAAGGAGCAAACCGACACACGTTTGGGCGTTCAAGGGGTGTGTACATGGCGTTGGGTGGTCGGCTAGGCAAGCCCCACCCCCACTTACGTTGGATATAAATATGTGATGCGTTGAAGCATTCGAAGGCATTCAATCGAACTTGATACATCTTCGCATAAGGAGCTAAGTGCGCAGATCTAAGTGCGCAGAAACAAGAAGTGGTAAGGCGCATATCTCATGCGCTCTTCTTGGTTAGACGCACGGTTTTGGAGAACGTACTTGAGTTGGGTGAAGGTGTTGGGCAAGGTGTGCCCGTGATCGGTCGAGGTGTGCACGACGATCGTGCAAGTGCCCGTTTGTGCCAAGTCTTGGCGTGGGTGTCTTGGTGGCTCGGGTGCGCCTGCCCATCGTGAAAGTGTGCACGAAGGTGAATGGAGGTTTGCCTTCATTGTAAAATTGACTAAGTGTAAATTTGGGGTTTCCCAAGATTTAGCTTGTACATTGTAAAAGTGAAGATTATATAATATATTGATTCGGGCACACTCATTGTTCAGGGAGTTGCCCCTCCCTTTATACTGTGCAATTGTGTTCTTGTTATAATTTCTGTTGATAATGAATGAGTATGGGTGTTCATTGGTATAAAGGCTAAACATAATAATACTTGGTTGCGAAACACAAACTAAGTAGGATAAGTGGAATGTTAGGCATAGTCCACAAACATAAGTATTGGTGAAAAGAAAGTGTTCGGTGGTGCCGCACCTCGCTATAAGCGGTTGAAAGACTATCGCAGGTGTAGGGGCGTGACAGTTGGTATCAGAGCTTGGTTGGAGTTGGTGTTAGAGCAGGGTTGCTCGTGACGAAGTGCAGGTGTGGGTACACTTGGAAGCTTGATAGTTGATGACAGTGGAAGTAGGTACTTGCAGGGGAAAGAAGCTGATTTCATATACAGGTGGAACAAGGGTTGGTTCATGGTTGCAGGAAACTTGGTGAAGCTGGTGAATGGTAAAACAGGTTTAGCAGAGGTGAAGCTTAGTGCTTGGACCAAGCTGAACGACAAGGCATGGCAGGTTTGGAAGAATGCGAAGGGAAGCTCTTGCTTACCTTATACAGGTTGAAGCGGTTGAAAGAAGAGAACCCCCGGATTCGAGATAATCTTGAAGTCTTAGAAAAGAATGTTGAAGACGAACTTCTTCAACTTGGTTGGAAAATGGAGCAAGATGAAGTTGCAGATTATGCTGACAAGGAAGAGGAAGCCGTGATGGCCAAAGATGTTGCAGACATGACAACAATGGAGGATGAACTTGAGGTTGATCAAGTTGGACCAGGATTGTGCCGTTTGCAGACATGGATGGATGAGGATACTCACATGGAGGAGCCTCATGATGATGATGATGTAAGTACTATTGATACTTGTGTTTCATTTGAGCATTTGGTAGATGGACCGTATGCAGGGAAGGGCAAAATCAGTTTGCCGATGCTAGGGAGCATCTTACCATGGATGTCTATGATGAGACCTTGTATGGAGAAGCAAGGATTGTTGACTGTTGCAAGATTTGTTGGGGTTGTTTGTGACCTTATGGTAGAAGGTGCAAAGGCCCGTGACAAGGGAGGAACATGATGATCATTGCGGATGATTGGGTCATGCTTTAGCCACATGGAGAATTGGCTAAGTTCCCGGCATGACTCATGGACAGATTGGAGGGCACACTCTTGAGGTACGATGATGCTTGG
The DNA here is from genome assembly GCA_031772625.1 of Pinus tabuliformis. Lineage (NCBI taxonomy): Eukaryota > Viridiplantae > Streptophyta > Pinopsida > Pinales > Pinaceae > Pinus > Pinus tabuliformis. The sequence goes on along the minus strand of CM062816.1, from coordinate 462,839,878 downwards.
GTGGACTTCTCATGGCCGAGACCAAGAGATGGTCTTGGTGAAACCTTTAGTGGGGAAGCTATGATGGAAGGAACTCGTGATGATGATGATATGGTTGGGTGACCGAGTTCACTAGACCTAAGATTGCAGACTTGGATAAGGATGATCGATTGTTGTGATGAGTCTACTTAGTTGGACTACACGGGAAACTTAGTCATGGACATCAGGTTGGAGACATGGAGCATGGCAGTCTTATGCAGGGACATTGTGTAGGAGCACTTGTAGAGGTGTCACTTATGGACATCCAATGAGGAGTGCCAAGGCAGGGATGTTGTGCAGGTGGATTTGCTAATGTGACATGGAGACTTATTACTTATGAGCCGATGGAGAGGTTGTGCACTCTTGTACAACAAGGCCATGGACTTGGATGGAGTTGTGAGCAGGCTATGGAGCATTCCTACTACATGGAGAGCTGAGGCATCTTGCAGAGACCTTTGGGCCGAGACTTGTATGCTTGCTGAGGTGTTGGTTGGGGATGGTTTATGGAGCTCATGATGACATGAGATTGTTGTGACTTTTGGGGACTTCATATATGGTGGACTTGGAGGATCTGATGCATTGAGGAGCTGAGGTCAGAGACTTTGATGCAGGTGCATACTTCCGAGTACATGCATGGGTGTGGCTTGGAAGAGTGACTTGATGTGGAGGATCGATATGAGACACTTTGGAGTGATGGAGTTACAACGATGATGATGCCTTGGTGGCAACAATTGGGCATGGGTTGAGCCGAGACTCAACTACTTTGGACACATGGGAGTTGATTGATCTATGATCATGGGCAACACATAGATAGATGAGACAGGTGTATACTTGTTTCTATGACAGACTTGAGGGATGGCATATTGCAGATATGATGGAGGTTGCTTCATGGACTTGGATGTGGCACATCGAGAGTCGGTTTGATGAGGTGGTCTCTTCATATTGAGGAGATGGATGTTTTGCAGATGGGTGATGTTGGGATAGATGTGGCTGATTTCATGTAGCACATTAACACCAAACATCATGGACAACATGTTGCAGATGAGATGAGGACTACTTCATGGACCTGAGCATGGCTTACACTTGTATGGAGATGGATTCTTGATCGGGTTGAGGATGTGATGGGATGTTTTGAGAAACGACTGATGATGGCATGAGGATGTTCACTCTCATGGTTTGAGCATGACCGTTGGATTAGCTACCCAACTAGTTCAGACATGGGGTTGCAAAGTGTGCAGAGATGTGTTAGCATTGTGTTGGAGTATCATGGCAGTAGTTCACATGATGACACATGATGAAGTCGACACGAGATGTTGCAGTGAGCATGTAGCTTAGATGGAGGGGCCAGCCTTCCATGATGAGGAGCAGCATGTGGAGATTGTGACAGGGTGGTCGATGATCATGGATTGAGATGAACTCTAATGTATGACATACCGATGAGGTGTATACCTTGGTATGGTTATCTTAGTGACAAATGGTTGCCGAGGCGAGACATGATGGAGACGATGGCTCTACATATGTTGCAGGGATGTTTGCAGTATGTGGAGGAGTTGACATCATGGATATTGATGATCTAGGTGGATGGCTACCAGGATGGTATGTTGTCGAGGACGACAACGACTTCAGGTGGAGGAGGATGTAAGGTCCTCGAGTGTGCGACACGTTTGGGCGTCAGGCGGACCGGGCACGGGCGCGGGTGTGCGACGAGCCGGAGCGCACAGGTGGTTGTGCGACGGGCACGCGGGTGTGCGGCGAGCCGGAGCGCATGACGGGCACGAGTGCGGGTGCACGACGAGTTGAGGCACACGACGGGCACGGGCGCGGGTGAACGGCGAGCGAAGCACGCGACGAGCGCACGCGGGTGAACAGGCGAGCTGAGGCACACGACGGGCGCGTGCAGGTAGACAGGCGAGTTGGAGCACACGCGGGTGGAGCGACAAACTTGTGACAAAACAAATGAAGTGCGATGAAGTTATATGAACCTTTGGAGCGTTGAACGATGTGGGGAGGCCGACTTGAAATAAGGAGCAAACCGACACACCTTTGGGCATTCAAGGGGTGTGTACATGGCGTTGGGTGGTCGGCTGGGGAAGCCCCACCCCCACTTACGTTGGATATAAATATGTGATGCGTTGAAGCATTCGAAGGCATTCAATCAAACTTGATACATCTTCGCATAAGGAGCTAAGTGCGCAGAAACAAGAAGTGGAAAGGCGCATATCTCATGCACTCTTCTTGGTTAGCCGCACAGTTTTGGAGAACGTACTTGAGTTGGGTGAAGGTGTTGGGCAAGGTGTGCCCGGTGATCGGTTGAGGCATGCACGACGATCGTGCAAGTGCCCGTTTGTGCCAAGTCTTGGCGTGGGTGTTTTGGTGGCTCGAGTGAGCGCCCACCCATCGTACAAGTGTGCACGAAGGTGAACGAAGGTTTGCCTTGATTGTAAAATTGACTAAGTGTAAATTTGGGGTTTCCCAAGATTTAGCTTGTACATTGTAAAAGTGAAGATTATATAATATATTGATTCGGGCAGACTCATTGTTCAGGGAGTTTCCCCTCCCTTTATACTGTGCAATTGTGTTCTTGTTATAATTACTGTTGATAATGAATGAGTGTGGGTGTTCATTGGTATAAAGGCTAAACATAATAATACTTGGTTGCGAAACACAAACTAAGTAGGAGAAAATGAATTAGGCGTAGTCCACGAACATAAGTATTGGTGAAAAGAAAGTGTTCGGTGGTGCCGCACCTCACTAAGAGCGGTTGGAAAACTATCGCCGGCTTGGGGGCGTGACTGTTCAAGTGGCGTACGTGAAATACAACAAGAAAATGAATTATTGATTACTACTGCACACGAACAAAAGGACCCACTAGAGGTTATTTTTCTTTACTTGTTAGACAAATGTTTTGCTGTAGTTTAATCAGGCGGAGAAGTTGTCTGGAAATTTATGGAAATTCTGGTCATATTTAGAGAAAATTTGGCAAAGATTTCTGTAAATCCAGGTTATAGTTGTTAAACTTCAAAATTTTAGGTGTCCTAGACTTTTTTGATGGTGCTGAATTCATTTCCACAATCAAAAACACGATTCAAACATTGTCTTTATAAGATTTTTTGAAATTTTTTTGCCCAGATTCTGGCTGTCCCAGCAATTCCTCCGCCTCGGTAGACAACTCCAATGTTTTTGATGGTCAGTCAAATATTTTATGAAGAAATGTTATGTTTAAAATTGATATTTTGATAATAAATTAGTTTTTGATTTAAATGAATGTAATATGCAACTTAGTGGTTTAATAGTTATTTTTTATATAAAAAAATAACTCTTATGTAAAAAGTAATTGATAGATACATTAGATTAATTTAAATGGTTATAGAGTTAAAAACCTCTAAAACCATCTACATATAAAGTATGTTACATAATATTCATAAACCTCAATTTAAGGTAGTCTTGGATTTATAATTTTTCTTATAGTTAAATTGTTATACATTAATTGTACAAAATATATTACAGGGTAATCATAAACCTTAGTTTAAGGTATCTACATATAAAGTATGCTACATAGTAATCATAAACCCCAATTTAAGGTAGCCTTGGGATTTATAACTTTTCTTATGGTTAAATTGTTATATATTAATTGTACACCATATGTTACATGAATCATAAACCCTAGTTTAAAGTACGCTTGGTACTTATAACTTTCTTAATTAATGTTGAATAAAATAAGAATATGAAGCTTTTGATTCATTGACTAAAACTATGATTAATTTGAATTGTTAGAGAGTTAAAGACCTCAAAAACCATGTAAAAGTGGAAGCCTATTCACATTACCCTTGTATATATTATGAAAAGTTTAGGTTGAATAATGTGAGGTTTGGACTAGCTAAAGTACGATAAGGGTGAGTCAATTATGCACTTTGGAAGGATTTCATTGGTACAATTTCCAAGCTAAAGTTAGACTTATAGGGTTGAGAGAAGTATGTACCTTGTAAATGTTTCATTAATATAATTTCTAATTAAGTATGAAGATAAAGTGAAATATATATTTCTTTACCTATTTAATTTATGTATATAATTGATTATTTATTCAGTGTGAATTTGAATTGTTAAAGAGTTTTAAACTATTTAATAAGGTGAAAATTTACCCAATTTCATTAACAAAAAAACATTATTATTTAATACTAAATACTAAATAGATTTTAAGTAATTGAAATAGATTTACAAATAAATATATGTGATTTAACTATCTAAATTAACATTTATCTAATAATTTACTAGTTAACAAATGTCTTTCCCTCTTCAATAAGTAATTTTGATAAAATTTACCAATATGAAAATCTTGATAATATAATTTTATTATTTTACAAACTCATAAATTTTAAAATGATTCCCACATTTTCCTCATAAAACAACTTTTTACAATAATTTCAAGAATCAAAATTTATAGCAATTCATAAAAAAAAATTCCTACTAAATTTATAAATAAAACTAAAAAATTATTATTCACAATATTATTATTATTATTATAAATATATAAATATGCATAATGTACACGCCATTTGTATAAGGTTCGAAGCATTCTTTTAATTAACAAAATGTGTTTAAAAAAAAGTCACAGTGAAGGTTCGAACCATAAGTCACATCGAACATATTCAGATTTTGTTTTCTGTTTATTAGATTCAGGGAAAAAAAATTGGTTGTATTGATTTGTTTTTTAATGGGGGTATTGACTGATTGATTTGATGCAAGTATTTATTATTAGTGTTAATTTATTGATTTAGTATTAATTAATTATATAAATATTTGGTAATACGATATTTAATAAATTTTTTTTAAATAATTATATTAAAAGCCCCGCTTGTTAAGCATTGACCAATTTTTCCAATTGAAAAAAAGGAATTTAAATTTTAAAATTTTAAAAGATGATTTTTAATTCATCCTACCCTCAAATTAATTACGCCGTAAGGCGTTTCTTCCGCCGTAAGGCGTTTCCCTCTGAAATGAACTCCCTCAAGTGCCTTTCTGTCTTAATCGTAGCCGTTAGATCTTTTGTTAGACGATTGAACAAAAATCAACCGTCTGATTAGCCATCTGATTTAATAAAAAATGTTTTAAAATATTAAAAACCTTAAAAAAACGTTTCACCTTTCACTTGACATCTGTGGGCTCACGGCTGAGCTTCAGGAAGAAGTTGCAACTTCCTGAGAGCATGCGAAAAGCCCCCCTGATTACAGTGTCGTCTGGTCTATTATTTTATTGATACTTGGTAGAAATTCCGCGCCCAGCCATGAAGTGATCGCAGGGATAAATTGATAGCTTCACATTTCGAGGTAATTGAGTTCTATGCACTTCAATTCTTTCCCACGCTGCCCTTACTGTACCCGGTACCTCCTTTATTACAACTTCGTCAATTGAATCGAAGGAACCGCGATGTTCCACATTGTCAATCGAATTGAGGGATCAGACAGACGCCAGGTTTCTGCTCTGTCAAAATATGAGAACTGCATTACAGTGGAAACTTATTTTCTTATCAGCAGAGGGTCCACAGTAACAGGAATCCCCAATCTCTCCAATTGGGAATTCCTCTGCGATTCCCGATCAGAGAGCAGCAGCAGCACTGTCGGGAGCGAAATGTCATTCGGGAGCAATTCTGGAACTTCAGATGAACATCGTTTCTCCAGGTTTGGATTTCGATCATCTTTATCAGAAATCGAGAGATGGCTGGACAATCAGCTAACGATTTCTACAACCCATCTCATTTCTTACCTCAGTTCGCCTGAGGGGCTTGATATACTGAGACAGATAGCAGACAACCGTTCTCTGTCGTCTCAGATTGTCATCAAATTGGCCAAACTTGTAACCCAGGATGGCATAAGATGTAGCGTGGAAAGGTTTGATACCAATAAAATATACGGAGCATTTCTGGGGTCTGTTTTTCTCACGCAGATTCAAGCCCATGTCGGAGCCATGGAGCCGAAGCCCAAGGATTTATGGCCCTTTCTTCATCTTTTCGAAGAGATGCAAAATCGAACAGCGGATGGATGGAGGTTCCTTCCAGCTGAGACTCTTCGAGAAGCCATTGATGAGATTCCCGAGGGTGCTGAAAAGATTGAACTGTATCAACAATTTTGCAAGCTCATCGAATATCGAAATAAAATGAAAAGGCTTCAGCAACTTTCAAAGTCTGAAGAGCAATACCAGGTAAGGGTTATTCTAGCCATCAATGAATACTGTGTTCACTTAATGATATCAAAAATACAGTATACTAGTCCTATGGCTAGGTAGAGAAATGTGGTTTTTACAGGTTTTGTAGTTCAATCTCGAGTAAAACTATATACATCTTCTCTAAGCACAATTTTTCAGTTAAAATCGAAATACTGGATTGGTCTTTTTTCATCTTTATATTTAGTATTTATCTTACAATCCAACACCATTATGAATCAGTTTGTAATACATATACCAAGAAATTAATTATTATCACGATTCAGTTAAGGATATACTTTTAACTCTTTGCAAATTGACAATTTGACAGGTTTTCAATGTACTTCACATTTGCCATAGACAAGCTATTAATTTACAAAAAGCACGTGCACCGTCAAATTAAGCTGAACAAATTACATAAGACCATGTTGCTTCATACAAGGTTGTCTCTAATTTTATTTTTCAGTATGGAAAAAGCGATATATTCATCAAAAAGAAATTTTACAAACATGTGATATGAGATCAACATATAGATGTAATAAAATACATCAAATATCATCTTTCTGTTCCAGTCAAAACTATTCTGGCAAAACCAGAAGTATAGACTATCATAACCAGTATTGTGCAGGCATAATGAAGACAAGTGAATCAGCAAACCAAGCATAGGAAAAGTAATATGTACAAATCAAAAACAAAAAATGGGTTGATAGAATGTCCAGCATGTTGTATCCCGGCAAAGTTCATCTTGTTCATATGAGAAAGTCATCACCCCGGCATCTAGAATTTGTCCTTCCATCTTAATCTCAATGTGGAGTACGTTCGCTTCAGCATGAAGTCCTTTTTTCGAGAGTCTGCCTGTAAAATGGTTATGCTCTCTTTCTATGTGTTCAATAGATGAACCCGAATAATAAGTCCAGAGTTGTTGTACTTGGAAGAGCCAGCCTTGAAGAGTGTAAAATGGTTATGCTCTCTTCCTATGTATGCAATAGATGAACCCGGATAATAAGTCCAGAGTTGTTGTACCTGGAAGAGCCAGCCTTGAAGAGTGGTTTGATAGATATGTGCCCGTCCAAGTCCTCATATATGTGTAATATTGGGATGTTCAAAAATTTTGTGAACCAAAGTAAACCTTAGAGTGACATTACTTCAGCTTAAGTTTTCGTGCCACGGCCAGCACCCCAATGTATCCAGAATTCCTGATCCAGCTAGAAGGCAATCCAGAAACCACATCCGCAAATATGTCTTTGCGATGCTCCATCAAAATAGGCAGCCGGGAAAACCACTGTAGGGGTGGATTTGCAAGAAGAAACCTTCGGCCCGGTATGCAGATATGAACCAGTAGTGTGGGCCGGGCCAGTTTGATGTTTTCCAAAACCCGCAGTTCAGAAATCTGGTGGTTGTTGAAGATGATTTTATTTCTCCATTTCCAGACCTCCCAGAAAAAATATAATGGTAATAACAATATAATGGTATATTGCGCCATGCAGATTGCTCTTGCTCTTTGCTCCGCCAGATAAGACATTCTGACAAGGTTGTGAAATGTATCAACAATAAGAGCTCAACAGTCCCAACATCCTAGGTCATATTATATTGGTAGAATCAATTGTTTGAAGTTAAGTTAGACAGATTCTTATGCAGTTATCCTACTTCAACCCACATTTACGTTTCTCTTTTGTCAATGTGATTGTTCAGAAATCCTCACCATCAACATATACAAACGTAATTTAACGATCCTATTTCAACCAAGAACCTAAGAACCTGACGGTTACACTCATGCAGTTTGTATGGAATTTTTTGGCGCTTGTGCTCTGGAAACATGTATGTTGTTGTTGATTACAAGACCATGACATTGTTTGTTGGTAAGTTTGAAACAACACAAATATTATAAGCCCAGACTGAAAGAACTTGTTCCAAAGTAAACATAAACATATACCTGAATGTAAAAGCCTTCTGTGATCATGAAGGCAAGCAAAACAATAGATGCTACTAATCCAATCCGTCTGATGTCAGGAACTACAACACCTATCAACACTCCAATTCCCTTCATGTGTGTCAAAATAGTGTGAATGCATTAATCATATGTAGGTATAGGTAGGTAAGATGACTAGGACCTAGAGTTACAACTTACATTAACTGTGATGATTACTAAATATAGCCCAAGCAAGGTGAGCAAAAATGCAAATGCAGTACTTCGAAAATTGGCCATAAAATGCCCAATGACCTAATCAAGATGCCAAAATCAGGGTCCTCACATTTTCCTCTGCTCATCGTGCTCGCCAAGACATAGGATCAGCCATGCACATCCTTCTTCCAATGTGTTCTTCATGAGGCACCTTGAGAGATACCATACCTCTGATTTTATGTTCGTACAGGCTGCTACAGGGGTCTGCTCCAGAGTGCCTTGCACTTCTTCTATCTTCCAGACTTCCAATGGTAGTGTCACCCTTATCCAATGGTGCCAACACAAAGGAGCTGCATACTTTTCTTGGATGAACTTCCTTTGCTTTAGCTGCTAGACAAAAATAGGATCACATGGAGGGCTGCCACTAAACCTTCTCAACAAAATCACATCAACAGCTAGATAATGGCATTAGCGAGGGCTTTTACTATTCTTCAAAAATCATTTTCAGATTGATGTCTAAAGGGACCATCCCTTCTCATAACTACATCCTCTATATTTATTGGCTTCAGGGCACCTCTTATGAAGGTTTCAAAGACATGAATATATATTCCTTATTGATTTGCAAGTTGGCTTGAATGGAACAGGCTTTTAACACTTATATATATATATATATATATATATATATATATATATATATATATATATATATATATATATATAGATATAGATATATATATATATGTGCTTGTAACAGTGATAAGGACTTGGCCTCTTCTTCAATACACAAAATAGGGTTCCTTGATTTTACTAATATAGATGACATAGGATGCCCACTGATTGTCTTTTCAAGGCTTGCAAATATATGCATACAAAATCTCGACTTCCTTAAATTATGAAGGGCCTTAGAACTGTCCTTTAAAAGATTCTCCGCTTCCTTACAAATATGTGGAATGAGAAGTCCACCACCTTTCTTCTCTTATAGACCGGAGATCAAGAAATCACAGCCCCAATGACCTATACTGGTCGGCCAAATTCACAGAGCATGATAGTATATAGCAGTGCTTTATGTGACATAGGCTTCTTGGCCTTATTACAAGCACAAGGAACAAGTAGGCATCTTCTTAGATAAAACAATCAACATTAACAAAACTTTTTCTCTTCAATAACTTAGAGAACAAAGAGGCATGAATAGGTCGGATTCACTGTCTGAATTGAAAAGCGAGAGAGAATATAAGACATAGTTCACCGAGCCATAACATTTCTGCCTCCATACCACAAGATTGAGAACAGAGTAATCCTTTCTCCAAGGTTGGCTTCATGAAATGACCTTTGGCATATTCTTGTGTTCTTGCACTTTTATTGGCCTCTTAGGAGAATAAAGTTCTCTTCAAAAGACTTATTCAAAAGCATACCTATGCCCAGAATGTAAAAGAGAGATAGCTCCATTGCATAGCAGATCTTTATTGTTTCTTGTGCTTAGAACAATAGGAACACTTGGCTCCTTCTTAATGGTTCAGAAAACTAAGCCAACAACTCGATTCTTCATTGCTCCATAGGGCTCTCTTTAATTCATTGATCAAATCCAAATAAATATATGTATCCCTAGAGTCACTTATTTGATCCTCAACAAATTTGCTTGTTGGACATCTTTATTTACAAGACTTGAATTTATGTGAGCACAGGTGACTGGATGGAAGTACTGCTAGCTTTAGAATACTGATGCAGAGGTGCCAAAGGGATCAGATCTTCAAACATACTGTTGACTGCTTTATCCAATGAGAAGATTGGACTTAGATCAACAAATTCTTAAAACAAAACTCTTCATTGACTTCCTATCATGACATGTGGTTTAGCCGTTGAAGGAGGACTTTCCTATTGTAAGAACAATGAAATATTACCTCCACAAATAGCATATAAAAAGTACCTAAAAAAATTAAATTACTGCATTAAATGGGTAATATGCATTAAATTACCCAATCGAGAGTAATAATCCATCAAAGTCGCAGTCAAACAGTTGGGCAAAGTGCCTGGTCAATGCTGCTCTGTGCACTGGAAAAGTCAACCACAAAAAATCATAGGAAATCCGTCCTCCAAAAATTTGCACGTATGGGAGAGAGATAGTTTCTCAATGAAAGTCGAATCCATCATGAGAGGAAAGAGAGAATCATGTGTGATGATGCCAAAATGGAGTGAACTAATCTTATATTTATACAATTCAATGTGTGTCAAAGGTCATGTCTTTTGGGCTTCATGAGCCTACATGACTGTGGGGCTGACCTTGACCAAAACCAACATTGTGGGCTTGACTTCAAATATACATTTCTGCCTATCAGAATCCATCGTGCTTTAGGTCAAAATTGGTCCTCTCGAGAAGAGGAATCCAATGCCATCATCATCTCATACAAAGGAGCCGTCCATAGTGGAATTTGACCTTAGTTGACCATTTTTAACAATTGCCTATACAAAACATCTAGTTAAAAAACTAATTTTACTCTCAATAAACATTGGACAAAAACTTCTCTCGATCCATTTTGAATCTGGTAGTATCAAACAAAATTTTCATTCCATAGATGAAACAAATTTTGTATTGCACAAGAGTTCATCTTTTTTGTGGAGAGGTATGTTCATGACACCTCACTTACAAACTGGTTTGTTGTAAAGTTCATCTTAACAATGATTGATTCACTCAAACGAAATAAAGTGGGCAATATATCCACATATACATCCTACACACATGGACACATACATAAATATTGTGGGAAGGACAGGAAGATGTGTCGACCTGACTTGAAAAAGAAATTGTTTCAAACCAATGTTGTTAGACTTGGACTCATCTAAGACTTGGCTGGGCTGTGACTCAGGAAGACTCAGCAAGATCTTTTAGGCTTGGCAAAGAGAAAAAAAAATACTCAGAATATGTGTTAGCAATTTTCAGAGGAGTCTGGCAAGTGGGGATTATGACCGAAGAGTGTCTACAAGTTACTCTTTTTAGCGGCGACTCAGTGGACTTGGCAAGATTCAGGAGTCCGAAAAGAGTCTGACAACATTGTTTTGAACAAGCATCAGTCACAGTCGAAAAGAAAATGAACAGAGAAAAATCAACACTCTTAATAGAAATGATACATGTGTAGAGTTCTATTTAAGAGTTCAAGGCTAGACTCCAGTATAAAAGCAAATTTTGTTTGCTGCTGGAAACTGTAAAGTAGACAAGCAAGAAGCTAAGTATTTTATTTCGCTGAACTTGAAATGCTTTGAAAATTCTCAAACGTTAAAATCAATCAAATTCTTGCCATTTATCTTGGACCTAATTTCATACATAAGCATGCTAGGAAACCACACTCCTCTATAAAAATATACAAGTTGTAAGATGATTATATAAACAATCATAGATTGAAACAATTTCGAGCAAATGAAATGTTATTTCAATATATTGGCGCTGTTCAAGTTTTGAATGATTTAGAAATTAGCAGATATGTTAGATAGTGGAGGCAGGAAATTTGCACTTCTTTTCTGTCAAACCTGGTAGCTAAAAAAAGATGAGAAACAGCTTAATCACACACCTGTTGGTAAAGGCCTAATACTAAGAAGGCAGGTAGAAGTGGATGATTAAGATTGTTTATAGGTTTAGCCAACAGTTTTATTGGTAACATGCTTAGTTTGAACTTTTGGTGATATTGTTTCATCACATAGGCTGACTACGGTTTGGTGAATTGTTACTGGAAATATACTTAAATCAAGATAAAATATAGGTGGTAATACCTAGTTGAATGGAGAGTCCCAGTATATTGGCCCTTTTGAGGATTATTACTAAGTACATTTTTTTTGTTTTTGTTGGTTGCTTGTTGTTGTAATTGGTAAATTGTATAGGTGATTTTCATTCACATGCTTATTGGAATAGCTGGCTCTTGAATAGGGCAATCATGCAGTTGGGTATGTCAGAGGGGTTTTTAGAACGCATTATCTAATGAACTCTTATGTAGAGGCAAAAAGTCTCACTCATAGCCTACTTAGGGCTTCAGATGGGAATTTCTTTTATAGACTGATCAACTTACTAGAACTACTACTGCACTTTCTTCATCAACAGAAGCCACTTGAAAATGCTTGAAAATAAACTCTCTATAAGGGCCATTGCCAATAAAAATATTTGTAGTGGAGGGGGTTTCTACATGTTGACCAACCATGTAAATTGGATCTTATAAATTATAATTCTTGTTTTCTAGCCTTCTATTTATGTAGATATCAATTGTGTAGTTGATCGCATACTTTTTATAAATAAATTTCCATAGCTATTACAGTTAAATTAAGAGCCAATCTCTTGCAGAGTTCAGAGTTGAATTCATCTGTAACTGCCTTTGATTTAGGGAGTGATCTAGAAAAGACTTCAATGCCTAACAAGACTATGATAATCACAACCACAAATGTAGATTTGGTAGAAGAAAATAGTGTACTACATTTGTACATGTAGCGCCTTCGAATAGTTATTGAATCATGTTCTCCTCGTTGCAGTGGACCAGGGGTCATTTAATCGTTGCCAACGTATTCATCACATTGTTATATTTTGCTGAAAGAAATATCTGATTTCAATGAATATGCCTCTGCATACCAAGACTGGCGTGAATTGTAAAATTCAATGAATCTGCCTCTGCGTGCCACTAGAAGTTGTTGGATGAAAATATCTGTTTTAAAGGCAAGAAATGGAATGGTTTTTTTGTTATTTGGATTACCAAAAGAAATGGCTTAGTTAAGATAGCTTATAAATGGAGGCATAAGTTCTGAGGCTCTCATGGTGTCATTTCAATATATTGGCCCTGTTCAAGTTTTGAATGATTCAGAAATTAGCAGATCTGTTAGATAGTGGAGGTAGGAAATTTGCACTTCTTTTTTGTCAAACGTGGTAGCTGATAAAAGATGAGAAACAACTTAATCACACACATGTTGGTAAAAGCCTAATACTAAGAAGGTTGGTAGAAGTGGATGATTAAGATTGTTTATAGGTTTAGCCAACAGTTTTATTGGTAACATGCGTATTTTGAACTTTTGGTGATATTGTTTCATCACATAGGCTGACTACAGTTTGGTGAATTGTTACTGGAAATATACTTAAATCAAGATAAAATATAGGTGGTAATACCTAGTTGAATGGAGAGTCCTAGTATATTGGCCCTTTTGAGGATTATTACTTGACCAGTTTGTTGCCTTAGTCTGCTGAGTACATTTTTTTTTTGTTGGTTGGTTGTTGTTGTAATTGGTAAATTGTATAGGTGATTTTCATTGCTTATTGGAATAACTGGCTTCTTGAATAGGGCAGTCATGCAGTTGAGTATGTGAGAGGGGTTTGTAGAACACATTATCTAATGAACTCTTATGTAGAGGCAAAAAGTCTCACTCATAGACTGATCAACTTACTAGAACTACTACTGCACTTTCTTCATCAACAGAAGCCACTTGAAAATGCTTGAAAATAAACTCTCTGTAACGGCCATTGTCAACAAAAATATTTGCAGTGGAGGCCCTCAACCCAACAACCATTTTAGCGAGCCTTGGAAGGCAAATAGTTGAGTTCAAACATGATGAAAATTTAATTCCCTGTATACAAAAGCATGTATTAGGTGTTGATAATGGCTAGAAATATGAACTGAAGATGTATATACCTCCTTCTGTACAAAAATGAATAGAAGAGGCAAAGGTATAGGGTTCACCTCGAATTTTCTTGCAAGTTCAATCCACTGTAGGATGTGAAAGGAAGTGTCATAGTGCTAAGAGTGAAAAAGAGGGGAAGGAAGAAACTAATAATTTCATAAATTTTAGCTTTCTATCCGTACCTTGATTTGTTCTAATAAAATTAATATTAAATGTTTGACAACATCCAAGGAGCTATCTGGTAATGATAATAATAATATTATTAGTATTATAATAATAACAACAACAATGGAAAGGTGGGGAAGGAAGAAACTAATAATTTCATAAATTTGGGCCTTTTATCCTAGCTTTATTTGTTCTTTAGATCCAACTAATATTTTGTAGATCCAACTTATGGTGAACCAGCAGCTTGAAAGCCAATTGCAAGTCATTCAGCCAACAACGATCTATAAGCATGCCATAGTATTATGTCTCTGCATATTCACAATAGTGATTCCACTGTCATATTATTATTCCCCACTTGGACAGAGCGATGACACAAGGGGTTTCTACATGTTGATCAACCATGTAAATTGTATCTTATAAATTAAAATTCTTGTTTTCTAGCCTTCTATTTCTATAGATATCAATTGTGTAGTTGATGGCATACTTTTTATAAATTCTTCCACAACCTATTATTATTTACAAAATATTCATTTTCAGAATACACATAACTAGCTATTGCAATTGTAACTCATTATCATCCACCCTTGCTTTCAACAATGTCCATTCACATGTCCCTATTTTTCCCCACTCTATGCTATTCTTCCCCACTCTATACATGTCTCTGTTCTTGCCCACTTTATGCTGTTCTTCCCCACTCTATGCCTTACAGCGTTTCCTTTGCAACATAAGGTGCAAATGCTAGTTATATTTCTTTGAACGTACTTTAAAACGTTTAATATATCGTCAAATCCCACACGTAATGCTATGTATAAACTTAGAAATTACACTATCAATCCCATAAGATTGTCCATTTAAACAATATTGTCTAGGCATAAACGTTGTGGTCCCACACGTGTCAGTTGGCAACGTATAAAAGCTTCTCTACCCATAAACGTGAGATTCCACACGTGTCAGTTGGCGATGGCAAAAGAGGGATCAATCTCTACAAGTTAACCTATCAAATAAACTAATTTTTCAACCAACCATAAGGAAAGCAATTGCAATTACCTATCACAAAAAATAGATACTATGTCTAACTACCACTCATGGAATTGATTAAGGTATCCACATCCTAGTGCAAAGTCATTCACCTTGTTCGAATTTTGAATATATCGAAATTTATTTTAGTATTTAATATTAATTATACTAGCTCAGTTCCAATCTTGGAATCGACCCTTTTGGACGGGTACAATTTACTCAAAATATAACAGAATAGAAAGTTTTTTGTTTTTTGGTCAATTTTAAATAATGTAACCTAGGTAACATTATTTCTCACATTTTCACTGTGGAGTTGTATAAACTCTTTAGAAATCAAGCAAAAAATAAATAACATTTTAGAACAATATGTTCCACTTATATGCTTTTGTTCTTTTCAATTAGATAATCCAACCATGAAACTACAAGGATTAGAATTTTCTTCTCAATCGTGAGTATGAGTGCCTCATTGAAACTCTATTCGAGGCAACTTTATATCCAAAACAATTTCAAATCAGTAATCTTCATAGGTTCACCCCAGACAACCAGCTTCATTCTAGGGTTTCAGATAAAGTTCCATTGGCCAACCAACTCAAAAACTTTATATCTGGCAACGTTCTCAAAAACTAGGGTTACAGATAAAGTTCCATTGACCAACCAACTCAAAAACTTTATATCTAGCATCAATCTAGGGTTTTAGATAAAGTTCCATTGGCCAACCAACTCAAAAACTTTATATCTAGCAACGTCCTGCCTCCCTCTACAACATCCTATCAGAGGTTAAGTTTTACATTCTCACTCCTCAAAGTTCCTTAGGTAATGTCTATCCCCTCTTGGCTTCCTTTTTCCAATCTGAGATATTTATCTCAAGGGAAAGGAGTTTGGAGAGGCAATTGGCTCACTGTCTCAATATTTTTGGAATATGAAACTCACTAGAACATTACTTTCCCCGTAATTTTATGGTTGACTATTTTTTTTAAATAGATTTAAAACATTTATGTTCATAACTGATTCCCATTTGAGCTTTTAACATGGTCCATAGTGTGCCAAGTAACTCTATGGAGTAACTCACGTGTTTACACGTTACCAAGGGGTATTGTAGTTAAACTATGAAATCCACATATAAACTAATTTTCTTAATCTTTATATTTTTGTATTATAACATAATTGGAACAAGCTAATAACGATATACATATTATTTTCCAAGATATTAGAATTATCAGAAAACTTTAGGTTTAACCAAAAGCTATTGTAAAATAAACAAAATTCAACTCAATGTTTTATAAGATAGAATTGGCCTTTTGATATTTGTTGGGCCTCATCTCATTGTGGGAGTTCCACTCACAAGAATGGGCCCTTGGAAGGACACTTGACCTGCATCATAATAAAAAAGCATTTATGGATTTAGATTTTCCCATGGATCATTTAAAAACATATAAAAGTATTTTGTACATTCAAAATTATTGAAAAATATAAAACTAGATAATTATGACATAAGTAAATGGACAATTTCCTTTATTAATTGGATTTTCGCAAATATAGAAAAATTAATTGCAAATGATAAATGAATAAAAATAAATAAAAATATATGAGGAATAATAAATGTGTAAATTTTATTACAATACTCCTAATACCTTTTATTACAAGCTAAAGCTCAAAGTATGATTGACTTCTAAAGTGTTTGGTTGATGAAAAGCTAAAAAAAACTATGATTAACATCTACAAAAAGATAAACTGATTCAAATACTATTGTAAGATTCACATTAGAAAAAAAAATGTTTTTAATGTGATCTATCTCACCAAAATAACATATAATGAAGACAAAATGTCCTATTAAACTTTGTCCAGAAAAATGGAAACAATCCACACAACAAAATTTTAATATAAAAAAATGATAACAATATCTATACAAAATTAAATTACTATATAAAAATATATCAGTAAATTACTATATATATTTAAAATGCATTTTCTTTTATCTTAAAAATTAAGCTAAATTAAATAGGTAGTAAAATGCAACGAAAATGAAACTAAAATATTGTAAAGAGTCCTACAAAAGATAATGTAGATTTTGATGAAAATATATAAATAAGTATAATAGGGATAATAAACTTATCAAAATATAAAAGCAAATGTAACATGGAAGTAAACTTTTTGCATCAATATTTGAGCATGTTTAAATTGAATGTCTGCGAACATGGTATTTTTCATTTTTCAATTATAAGAATTCAATTTTTAAATATATAAATACCGAACTTTTTAAGCTTCGGCTAGAAAAATAGTTAGCATCAGAAAAGGCGTAAATAAACATAGTTAGCATCAGAAAAGGCGTAAATAAACAGAGTCCAAACGAAATGGGGCAGAGACATTTAAATATGCCAACAACTGTAGTAGACAGTTTGGACTGAAGTGCGTGTTTCTTAAATACGCCAACAGATATTTTGATGTTGCTAAAATCTAGCAAGGATAGGCCAGCAGGTACTGTGGTGATCTTAAAATCTAGTGGAGGGGCTTTCACCTCTCTAAATTAAATTATTGAGAAACAGTTCAGCAATATAAATATTTTATCTTGTACACACATTTTAAAAAGTGTTTGAAGCTATAACATTTTAAAAAGTGTCGCCTAATAGAATCAGTGTTTGAAGTTAATTAACGAAGATATAACCCCATGCCTAATAGAATCAGTTAAAAACACCTTGTTCAAAGGATTCAATTGAAAATTTTTCTTTTACTCCATTGAGACCCGCTCTGCTCTTGCACACACTTTTTTAAAATTGTTTCAAGTGAATAAGCCAAAACCATGTACAAATAACACTACGCTGAATAGAATCAATTGAAAACTGCTCTATACTTTGCCTTCAGGTATATTTTTCCACTATCCTTTGTAGCATATTAGATTACCTGGAGGCTTCAGCAGTCTCAGTACTGATGAGATCGGTTATTTGAATGTCCAAAGATTAAGATGAAGAAGAAGATTGGTGAGAAGAAGATCCCTGCAAAGTGTCGAACACGAAATGGGAATGGAGGAACGTCTCCTTCTAACATTTGAACAACTTTTCTCAGTGAGGGACAACGAGATGAATACACCATTTGATGTTAAGCTCCATTAGTTTATGCAAAATTGCTGCCTAAAATTATGGAATTTAAACTGCAGTCTTTCCTTAACTTATGGAAACCAACTGCAGTAGTTTCCTTAAGTTAAGGAAATCAACTACAGCTAATAAATTTATTGTTAGGAGCTACTGAAGTGGTCCATTACTCCCATCTGGAGTTCTCTGCCTTGATCTGTGGGACATCTGACACATAGCTATCATAAGCTTGATGGAAGCTTAGCTATAAATTCATCTGTTTGGTCCCCAAGCTTGCATCTCAATCCCCTTCAGTTTTACACCATCTAGCTGAGGTAGCAGAGCTTGGAAGTGCCTTCAGATCAGCGGCATTCTTTTCTTTTTGCTTGCGCAGCTGGAGCGTGGTTTTTCAAAAGGAAATTGCATCAAGAGTTTCACCAATCGCTGGAGGTAATCCGTATCCCTGGGCATTAAGTTTCAACGATTCTTTTCAGTTCTTTCCGCATGCAGAATCGCTGTTTAAGTTTATTAGTTTTCTAACAGTTGGTATCAGAGCCATTTTACCTCTGCCTTGTTGTGTGTTGGCCAAGAATCTATGTCATGCATGCGTTATTGTTTACATTTCCATTTGTTTGACTGGCATGCCTTCCACTCCATCTTATCCAAGTCTTTGCGGGATTTAAGTTAATGGGTTTTGTAAAGACTGTAATCGAGCTTCTCAATTTTTTATTTTATTTTTAAGCTCAAAGTTTGGCATTGAAGTATACAGCGTAAGCTTGATGTTGGAGTTTAGGGTCGCATGAAATTTAAGGGCTCTTCTGAAATTTAAAGACCCATTTATCTTCAAAGTCAAGTCAAAACTGCAATGTAGTCGTATCCCTAGCCGAGGTCTGGAGTTTTCTTCATATCAGTAAGATCAGATATTGGATCTTTCTGTTGATGGGTCTTTTAATTCTGTGCATTTAGAAAATTTAGAAAATAACTTATGCTTCATTTACTAAGTATAATGCCAGGCTCTTTATGTATCAATTACCAGTCAACGAATATGTTCACAAGATTTTGATTTATGGGGTTTTGTCCTGATAAGAGCCTCAGTTCTGGGCACACATTTTTCTGAGGATATATGATAACATTTGCATTGTGTTATTTGCCAGATTCTGTTTTTGGATTATGTTGCGGATACAAATTATGAATGTTATGCATAAAATCTAGAATATAAAATCCCCATTGATCACCAAAATCTAAATTCCGCTTCATACAATGTTAATTACCAGTTTACTTAGATTTTAATTCTGAAAAATTTGGCGCATTGTACCATCAGTGTGGTTGCTTCAAAGCGATTTGCGTTGAGTTAGTCAAAGGGGTTTGCGTGTCGCATATGTGTTTGGTTGAGATGAAACGTAATTTCCGTCTTAACTGCATTGGAAATATCTCTGCCCATATGCCAGACCTCGTTACTCTTCGCCTTCACCTGTGAGATGAGTGTATTCTTTTCATAAGCTTCCATTAATGTCTTTTGCAAAAATTATTCACTGTGATCCATTAAAAGATGAGATAAGCTGAAGGATTATTTTAAATACATTAATTTCGGGAGCTTGTTTTTGAATGTTAAAGTTCTTACAAATTTAGTATTTTCGTTGAGATTTGTTAAAATCAAGAATAATTCTTGACATGTTCCATATTAATTCTTTCATGATAGATTTACTTTTAAAATTTCTCTTCACATCAATTTCGGTTTTTACGTATGGTTGTAGCCATATTTGAACTTTCACTTCACCTTTTTTAAAGTTTTGGAGGCTTTCGTTTTTATTACTTTGTCATCATCAAGAATCAATGGGATTTGAATAGGCCTCTTAATTTTATACTAAGTATTTTGTTTAGTGAAGTTGAAATCCTATGTTCTAATACCTCTTTAGTCATCGCTTGTGGAAATTGTGAACATATTCTAACGTTAATGGCCTCCAAAATATAATATTGGATGGTGCCTTGTTTTATGAGATGGCATTGCCATGGCTCTTGAAAAGGGTACTAGCAGTATCTATTTAGGATTTCGTTTTCCTAATTTCGCCAGTGATATGTGGCAGATATGCATGAGTTGAATCTCGTTCACACGGATTTAAAGACTGAAAATATACTTTTTGTTTCTTCAGAATATGTAAAGTTTCCAGATTGCAAGGTAGTTGCTAGTATGATATGGTATATATATCGTAAGTTTAATGTTGGATATATCATATAGATATATTTCGATATGATATATATCGTATGTGGCAAAGAAATGATTATATATAAATTTTGCAGTTAATTCGGTATAAAATTATGATACTTTTGATTATGTTTTTATGGTTTGGTTATATATATAAAATCAACAATGCAAAATGCAAAGTGAATTGATTACATATTTATTGTAAAATTTACATTGAACATACATTTATGAACATTTGTAATTAAAGAGAAATAAGAAATGGTTTATTTCTCATTTGGGCATTCAGTTTTGATTCTATGTTTATTTCGCATGAAGTTCTGATTTAGCATTGTTGAAAATTAATTTTTGTGAGTTAATCTCCGGGTTTAGTTTATAAATTGAACAATCAATTTGTAGTCATTTTCGGTAATACTGACTGCTTTTGATTTTGCTGGAGAATTATTACAGTTTTATGGAGTTTATTAAAATGTCATTTTGACTTACTCCTTTCAGTAAACATTATTTTTCTCTCTGGTTAAGTTTTGTTTATGCAACAAAATAATGTCTAGTGATCCATATGATTTTAATTAATTAGAGAATAGCCACAGCATCTTTAATTAAATAAAATTATATATTGATTGGCAAGATCACATAAAGATTATTTAGACATTAAATTGTAATTAATTACACTGAATATAATAAATTTTATCCCACATGAATTTTTATTATATTTATGTGATTAATTAGGATAAAATTTCATAACTTACCCACAGGAGTTATGAATTAATAAGTTTTATCATAAAGTTTTATTGAATCTGTTTGAATTGAAAATTTAGCCCACAGGCAATTTTCATGTCATTTGATTCAATTCTTTTTAGCATGTTTTACATTGGTAAAACATGAAAGTTCATAAAGTTTTATTGAGTCTGTTTGAATTGAAAATTTAGCCCACAGGCAATTTTCATGTCATTTGATTCAATTCTTTTTTGCATGATTTACATTGGTAAAACATGAAAGTTCATAAAGTTTTATTGAGTCTGTTTGAATTGAAAATTTAGCCCACAGGAAATTTTCATGTCATTTGATTCAATTCTTTTTAGCATGTTTTACATTGGCAAAACATGAAAGTTCATAAAGTTTTATTGAGTCTGTTTGAATTGAAAATTTAGCCCACATGCAATTTTCATGTCATTTGATTCAATTTTTTTTTGCATGATTTACATTGGTAAAACATGAAAGTTCATAAAGTTTTATTGAGTCTGTTTGAATTGAAAATTTAGCCCACAGGAAATTTTCATGTCATTTGATTCAATTCTTTTTTGCATGATTTACATTGGTAAAACATGAAAGTTATTAAGCCTCAATTTTAACATAAGCATGTGATCCTTTATTTTGATGCAGCAGTACAACCTGCAAATTTCTCTGAAATTCGTTGTGACATTCCCGAACTTAAGGGAGATAACTACAAGATTTGGAAGGAGAGGATTCTCCTTCATTTAGGGTGGATGGACATAGATTATGCTATCAGGAAAGATGAACCATCGGCACTCACTAATACCAGCACTGCAGCGGACGTCGCGCTTTATGAACGATGGGAACGATCCAATCGTCTAAGCATGATGTTCATTAAGACTAAAATTTCAGCTGGTATTCGAGGTTCCGTTGATCAGCATGACAAGGTCCGAGACTTGTTGAAGGCCATTGATGAACAATTCGTCTCTTCAGACAAGGCACTAGCAAGCACCCTAATCATGAAGTTCTCATCCCTGAGGCTCACCAATGTGAAAGGTGTGCGCGAACACATCATGCAGATGAGGGACACTGTGGCTGAATTGAAGAAACTCGAGGTTGAAATATCAGAGTCCTTCCTAGTGCACTACATCCTGAACACCCTTCCGCACCAATATGGACCTTTCAAAATCTCATACAACACACATAAGGATAAATGGTCAATTAATGAACTCATGACTATGTGTGTTCAAGAGGAAGAGAGACTGGTGATGGAACTGGGAGAGAATGCAATGTTGGCAACGCGTGGAAAGGGAAAATCTCAAGCCAATCGGAAAGGGAAAGGTAAAGCACCTCCCCAAGCTGATATCAAGAAGGTTTCCAAGTGTTTTTTCTGTAAGAAGAAGGGACACATGAAGAAGGAATGCGCCAAATATCAGAAATGGCTTGCAGACAAAGGGTTTGCAGAACCTAAGGAAGCCAGTGGGAAGTGAGCAAAGCATCTTATCAGGAAACAAGATGGGCTCGCATGTGGAAGCTATAGGAACATGTTATTTAGCTTTAAGTAGTGGTTTTGTTTTGAAGTTAGAAAAGACCTTTTATGTTCTAAGTTTTTCTAGAAACTTGATCTCAGTTTCAAGGCTTGTACCTTTTGGATATTCCTTAAACTTTTCAGAAAAGAATTTTTCAGTCTATTCTATAAATCTGATTATGTTGGGAATGGTATTTTGTCTAATGGTCTTTACTGCATTAATTTACAAAACAATGTCACATATGATTCAATGCATGTTCACACTGGCACTAAAGGATGATGGTTATTAACACTTCTTCATTAATAACACTTCGTCATTAATGATTGACAACACTTCTTCATTAATAACACATCTTCATTGATTCCCCTCTAGTCATGGTGAGCAATTGGTTTGCAAGCTCAAGAAGTCATTATATGGTTTAAAACAAGCATCCCGCCAATGGTATTTGAAATTCCATAATGTAATTTCTTCTTTTGGTTTTGTAGAAAACATTATGGATCAATGTATATACCTGAAGGTTAGTGGGAGTAAAATTTGTTTTCTTGTTTTATATGTGGATGACCTTTTGCTAGCAACCAATGATAAGGGTTTGCTACATGAGGTGAGACAATTCCTCTCTAAAAGTTTTGATATGAAGGATATGGGTGAGGCATCTTATGTCATTGGCATTAAGATCCATAGAGACAGATTTCGAGGCATCTTGGATCTGTCACAGGAAACCTATATTAATAAAATTTTAGAGAGATTTCGGATGAAGGATTGTTCACCAAGTGTAGCTCCCATTGGGAATGTTGGGACGATATCAGAGTGATCCAGGTTTAGACCACTGGAGAGCTGCAAAGAAAGTAATGAGGTACCTTCAAGGGACCAAAGACTACATGCTTATGTATATCCTGTTTGAGGCTAATTTACATGGTGTATGGCTTAAGAATTTCATTTCTGGGCTTAGAATTATGGATTCTATATCTAAGCCATTGAGAATATATTGTGATAATTCAGCTGCTGGTTTTATGGCTAAAAAAGTGGGAGTCGAAATAAACACATCGACATTAAGTATTTAGCTATAAGGGAACGTGTTAAGGAAAATAAAGTGGTCATTGAGCACGTCAGCACTGAGTTAATGATCGTTGATCCTTTGACTAAGGGCATGCCACCGTTTAAATTCAAGGATCATGTATTGAATATGGGACTTGGTTCCATTATGCAGTTTTTCATTGTATGGACAATGTTAATGAAATTCTTAATTATTGTGATGTTTTTTCTCATGTTTATGTGCACCTTAAGTTGATTTGAGAAAATTCATTTAAGAAGGACCAAGAATAAACATAGGGTTTATTCATTAAGAAATTGTTGCCACATAAATTATAATAAGAATAAATACATAGTAATACATGGAAGATAATACTCGTCATAAGAGGACTTATCGCCATGATTCATGTATCTATTACTTAATACAGATTATCAATGGTTTTTAAGTTGATACATTAAGTTTGGAAGTATGGACCAAGTGGGAGAATGTTAAGCTCCATTAGTTTATGCAAAATTGCTGCCTAAAATTATGGAATTTAAACTGCAGTCTTTCCTTAACTTATGGAAACCAACTGCAGTAGTTTCCTTAAGTTAAGGAAATCAACTACAGCTAATAAATTTATTGTTAGGAGCTACTGAAGTGGTCCATTACTCCCATCTGGAGTTCTCTGCCTTGATCTGTGGGACATCTGACACATAGCTATCAGAAGCTTGATGGAAGCTTAGCTATAAATTCATCTGTTTGGTCCCCAAGCTTGCATCTCAATCCCCTTCAGTTTTACACCATCTAGCTGAGGTAGCAGAGCTTGGAAGTGCCTTCAGATCAGCTGCATTCTTTTCTTTTTGCTTGCGCAGCTGGAGCGTGGTTTTTCAGAAGGAAATTGCATCAAGAGTTTCACCAATGGCTGGAGGTAATCCGTATCCCTGGGCATTAAGTTTCAACGATTCTTTTCAGTTCTTTCCGCATGCAGAATCGCTGTTTAAGTTTAGTAGTTTTCTAACATTTGAACCTTCGAATGACTGGAGGGATCCACCATTTGAATCCCCAAAGCACTCGATGAAGAATATTGGTGAGAAGAAGATGGCTGTAAAGGTGTGTCCACAGGAAATGGGAATGGAGGAGTAGTAATTTCAACGTCTCCTTCTAACATCTGGACAACTTTGCTCATTGAGGGATGACGAGATGCCTTGAACTGTATGCACCAGAGCCCAACTAAACTTAACCTTTTGGCGATGACTTGGTCTTCCTCTGACATGTCCTCTTTTCTTAGATTTTCGAACTCTCCCTTTTCCACTTGTTTAAAAGCCCACTCTGCATAGAAGAATTTACTCGAGTTACTTTCTAGATACTTATAATCGATGTTCTTCCTTCACCCCACCATCTCAATAAGTAATATACCATAGCTATACACATCATATTTATCAGTGACAACTCCATACAGCCTTGACCACATCTCTGGAGCAGCGTAGCCTACTGTTCCTCTATTGGCCACAAAGACATGACTTTCCTCTCTGCCCGATATTTTGGCAAGACCAAAATCTACAACTTTGGGCAAAAAATTAGCATCAAGGAGAACATTGTGGGGCTTTATATCACAGTGCAGGATGCGATTTCTGCAGTCTTCATGTAGGTATGCAATGTTGCGAGCTGTACCAACTGCAATTGAAAACAATTGTTTCCATTCCATCTCTTCCTTGTGGTCTCCACGGATATACTTGTCCAAAGAGCCATTGACCATGTATTCATACACCAAAGCTCTTTTGCATCCCTGAGAACAATAACCCAATAGGCGCACCAGGTTAATGTGGCAGGTCGTTCCCATTGTAGCCACTTCTGCAATGAATTGTTGCTCACTCTGTTTCGACTCATCCAAAATCTTCACAGCTATTATATGTCCATTGGGAAGTTTTCCTCTATAAACTGTTCCAAAGCCTCCTTTGCCAAGCTTGTGTTCCAAATTGTTTGTGTAAGTTATAATCTGACTATAGGAATATCTTGCAGGTCCTTGTGAGGAATAATAATTTAAGAAATTCTCAACGGAGAGAGGTCTAGAATCAATAGGGTCCATAAAAGCTCGAATGCTCTCTCTGCTGCTGCTCACGGGAATTCCTCTAACAGCAACAACTTCGACGACGAACCATTATGCAATAGACCACTAATATGTGTTGGGAATTTTTGATAATTCCAAACAAAAACTGAACATAACCGAGAATGATGCTATGTTTTTATCAAAAGATCATAACACAGGGAAGCTAAAGTTGTTTCTTGAAAAAGAGTGTTTCACATGCACAATAAAAACTTTGTATTCATTAATAAAAACAACAGCTGTGACAAATTTCTTCCTCTCTCGGAGGGATTACAACTAGGAATGCTTCAATTCCACAAAAAAAATTTTACTCTGTCTTTCGTGAAAAATACTGTCTCTGCTTGCACAATATTACATTACTGTGTGTAAAAATCTCAATACATACGTGCTGTTGTGCATATGCATTTCATATTCAACAAAACATAATATGTTTACGCTGCTGCGTATTCCCTTTTTCAACCAACGAACACTTATTGTCGCGCTTCTGCGTGCTTCCCATACATTAGAATGAACAAAACAAAAATGATATTACATACCTCTTGGACCATACTCCCGTAAAATAAAATACAGTAAAATTAAGGACTTTTACCAACAATCTACCAATCACATTTAAATTTCATTTAATTGCTTTACTGACAGACCAACAGTCAAACAAAAATTTTACTTCACATCAACTCCATGGTGCAGGCCTGTACATCAACTTTGGTTTCAATCGACGGTGGTCAGCCTTGTTATCAATCGGACGGTTGTGAGTTGATATCCCACGGCCCTTCTTGCCGAACTTTACGCTCCGGGAAAAAACTGCTTTGGCAAAACTGTTCAACCACGTGTCAGCTGATGATTGTTATCACTTCCCCTCCAAGAAATACCACCGTTTCATGAAAAGCGGTGCGATGAACACAACCGGTTTTCTGGATTATAATGCGGCAGTGGAAATTATAATTTCAACACTCCCTTTTAATTTCAACTGCTGGGTTATCAGTGATACCCAGACATTTCCTCAAAAATTCAAAACTTTTCTGCCCCAATGGTTTGGTCAGAATATCTGCAACCTGCTCCTAAGTTCTGCAGTGTTGTAAAACAATTTCTCCATTGTTTACCAATTTCCTGATGTAGTGAAACTTTGTGTTAATATGTTTCATTCTCTTGTGAAACACATAATTCTTGGATAATGCAATAGTTGAGCTATTGTCACAAAAAATTACAGTTCCTTTTGCTTGCTCTTGGCATAAACTCCTTAACATCCTCCTCATCCAAATTTCTTGACACGCTGCTGCTGCAGCTGCCACATATTCTGCTTCTGCTGTAGACAACTCTACAATAGGCTTTTTTTTAGAAGCCCATGAAATGACTCCTGAACCCATGTGAAAAACATAACCAGATGTGCTTTTCCGATCATCTACACTTCGAGCCCAATCACTATAAGTGTATCTAATTAAATTTGAACATTCTGAAGTAGTATATAAAATGCCAAACCTTTTAGTACCT
Source organism: Pinus tabuliformis (assembly GCA_031772625.1). Taxonomy (NCBI): domain Eukaryota; kingdom Viridiplantae; phylum Streptophyta; class Pinopsida; order Pinales; family Pinaceae; genus Pinus; species Pinus tabuliformis. Next base: position 462,812,609 of record CM062816.1, on the reverse strand, counting down.
TTAACATACCTCAGAATCTTTTTTGCTGTCTGCCAATGTGCTTCTTTTGGCCTTTCCATGAATCTGGAAATTAAACTAATAGCATATATTATATCTGGCCTAGTTGTAGTCAAATACATGAGGCTACCAACTATGCTCTTGTACAAACTAGGATCAAAATCCTTGCTTTTGTCCTCTTTGCTGAGTTTTAATCCCATCACTGTGGGAGTGATTGCTGCTTTTCTCTCCTGCATATTAAATCTTTCCAACACTTCATTAACATATTTCGCTTGTGAGATAAAAATCCCATTTCCATTTTGTTCTACTTCTATTCCTAAGAAGTATCTCAGCAAACCCATGTCAGTCATTTCAAATTTTTCTTTCATGACTGTTTTGAAATTTTCAATAAGATAATCATCATTACCTGTGAAAATAACATCATCAACATATAACACAACAATTAGTATTTTACCATCCTTTTCTTTGATGTAGAGGGTGGGTTCTCCCTCACACTTTTCAAATCCATTTTCCAGTAGATAGGAATCTATCCTATTGTACCACGCTCTTGGTGCTTGCTTCAGCCCATAAAGAGCTTTCTTCAATCTGCACACTTTGTGCTCTTGGCATTTCTTTTCATAGCCTAGAGGTTGTTCAATGTAAACCTCTTCCATTAACACTCCATTTAGGAATGTTGACTTCACGTCCATTTGGTAAACTTTCCACTTGTTTTGTGCTGCTATGGACAACACTGCTCTCACGGTTTCCATTCTAGCAACCGGTGCAAAAGTTTCTTCATAGTCTCTCCCATACTGCTGCTTATATCCTTTGACAACAAGTCTTGCCTTGTGTCTTTCTATTTTGCCTTCAGCATTACTCTTGGTCTTGTAGACCCATTTAACTCCAATGACTTCTTTTCCTTTTGGTAGTTCAACTAGATCCCATGTCTTGTTTCTTTCTATGGCATTGATCTCCTCATCCATAGCTTCTATCCATTTCCTATCCTTAATTGCTTCTTCAAAATGAACAAGGTCATCAACATGACAATATAAAACAAACAAAGAATTCATACCTTCATTCGCTGCCTCTTGTTCATAAATGTCACTTAAATTTCTGAACTTCTTACCTCTTTCATTTGGTGTACAAGTGATTGAAATTGCGAAATCTTTCAAACACTTCACTTTTGTTCTTCAGGAAATAAACCCAAGTTTTTCTAGTAAAATCATCAATAAATGTTAGAATATAGTGGCTGCCTGCAAGTGATGGAGTTTGCATCGGTCCACATAAATCTAAGTGGACAATCTCTAAGAGTGCTTTTGCCCATATGCTTTTCCCAGATGGAAAACTTTCTCTGTGTTGTTTCCCCAAGATACAACCTTCACAAAGGCTGTCTGGTTTCTCTATTAATGGTAATCCTCTTACCATTCATTTTCTATTCAACAAGTTAAGACCTCCAAAGTTGAGATGTCCAAATCTCAAGTGCCACAACCAATTTTCATTTTTTTGTTCGCTTTGGAAAGCCTCTTGTGTCACTGCTGCTATTTCTTCTCCATTTTTTAAATCTGCTTTCATTCTGAGAGGGAACATTCTGTTCCTTTTCATATTCACTTCAACAATACATTGTTTGCTGGGTGTTTTATCCATGATGGTGCATACATCATCCACAAAGAAAACATTGTACCCCTTTTGAACAAGCTGTCCAATACTTAAGAGGTTACATTTCATTCCAGGAACATAATAAACATCTGTTATGGTTTTCTTTTCACCTTTCTTTGTTAAGACATTTACTTCTCCTTTTCCCATAACAGAAACTTTATTATCAGTCCCTAGTGTGACTTGTGACTTCACACTCTGATCTAACATAGAAAATAGGGCTATGTTTCCTGTCATATGGTTACTGCAACCGGAGTCTAGAAACCATACATCTTCACTCTTTTCTTCAGTGATATTAAAGGCTAAAAACAAATTATTTTGGTTGATATTTTCTCTAGTGAAATTTGCACTAGTTCTATTACTCATATCATGCTGCTTCTTTCTACATTCATTTGCATAATGCCCATATTTTTTACAATAGTGACATTGGACATTGGATTTATCATACCTTTGTCCTTGAGCATGATGTTGTCCACTTTATTGACTGTTTCCGTGGCCTTGGTTCTGATTTGGATTGCTGCCTCTTCCTTGAGCATTTGCTGGACTGTTTCTTCCACCTCTGTTTTGGCTTTTGACTCTTCCTCTCTTGTTTCCTCTGCCTTGACCTCTTCCTCTTCCAAAGAACATCTAGGTCTTAAAGGCATGTTCTGGAGATGAGTTTTCATTTCTACTCAATCTCTGCTCATGTGTTATCAGTGATGCATGTAGTTCATCAACTGAGAAGTTTGTGAGATCCTTTGTCTATTCTATAGTGGTGACAATCACATCAAACCTTCAGGGTAGGATCCTCAATAGTTTCTCCACAATCCTCCTTTCTTTAAGAATCTCTCCATGAGACCTTATCTGTGTGACCACACCAATCACATGTGTGAAGAATGAGTCAATATTATCTGACTCCTTCATGCAGAGATTCTCAAAATCTCTCCTCAGCAACTATAGTTTTGTTGTCTTCACTTTCTCCATGCCTTGATAGGCTGTTTTGAGAGTTTGCCATGCTTCTTTGGATCTCTTAGCTATTGCTATCCTTGGAAACACACTCTCATGCACTGCTTGATACAAAAAATAGAGGGCTTTTGAATCCTTCTTCTTATTTCTCTTCAATAGATCTTTCCCTGCCTGAGTTAAATTATTAAACTCATTTTCATCTGTTGGTTCTTCAAAACCATCTTCAACTAATTCCCATAAGTCTTGGGAAGCAAGCAAAGCTTTCATAGTTATTGCCCAATAGTCATAGTTTTTCCCATTAAATTGTGGGAGCTAAGTATTACAGATACCCATGCTAGTGTTGGCTCCAGCCATTCTTGCACTCTTAACTATGCTTCAAAATACTTTAAAATAGCTGACTGTGAGGACAGTGACACAAAAAACTAACTTGAGAAATACCTTGGATTCTTTCTTGACTGAGTCTTCACTCTGCTGGAGAAGCTGCTACAGCAAGAAATCCTTCCTTCAGCTTCTTTGACACCTTCAAAGAGCCTGAACAAGCTCCGATACCATGTTGGGAATTTCTGATAATTCCAAACAAAAACTGAACAGAACAGAGAATGATGCTCTGTTTTTATCACAGGATCTTAACACAGGGAAGCTAAAGTTGTTTCTTGAAAAATAGAGTGTTTCACATGCACAATAAAAGCTTTGTATTCATTGATAAAAACAACAGTTGTTACAAATTTCTTCCTCTCTTAGAGGGATTACAACCAGGAACGCTTTAGTTCCACAAAAAAAAAAATTACTCCGTCTTTCATGAAAAATACTCTGTCTCTGCTTGTACAATATTACATTGCTATGTGTAAAAATTTCAATACATACACGCTGCTGTGCATATGCATTTCATATTCAACAAAACATAATATGTTTATGCTGCTGCGTATTCCATTTTTCAACCAACGAACACTTACCGTCGCGCTTATGCGTGCTTCCCATACATTACAATGAACAAAACAAAAATAATATTACATACCTCTTGGACCATACTCCCGTAAAATAAAATACAATAAAATTAAAGACTTTTACCAACAATCTACCAATCACATTTAAATTTCATTTAATTGCTTTACTGACAGACTGGCAGTCAAACAAAAATTTTACTTCACGTCAACTCCATGGTGCAGGCCTGTACATCAACTTTGGTTTCAATCGATGGTGGTCAGCCTTGTTATCAATCAGACGGTTGTGAGTTGATATCGCACGGCCCTTCTTGCCAAACTTTACGCTCCGGGAAAAAATTGCTTTGGCAAAACTGCTCAACCACGTGTCAGCTGATGATTGTTATTGCTGCTCCTCCGAGAAATACCACCGTTTCATGAAAAGTGGTGCGATGAACACAAGCGGTTTTCTGGAATATAATGCGGCAGTGGAAATTGTAATTTCAACAATATGCTAAACACAACACATACTACAATAAATATAGCTGGAAATAAAGTTGAAATGGTCATTAGAACATGAATAATAAGCATCCATAAAGAATGGATCAGTTTTAAAGACTAGCAATTTACCTGCCATGAACTTTGCAGAGAACCTCTTTCTGTATTGTACTACATATCCTTCAGGAAAACAAAAAGAAACTGCCGAGTGAGATAATGTAACGTTGATAGTTAACGCAACATAACGTAAAGTAGCATAGATATATAGATGGATGTAGCGAAACACAAAAGATTCTCACCATCATTGCAATCACTGTAGTGGACATCATCATCAAGACAAATGCAGTATGTGTTATAACTCTCGATGTAACCATTATACAAATTTTGTGAGTGGCATCTTCCCCCACTCGCTTGACAATAATTACAAGGGTAATCGCTTATAGACAATTTAATTTGGAATCCTCTTTGGTGGAGTTGTTGGAATATTGTAGCTTTTGTTTGTTGGAACGACTATAGGATAATTGCCGCAACTTGGAATTTGGAAGCCTGCCTCAGGGTAAAAAAAGCAATATCTGTTGCCTTCTGTGCAATCCAACCTCTTGATGAGGGAGCCATTGAACAGTATGTCCACCTGTTGTTGTGTACAGTTGACAATTGACCCGAGCATGTCTGCATGAGAAAGACTGAAGAATCCACCTTTTGATAACCAATTGTAAAAGCTAGAGTAATCCACTTCATATAATTCCAGTAGAATGATATAAGCAAGGGTGATTTGAAGGGTTCCAGTAGAGTAAGAGGATTTTGCGATCTCTCCAACTACTATTCCTTTCCACTGGATGTAGTTGGAGTCGAATAGAATAATCAGAAGATCGTCGAAGCAGTAAGCCAACATGTCCCAAAGGGATATTGAATGATTGAATTTCTACAAGTAAAAGGAGCGCAGTCTTTAAAGGATGGAAAATAAAGGCCAGCTACAGAAGCAATAGAGGTAAAGAGGAGCAGCATGAGGAGGGAGTAGCCCATTTTCCGATGTGCAAGTGGAGAGATGCTGTAAAAGAAGATAAACAAACAATTGAATTGGGTCTAAGCAAAACAAATGAATTGCAAAGAGGATTGAAGAGCAATCTGCGGACCAGCGAGTACAAAATCAACGGGGAATTGCAAAAGAGATGGATTCTTTCGACTTTAAGGGAAGAAGAAGGGTGCAATGTTAAGCTCCCTCTTCAATGGCCATCGTGGATTTCTAGAAACCTTGGAAACCAAATGTAGTCATTTCTTTAAATTATGGAAACCAACTGCAGTTATTTCTTTAAATTAAGGAAATCAACTGCAGTTAAATTAATTTCTTGTTGGGCGCTCTTGGAGTGGTCCATTACTCCGTCTGCAATTCTCTACCATGATCTGTGGAACACTTGACACATAGCCAACAGAAGATTGATGGAAGCTTGGCTAGATATACTTATGTTTGGTCCCAAGTTCACTAAATCAATCCCCTTCAATCTTACACCATCAAGTTAGAGTGAGCAGAGCGTGAAAGTGCCACACAAATGAGAGATTTTGGGTGAACTTTTGTAAATCTAAATACTGTGATAAAGCTGTGATAGGTTAAAACCAAACCCTATCTCTAGAAGATCCGATCAGATCGAGTCCTCGTGATCAGCTCTGTCAGATGCGACTCTTTGTGGTGCAAGTCGCTTCCATATTCTCCTAGCCCGTCAAATATCTGCCCCTCTGATTTAATGAATTTGTGTTTGTCTCCCAGCAAGTTTAGAATCGCTTTGGTTCTGCGGATTTGATTTCTCGTTTAGGGTTTTTCCGATTTACAACGTCTCGTCCTTATGTAATGTGTACACTCTCAGTTTCTCACCGCTTGACGTTTTGGAGCACGAGCTATTTTTCACATTCAATCGGGAGTTGATTCTTTTACTCTCATGGATTTTCCATTCTTACTATCATGAAAGAGTACAACAGCAAATTGGGGTAACTACCGTGAAAGAGCAAGTTACAGGCAATCTTGTTTTTATTTCAGTATTGGAGTGTGAGCAGCATCAATGACCAAAGGTATGTTTTCTTGGGTATTAAAGTTTTTTCGATTCTTTAAGTATTTATTCTGCATTATAAAATCGTTATTCTACTAACATGCAACACTGAATAATAGAGTATAGTTTGAATGGAGAGTCAAAGTCGGACACGATGCGACATATAAAAATATGTAGGAGGTTGGAAACGTTCACAAATGAAATTGTGGTCCAATTTTATTTTTTTAATATATTTGTGGTCTAGCCAGGAAATTGTGTTTATTTGACACAGAATCCAGAGTCTTAGATACGGGGAAATGAATAAATCGCTTACAATTTGATTTAAATAAATATAATAAAATATTTATAATTTTTAATATTATATATTATATTGCTTTTAGGAAAGGTTTTATTTTTTTTATTTTAGCTTTTAGCTTTGGATAGTATTTTTTGGTTGAGATTATATTTTATTATTATTGAAATTATGTTCTTAAAAATATAAATAGATTTAATATTTAAAAATGGTTAAAATATTTTGATTAGAAAAATTATATAGTTTAAATCTAAAATTCTAATAATTTTTTATTAAATTTTTAATATTCTTGACTATTCAATTTAGAAAGAATAAATTGTTAGAATGTGTATTCTCACTTATATGTGTTGTATATAATGTCATGATAATTCTTTGTGTTTTATTGTTAGATTTCAGACTTTTGTGATTTATATTGATAATCAGTATGTCTTCCCGATTAATCAATTAACAATGGAAAAATATCATTCTCAATTTACCTTTATTAAATATTAAAAACAATATTTAAAATAATAAATAATAACATTTTATTAATAACAAATTGCTAAAAAAAAAGTAAACTCATGAATATTATTATTTTAATAATTTTTTATTTTAAAAAATATTAATAACATATATATATATATATATATATATATATATATATATATATCAAATTTTACAATATCACTTTTTTTTATAATTTAAAAAATATTTATAATTTAAATCAAAATTTTAAAATAATAAAAATAAGTTTTTTTAATAATGAAATATTTTTTCTCTTCAATTAAAATAATAATATAAATACTATTAATTTAATTTCACTAATTTATCGAACACCATGTTTTCTTGAAAAATAATATAATTTTCTTTATTTTTGAATCTAAACAATTATGTTATTGACTTACCTTCGATTCACCCATTCAATCGAAATGGAAAAGATATTCAAAACAATTATGTTATTGACTTCCCTTAGATTCACCAAGTCAATCAAAAAGATAACCACGTTACCGATGACCCCATTATGTGAAATTCGTTTATATTTAATTATTTTAGATTAATTTAATTATAATTATTTTCCATATTTTACTCAACATTTTATTCCTTGTATTCTGCAATGGATATCATTACTTGTTTGAGCTACTGGAGTTTTTCCACTTATACAGACATCTAAATGAGATGGTAGATAGGTTGGACAAAAAGGGTTCTTCCATAGGCCAAGGGAAAATAATTATAAACTTGAAAATTTCAAAATACAACACCATTCCTTAATTATGGATAGACACTAATGGTACGCAAATGTCGAAAAGGCTTTAGCACTCATATGGAATTTATGGCCCCTCGGATCGAGCACTGAAGTTACATATCCCAGTCTTATCTTGGCACAGATTCAGAAGTTGACGGGATCGGTTGCTCGACTGTCGAACACTCCTCGACTGCAATTTTTTTAATTCCACTCTTGGTGGCACATCCTTAGTTTCAAGTGGTAGCTCCTCATCAATTCTTTATGTCCAATCTAGTACAATCATTCATCTAGCCATCGGCTAGAGTGGGTGGGTCTTTATTTGAACACATTTAAACATTTCTTGAGTAATGAATTGAAGTTAATGGTGATTCTGACTTCCCACACTTCTGAAGATTTTGGCTCTACGATGAATTATATATATCAATCAAGCTCGTGGCTCAAGGTCGATTTTTATTTAATGGTTTGTTAGGTATCCGTAGATAGATATGAAGTTATGTTCATACCTAGAGATTGTCACAAGGGTGGTGAGCTTGATATTGGTTCTTTTTGGATGACATTAAATATGACGGAACCCTAGAATATTATAAACTATGATTCTGAGAGCAACTCGTTGGATCATATTCTGGATACTACAAAAGATTTACTAGATGTATGACAGAGGCATGACGATATGGCCAGCAAGCAACGCTTGTAATTTCATCTACTAATGGAGGCAAAACTCCTTCACAATCTGAGTGACATGGATAATTCTCTTAAAATTTTAAGGGATGAGATTCTACCTCTTAATTCTTGGTTTGCTACACTAGAAAACCTTATTGTTGGTAGCTCTTAGCTCGGTTGAGGGGTATTGGCTCTGGGACAACTCCTGCGAACAAGACTTGGAGCTCTCGTGGAGAAGACTTCCTTGGAAATGGAGGTAGTTGTTGATGGATATCTTAGATGTAATTTTTTTGTCATCACATACATCAATTTGTCTTTATGTTATCATGCAAGTTAATTCCGGTCCTCGAGGGCTTTTACCATGTGTTTAGTTGTAATTTCTTAAGAATATGGAGGAATGAAGACAATTTTGATGTTTTTTTTAATGGATAGACAAAAAAAATTATCAATGTTAAAAATGCAATCATTTTTGTAAGGTTCCTGACCCAAAATCCAACCTTTATTAATACACAACTTTAATCATCTCTTAAAAATAATTACACAAATTAAATTTTGAATTCTAGCAAATCTTTAGTGTAAAAAATTGACTAATCAACCTAAAAAGATGGATTACTAAATTATGTACCCTCACATTATATGTATTATATATAATATCATAAAAATTATCCTTAAATACAAATAACATCATAACAATTCTCCTTTTATCCAAAGATAGGGATGATTAACTTACTTATTGCATAAATGATTTGATATAATAAAAATGGATTACTAAATTGTGTACCCTCACTTTATATGTATTATATATAATATCATAACAAATATCCTTAAATACATATAATATTATAACAATTCTCCTTTTATCCAAAGATAGAGATGATTAACTTACTCATTGCATAAATCATTCTCCTTTTATCCAAAGATAGGGATGATTAAGTTACTTATTGCATAAATCATTTGATATAATAAAAATGGATTACTAAATTATGTACCCTCACTTTATATGTATTATATATAATATCATAACAAATTTCCTTAAATACATTGAATATCATAACAATTCTCTTTTTATTCAAAGATAGAGATGATTAACTTACTCATTGCATAAATTATTCCCCTTTTATCCAAAGATAGGGATGATTAACTTACCTATTGCATAAATTATTTGATATAATAAAAATGGATTAGTAAATTGTGTACCCTCACTTTATATGTATTATATATAATATTATAACAAATCTCCTTAAATACATATAATATCATAACAATTCTCCTTTTATCCAATGATAAAGGTGACTAACTTACTCATTGCATAAATTATTTGATATAATATAATCAATTTGCATTTGTAAACCAAAGAAGGGAAGATTTAAGGGTTTTTTTCTATTTCCATTATAAGATTATTAAATCAATTAAAAAAAAAAAAAAAAATAAAATATTATTCTCAATTAAGTTTATTAAATAGAATTACAAAAATAAAAAAAAAAAAATAAAAAAAATTCAAGGGAGCAGTGTAAGTGGTGATCGAAGTAATATAAAATCTATGAAAGCTGAAAGATCCAAAGTTCAAATCCCTCGATTGTGACTAGATTTAAAGAGAGGATGAGAAGCTCTAAACCCCTTGAAATTTACTAGGTTCCTCTGAAATACAAAAACAAAAAACAAAAAAATTATAAAAAATAACATTTTTCAAACTATGAAATCAATAACTCCTAGTCTATAGAAAATTTCTTAAATACACTCTAATATTATATTCAAACTTACATGATATAATATTATTATTTCATATATATATATATATATATATAATGAAAGCTTTTATTAATAATTTATGAAATGTTTATAATTTGAAAAATAATAAAAATGACTATTTTTTAAATAATAATATATTTTTGTTGTAACATAAATATTATTAATTTTACTTTATTCACTAAGTCTTCTCATCATAATATATAACATATGAAACTTGAAATCATAAAGATAGCAATGTTACCAATGATTCTAAATTAACATAGACACATGTTAACTCTATCTCTATAAAGCAGGGATTGGTCTTTTTTGAGTTGCGAACATCTTTTCAAATGAAAAACTTAAAGAAATGTTTGCATTTTTCAATTCAACGGATTTTGATAAGTACCCAATAACATGGATGTATGATGATTCTTTACATATCTGTCATGTGTCAACTCCATGCTTAACGTAAAAAGAACTACACATCTCTTTCATCTTAAGCAACGCAAAGAAATTATCTTAAAAAAATACAGTGATTGTCTCCTCTACATTTATTCTTGACAACTCTTTAGAATAAATTGATGTATATAAGAGAAAAAGAAAAAAAAAAATCCATGATCAATTATGGACTCTAAGACCAACACTATAATAAATGTTCTCTTGTATAATAATTTGTGACCAACAGAATGATATAATATTTTAAAGTAATACAAATTAATTAAAACAAAAATATTGAATATACATTTATGATTTTAATATCTACACATTAAATATAGGTGTTAAATCCTAAAATATAAAAACATAAAATATATAAGTAGGATACACATTAAATATATAAGTGGCATTAAGTGTTGTTTCTTCCAACATGCTTTGAAGGGAGGATATGGCATGTAAAAGTAGGATACGGTGCATGATGCTATTTCGGAATATGGTGGGAAGGTTTTTTAATTAAATTATGGTGAAATGTGAGGTGTAATATATTTGAAGTTGCGGGAATATTTTTAGTTTAATAAGATATAAGATTAAGTAAAGTTATTTTTGGTAGAAATTAAATAAGATAATTGTTTTGCCGATGCGTTTCGAACCAACAAGTGTGGTTCATTATAAGGATTAGGATGAACCACACTTGTTGGTTCGGAACATGATGGCCAAAAATTTCTCTTATGTGATTTCTACCAAAAGACTTTGCTTAATTCATTATGGATCACAAAAGCTTGAATACAAAGATATAAGATATTAGATGGATGATATTTTCTACGATTAAATTGAAATTTTAATATTTTGTGTTATTTTTCTAAAAAAGTATAAAAAATTATATCTAAAATCTAAATGTTTCAATTTAATTCATTTTCAATTTATTCACCTTGCGAGTGTAAATGTCGGGTTATAGAATTGATATCACTGCCAACAGTGGATCAGCTCTACACCTGGGGGGGACATATGTCAACATAGGCTCAACAGTACACTCCCATAAATCCTATCATGGCTAGAGCATCCATTGCAGATGCGAGACAATACCTCTGAGCTTGTTTCTTATGGAGCTTCATAATTACAAGGTCATTCCACCTATGGGACACTTGAGTGGGTCTAATGCATTGGTGTGTGAGGAATACATACATCCTTCCGACTTCATGCAGAATAATACTGTGTTTTGGGTTGCATCTCGAGTTATGGTGTTTGGTCAATGCAATGTCGCTCATCTTAGCAGTTCACTAGCAGTTGGGGACGACATCTTCATGCGAAATTCTCATTTTTCATTCGCATGGAGATTGGGGCTTGCTATACACTGGAAATGGGGAAATTCGCGACCCAAAGAATTCTTATGGATGAGCAGGGGCTCCACCTCAACCTTCCAACTCGCCTTGTAGACTGAGGGCATCTCACCTCTCAATGGAATTATCGTGTTGGGCGACATTCATGGTGCTTAACCGTCATCTCTAAGCTCAATTGTGGAGGAAACTAGTTCATGGTTGTTATATGTCTATCAATTCTCTTTGTTATGGCTTAATCAAGGGCATGGTCTATGGTGTTGGCAGGTTGGCTTCACATTTCAGAGTGCGGTTGGCTAATCCCAACGTGCTCGCTTGTCAACCTGGAGTGTTTCTTAGGGGGAGCATCTCTGGGTACCTTGGAGTTGTTCAAAACTTGGTCGAGTTTGAAAACAGGGTGTTATTGGTCATCAAATAGCTAAAAGGAAAGGTGAAACCATGGTGGTGAGATGGAAGTTTGTGGACATTTCTCATCAATTGTTGTTGGGGCAGTGTCGTCATTAAGGCTTCGAGGGTGTTGGGTATGTTCCTTCTGTGCGTGGTCAAGATCACTGCTCGGGGCTTGTGGATCTTCACAGTCTAGTTGCGTAGTCCAATCATCTCTTTCCAGTATACTCATTGGTCATATTATATGTGACATTTTGTCCTTTATAAGTTAGACTAGGTATGCATAGTGTTAGCACTGTTAGTTTTCTAACTCCAAGCCAAAATTTTCGACATCCTGTGTCATATTGCAAATCATGTTCACTCATGTATATGATCTTGAAATACATACTAATTAAGTATAGCATATATAACCTTAAGACTTTAAATTGGTGGTTTTGCGCCTATTTCCTTGTTCGGCGGCCATTAACACAAAATGGACCTGCTTGTACTTATTTTCATTAGTAATTAAAATGTCTAGCCTTACCAAAAAAAAAAAATCAATTAATTCGTAAGTGTACGTGTCCATTTGTGAATTGGTTCTGTGGGAGACATGTTTTAGCTTCAAATGGACTAAGAGTTAGTTGATCTCTTTGATTTTTAGTTTGTCCATCTATGTGATTCATCCATTCAATCTTTTAATTAATATTTAATTGCTTTAGAACTAGTCCAAGTAATGCAAGGAGGTGCAAGAGGGTAGCTATGTAGGATTGTTGTGATCTGATCTGATGCGTTTGTTCTACTACGATGTAGAACAAGACTCTAGCAAGTGATGGCCATGTTTTTGAAAATATTTTAGTTTGATTTTTGTAGGACATAAACCTCTATTAAAAGGTTTAGTGTTCTTTAATGCCCAGTTTGATAACAAGCACACAAATTTTAGAAGAAAGCTTTATAATGGATTGAATGTAGACAATGCACTCTATAAATTTCGATTGGGAGCAACTGGCCTTCCATTTGGTGGAAATAACAATTTATCCCTCTTTGATGTTCCCACATTCTTTGTTCCTGGCGAAGAAGGATTCAAGTAACAACAGGTTATCCGTATCGAAATGAGTAATGTGTATTTTGTATTTTCTAATCCTTTAAAGAACTTGCTACAACTATAGTCGCAACTATCTGAATGGAGAAATGAGCCTTTTAATGAATGAAACAAAGTTTAAAAATTAGGTTTGTTATATTATGTTGATCAAATCTAAATGATTTGTGAACACAAAACTTAGAGGATAGAATGGAATTTGTTATGAATGATTATTATAGGTCATAGTAATTAAGCTACAACAATTATTGGATGCCATATTGAATGTACCATACACATTGTTGATTCAAACCCTGCGCAATAATTAAAATGTAAAGGAACTTTTTTTTTGATACAGTGGAATCGGCAACAGGGGAAGCCTCGCGACTCGCGTTACACGGGGATTTAACACCGAACTATTGAAAAACTAAAATTCAGGTATGAAATAAATACAAAATTTCCAACCATTTCAAACCCATAAAATTCTAATAATGGCCCTGAGACAATACATAAGATACATATTATAAAAGTTATGTTATGACCTAAGAGGCACTAAACATGCATAAAACAAAACAAAAAATAGCACATGATGTTTTCATAGATGTAGCATTTGAAATGTCATCATCGTTGGGCTTAGAGAGTTATCCAACCATCACAAGTGGCTAATTGACAACCAACGTAACCAAAGCATCATTTTCTTTTTTTGGTAGCTTGTCCACATCATAAATGGCTAAGGGGATACAAGATGCCTTATCATCTATAAATGATGTTGGTGCATCATCATGTCGGTCATGCAACCAAACTTTCTCGTGCTCACTAACCTACATGCCTACTTTGTGTCGAGGTAAATATTGGCTTGAACTTTAGAAACTTTTAAAATGTCTCTTTAAAAAGTTAGAAACACTCACCTTTATGTCTATAACTTCTCATGTGTGGTGACCAATACAAATCATTATTGCTTAACACACACGCCAATGAAATCACTAGCTCAAATGAATATTTCTCTATACCAATGTTGGTTAATGAACGCATAAACATTCACAAGAAAGAGGGAGAGGAATGCAAGTGATGTAAAATTTTATTAATGTAATGTACATTGATATCAAACACGCATTGATTCTCTTGTCCAGAGGTTATTAAATGGACTCAAGATTGACTATCTAAACCAACATTCCATGTTGGCTAAACATTAAGTCACTAAAACTAACTAATTGATGAAAATGTCACTCATTTGAATATTGATATTACTCTAACAACAAGAAAACAATTATAGAGAAACTTTTTGAATGCTTCTTTCCAATACTATTATGATTTATTTAACAACTACGAATTGAAACTCATATAATAATTGGAAAGCTACATAGCAAGTTCCTCGAGGAAATAAATATCAAGATGTATCATTTCCAAATAGGTAATGCTTCCAACTTAAAATATATGTAAATATTGTCACTCCTTTTTGGAAAAGCAAATGATAGAAATCATGATTTTGAGATAAAATCGAGATGTTATCAAGATGTTCACAACACTGCAAATAACTATTCTGAATGGAAGGCATTGGCAATTGAGATTGTTAAAGAAAAGAGGAATTTCTCACATTCAAGTGATGGGGGGACCAAATCTGGTCACTAATTGGGTAAGTGGACTCATTGAGAAGCAAAACCCTATCTTGAGTCTTTTACTCAAACAAGTAAAGGCCCTGGAAATATTCTTCTTGGTCATTTTATAAGCACACATCTATAAAGAGCTCAACTTGGGAGAAGACACTCAATTGAATAAAGTACTAGAGATATCAGAGGGTACATGGGAGATTGAAGAATAGGAATCTGGGGCATCTCCCCTAGATTCTTTAAGATCACTATATGTTGATGGATATACATGTTTTTGTCTTTCTTTTCCTGTTCACAATATTGACATACAGGTTTTAACTGATGAAGTTAATAACGAATGGGTTTAAAGCTCTGTTTCTTTTGATTAGAATCACGGAAGAATGCATGTAAGGGAATATGATGCAATCTTTGGGAATAAAAAAGGCAAATTATTCTCATGAGAATTTTACGAATGTTTAATAGTTGTGTATTTTTTAGGCCCAACTTTAATTCTTTGTTGAGGTTAAATATCATAGAGTTGTATGCTCTTCATGAATGTATATTTTTTTCATACTAATGTAAATGCTTACAATTGTTTCCTAGGAAAAATTAAATATAAACAATACAACCCCTTGGTCATCAAAATAGGTAGTTGAATGATGACTCACATAAATATAAATTAAAACATTGTCATCAATAGAACTATTGACAAAAACTTCAACGCTAATGCTAATGATCAATAAATCAAATGCCCAATTAATACCTTAATCGATCATTCAAGAATATGGATTAGAAGTTACAAAACTAAAGAATTTAAGCTATCTCATTCATAATAACTTATTTGATCTAAAAATACTCAAATGAATTATGCTTACTATATATTGACTCTATTGAAATTTCACCCCATGAGTATTTTATTTCTCTCACATTTCGTTTTCTTTGCTTAAAAAAGGATAATAGGAAATAGTATCACAATGCTCCTATAAAAGTTGAAAAGAGCATAGGTAATTAGAAAGGTAAAAAAGAAACAAACCTTGTGAGTAGATCCACAATGATTGATCCATAGTCAACCTTTAGGAAAACCAAAAAAATAACAATTAGAGAATAGAAAATCTTTGTTACCAGATGGGAAGTACATTCCATTACTAAGAAAACTGAAACCAAATTCAAAATGGGTGGGAGTTGTTAATAATACCCTAATGACATTTGGATGAACAACTATATGAGCAATTCGTGCCCTTGAAAGACTTGGGAAATTCATATCCTGGAACTGCTCTAAAACCTTCCATGGTATTTTATCTCCAGAAGGTTGATACCCATCACTCATAATTTTTAACACTGAATCCTTTGATATTTGTCCCTCTAAGAAAACCTGCAAAATTTATAGAAATATTGTCACACCTTTCTTGGAAAAGAAAATGATAGAAATCGTGATTTTGAGATAAAATCGAGATGTTATTAATATGTTCACAACACTGCAAATAACATTTCTGAATGGAAGGCATTGGCAATTGAGATTGTCAAAGAAAAGAGGCATTTCTCACATTCAAGTGCTGGGGGGCCCAAATATGGTCACTGATTGGGTAAGTGGACTTACTGAGATGCAAGACCTATCTTGAGGCTTTTACCCAAATAAATAAAGGCCCTAGAAATCATCTTCTTGGTCATTTTATAAGCACACATCTATAAAGAGCTCTACTTTGGAGCAGACACTCAATCAAATAAAGTACGGGAGATATCATAGAGTACATGGGAGATTGATGAAGATGAATCTGGGGCATCTCCCCCAAATTCTTTAGGATCCCTATATGTGGATGCATATACATGTTTTTGTCTCTCATCTGCTATTCACAATCTTGACATACATGTTTTAACTCATGAATTTAATAACGAATGGGTTTAAATCTTTGTTTCTTCTTATTAGAATCATGGAAGAATGCATGTAAGGGAAAGTAAATATCAAGATGTAACACTTGCAAATAGGTAATGGTTTCAACTTAAAATATATAGAAATATTGTCATGCCTTTCTTGGAAAATCAAATGATATCAGCCACTGTAGCTAACCATATCATGCATATCTTATTTTCGTGACATGGGTGTATTGGCTTAAAAAACATGTACAGGTCAATTGATAACATCACGAGTTCAGTCAGAGACGATAAGTTGAGTTGACAGACAAAATGGGATAGATTATGAATTAAATGAATACTTTTTAAACCCTTTTAAGAAAATGAGTTTAAATCAAGGTCAAAGCTTGTAAAATATGTCATCTAGTTAGTTTTGACGAAATATAAAGATATAAATAATAATTTAACCCAGATATATGGAATGTATATGTCCAAAACCATAGTTTAAGGAATTGCTATTTAAAAAAATAGAATTCTTGGAAACAAACACCCTATCAATTCAATGCAAATATCGTCAGAGTGAGGAAAATACTAACATTCAAATGACGTCAAGCTTTCAGTATATATTCAAAGCATTGACAAGGCATATGCAGGTATGGTTGCTCGTTGAACTGAAGGAATGAATTGCTTTGACAAGGGATCCAAAAGTTTCTCCTAGAAAATGATTCAAATAAACAATGTCAATCACCATTACTAGTCCCAATAATTTCTCAAAATTCACATTAAATATTTCAAAATACAATATTTGCACAAAAAATAATCTGAAAGAACAAAGTTTGAGTCACTTTTTTATGCACATAGCACACTCTGCTGAATTTTTTAAAAGATTATAAAGATTTGATACTCTGAAAACAGAATTTGGGGTGATTACATATTAACAACCTTGTGTCAAAAACTACCCCCACCATACAAAATGTGACCTTTGATGTAAAGTCAGGCAGGTAAGTAGTGTGTTCCTAGTGTGAAAATTAGGGGCCTTAATAGAGAGATTCTTTTGAAGTCGAGTAATAGGGTAGATATCATAATGAATATTGTTTCATCATACAAGTAAGCCAATTCCTGCATGATTAGAGTCTATTGTTTCTTCAGGGCACACTGAGGGGAACTAGTAGGATTTTAATGCTCACACCCTTTCTTTTGGGATTCATGGCCTTTTACCTCAACATGCCAAGAAAATGAAACCAATTTGATATAAGATTATAAAGAAAACAACCATTTTTGTTCGGTGCTTTTAGTGAATTGGAAATATCTTAAGTCTGTCAAAATCACTTAATTCATTAGTACAAACTATCAATCTTTCTATCACATGGTAGACTCCTGAGTCCGAAGTTTTTGTTATTAATTATGACAAGTTCTTAAACTTTATCCCATATCCAATTATTTCTTCACAAAATGGGCTTTCCCTATGCAAAATATTAATATGCAAAACATATTCAATACCATATAGAAATAGACAAGAGAATTCAATTCTGGTACCTTTTGCACACAATGAAAATGTAAAAAATGGAAAATAGAGATCATATACGTTTTTATAACTTCAAAATATGGCTTCAGGTATAGGTTATTTTAGAAGACCTTTAGGATTTTTTGACCTTAATTTTGAGTAATTTTGGGGTGGCAGATGCTCATTGCCCCAAGGATGTTCCTGAATCCACGAGGTACGTAACCCTAATTAAATGGGAACATAACAATAATTGGTGGCATATTTTGAGGCTAGCTCAAGCAGTTGAGCCCTTTGATATTCGTGCAAGGGGTCTTGAGATTGATACCCTAAGATGGTTTTCTATGTTTTTTGCCTCACTCAATGTCCCTGTAGGGTTAGGCATTGAAATCAGTGCCAACAAGTTTGCATTGGGTACCATCTATGAATTTGAGGGACTGCACAAGAGTTTCCCAGCAAGGCTTTTCCCAGAAACAATACATATAGTACTATATGTAGTATGTATATTAAAAAAAAATGAAACAAAAGGGAGGTGATAAGGAAAATAATAAACCTGATCTTGAGGAAGATGTAATAAAATAAAAAATAGAATGTTACCCTCTGCTTGTACCAAGTGGAGAATAGGGTAGTATTAATAATTCATTTATCAAAGAAAAGGATAAGGAATCTAGAAGACAAAAGCAGAAGAGGACTCGTGTCTTGATCATGGAGTGGCTAATAGGTTAGGGGTCTTGGTCTTGGTATTCATCAATTGGAATCTCTATACGAAGAATTTGTGCGGGTTTTCCTCTCAAAGAGTGAGAGGTTTTGGCCCTGGCTCATAGCCTACATGTTGTGTCTCTTGTCTATTTATGTTCTTGCATTGGTTAATGTTTGATGAAGAAGAACACTAAGAATCTAACGTAAAGAAGATCCTAACCTAATCATGTAAAAAGCATTCACAAGCATTCACCAAAGAAGAGAAATCATCTAATACTAATGCCCTAGATTTCTCAACACTAGTAAGGGTTGCACCCTCTATTTCTAATACACGTCATCCTATACATATACAACTTAGAAAGAAGAAATTTTATAGGCCGCACAGCCCCCCAACCAACCCTCTACACAAGCTAGTGTAGCAGTACTTTTTGTGGCCCTAAACATAGTAGCAAAGCACATAAAAACATGCACAAAAACCCTCACTCTTACCTCTGAATCAACGAATTTATTTGCAACGAAATCCATTTTCTTACACAACCCTATCAAGCCTCCATGTTGGCTATTTTAGACCTAACAACAGACTAGTGGCACTAGCTTGAATGCAACATATAAATTAATTAATTCAACTAAAATGAAAATGATCAGAAATAGAAAGAAGTTAGGATGCTTTCCAGTAAGTCTTCTGCTGGTTTGAGCATTTCCCTCTCAGCTTTCTCAAAATTCCATTCAACTCCATTTTCAGCAGCAATTTCTTTCAAAAGGCATAATTTTATCTCTATGCTCGGTGCTCTGGTTGATAATTTCTCAATGATCTATGATAACAAATTAGCACACTGCGACAAATTTAATATCAAATTATCAACTAAAAAAGTGAAGCCTGAATGAGCTAATTTCTCTAGAAGGATTAAAGTGATAATCTTTGCTTTCCTACTTGTTAAACCCGCTATTAGGACGTAGCTCAACTGCAGCTGTAGTGAACTCAGGAACATACTTTGTAGAAAAATTGAACAAACTTCTTGAAGCTCTGGCAATTTTGCACGCCTCGGTGTAGCGAAATTAAAATTGCTATGGCTCCTTTCAAATCATTAGGGAATGTCCTAAAATAGTCACAAACCAGATAAACACATTCAATTATAAGGTCCAAACCCTTTATAAATAACCATAATATTTTTGGGTCTTTGTGATACACAAAAGCAGCTAATAGGTTAAAATTCAAAAAGGCATTCAAGGAATAACAAATCAATTACTTTTGCTTTTCAATGGCCATGATTCTTTCAGTCACAAGATAGGAAAAACCTTCAATGAGAAAATATGCATCCAATATGTTCTGCTCCTTGAAGACATGCTCCACCTGCAAACAAAAAATGTAGCTTCTGATTGGAAAGACATTGTTATGAAACCAGCTCAAGAAAAGATAGAAAAGAAAGATCAACGCCTTAGAATTCAGCCTCTTCGAGGGGGCAACCTCCTTTACATTACATAAATGAACAATTCTTGGATGATACAAATGACAAAACCTCCTTTCTATATATAGGAGTCTAAGGAGTCACAATATAATCCAGCCGACCTAACAATAATAATATAAAGCCACAAAAATAACAATAGAGGGATTCTATGGGGCACAGGAATAACAATATGGGGGTAATAGGGGCACAACAATATAAATAAGGGGTATAACTACAATAGTAATGGGGTAATCACTAGTATTATAGGGACCCAACATGCCCCTCTCCTTCAAAAAAGTGTTGTCCTCAACGCTTGAGTAGTTCTGGATACTTCTGCATAAAATTCTCATCCTCCCATGTGGAATCTTCAGCGGATAAGTTCTTCCACTTGATAAGATACTCTGAAATTGATCGATTTCGTAGCTGTCGAGTTCTTGTTTCTGTGACTGCTTCCGGTTCCAATATAATTTTTCCTTCCTCGTCAAGTTCTGGCAATATTGTTTGAACTGGGAGCTTGTCGCCTATAACCTTCTTTAAACATGAAACATGGAAAACTGGGTGCAATCGAGAAGCTGCAGGAAGCTCCAATTTGTATGCCATAGTACCAATCTTTTGCAACACCTTGTACGGACCATAATACTTTGGTGATAATTTATTATCCTTCTTAGCTTGCTTTAGGGACATTTGCTTATATGGTTGTAGCCGTAGGAATACCCAATCACCTACATCAAAACTTCTTTCACTGCGATGTTGATCTGCCTGTTGTTTCATTCTATTTTGTGCCAACACGAGGTTATCCTTTAAGAGTTGGAGGACTTGTTGTTGATGTTCGATGTGATGTTCCACTGCCTGAACCTTAGAATTTTCTCTTAAATATGATGTGATGGATGGTGGTTGATACCCATAAAGTGCCATAAATGGGGTCATTTTTGTTGCTGTATGGAAGGAAGTGTTATACCACCATTCAGCCAGAGGCAACCATTTGACCCATTGTGTCTGTTTATCAGATACAAAGCAACGAAGATATCCTTCCAAACATTTGTTTACTATCTCAGTTTTCCCATCAGATTGAGGATGATAAGATGAGCTATGAGCTAACTGAGTACCAAGACAAGAAAATAATTCTGTCCAAAAATTTCCAGTGAAAATGGGATCTCTGTCACTTACAATAATCTTTGGGTTTCCATGTAGCTTTTGAACTGTTTCCATAAATGCAGTAGAAACTGTACTGGCTTTAAATGGATGTGATAATGCACAAAAGTGTGCATACTTGGTAAGTCTGTCAACTACCACCATGATGACACTCTTTCCCTCAGACTTGGGTAAACCTGTGATAAAATCCATTGAAACCTCCTCCCAACGTTGGCTTGGAATGGATAAAGGTTGTAATAGACCCGGTGTCTTAATTGTTTCAACTTTATTTTGTTGGCAAACCAAACATTCCGCCACAAACTTTTGAATATCTGATTTAAGGCCATCCCAAAAAAATTCCTTCTTAACCCTGTGGTAAGTTTTTAAAAATCCTGAGTGCCCTCCTAAGGGAGAAGTGTGCAATTCCATAAGAATCTTTTGTTTTAGCTGGGAATTCTTACAGAGGTATAAGCGATCTTTGTACCATAACGAATCATTTTGCCAGCTAAATGTATCAGAAGTACTGGAATCTTGTTGTAGCTTTCGAATAAGTGCCCACACTTCTTCGTCATTCTTCCATTCCTCCTTTGCTTCGTTTATCCAATCTGGTTGGATAATAGAAATGGCACACAACAATGCTTCCACATCCTCATCCTTTCTTGAGAGTGCATCTGCCACCACATTTTGCTTCCCTTTTTTGTAGATGATTTCAAAGTCATAACCCAACATCTTTGTGACCCACTTTTGTTGCTCTTCAGAGGATAATCTTTGTTCTAAAAAGTATTTAAGGCTATCATGATCCGTTTTTACCTTGAAGTGTCTTCCCATTAGGTAGGGTCGCCATTTCTTAAGTGCATGGAGTATTGCCAACATTTCCTTCTCATAAATAGCTTTGCTTAAAAACTTTCCCTTGATTGGACGACTTTCAAAAGCAATGGGTCTTTCATCTTGCATTAGAACAACACCAATTCCATTTCCTGAAGCATCACATTCCACAATAAAGGTTTTTGTGAAGTCCGGTGTAGCTAAGACCGGTGCTTGGCACATTGCCTCTTTAAGATGTTCAAAGGCCTTTGTTGCTTCCGGAGTCCATGAAAATGAATCTTTCTTCAATAATGTTGTTAGAGGTGCTGCTATTCTCCCATAATTCTTAACAAACTTGCGATAATACCCTGTCAACCCAAGAAATCCTCGCAGATGCTTTATGGATGTGGGGATTTTCCATTCCTTAATGGCTTTAATTTTGCTAGGGTCTACCTTAACTCCTTCATGAGATACAATATGACCCAAATATTCCACCTCCTGGACTCCAAAGAAACATTTGGATCTTTTTGCATATAATTGTTTCTCCTCCAATAGTTGTAGCACCTTGTCAACATGTTCAACATGATCCTTCCAAGACTTGCTGTAGATTAGTATATCATCAAAAAATACTAACACAAATTTTCTAAGGAATGGTTTGAAAATTGAATTCATCAAACCTTGAAATGTTGAAGGTGCATTGGTAAGGCCAAAAGGCATGACCAAAAATTCATAATGACCCTCATGAGTTCTAAATGCCGTTTTCGGAATGTCTTCAATCTTCATTCTGATTTGATGATATCCCGAACGAAGATCCAACTTGGTGAAGTAAATTGATCCATGCAATTCATCCAGTAATTCATCAATGACAGGAATGGGGAACTTATCTTTAATAGTGAGCTTGTTGAGCTCCCTATAATCTGGACACATGCGCCATGATCCATCCTTCTTGTGCACCAATACTACTGGAGCTGAGAAAGAACTTTGACTCGGTTGAATTATACCAGCCTCTAGCATTTCTGCAACCATACGTTCAATTTCACTTTTTTGGACATAGGGATATCTGTACGGCCTGATGTTTGGAGGAACACTTCCTGGAATCAGATGAATAGCATGATCATGATCACGCATAGGTGGGAGACCTTTGGGAGTCTCAAATACCTTGGAATGATTGTCCAAGACTTTTTGGAGATCTGGAGAAATAGATGATTCCAATGTGGAAACATCTAGCGAACATAATTGTGCAATTACACCTCTTTGCTCCTTTTTTAGAAGCTTTGTCATGCCATTAGAGCTGATTATCTTTCCTGGTTTCCCTGCAATACCCCTTAATTCAACTTCCTTTCCTTCCACAGAAAATTTCATGAAAAGTTCTTGAAAATTAAAAGCTATTGTACCCAAGGATTGTAGCCATTGGACTCCTAGTACAACATCAGCACCTCCCATTGGAATGGAAAGCATTGGGCTAGTCAATACATATTCTCCCATGGATAGCTTGATATTATGGCACTTTCCAGAACAATTTATTGTTCCTCCATTTGCAATCATCACTTGACACTCTGGTGCTGGATATAGGAAGCAATTCAATTCTTTTGCTACCCTACAATGAATAAAATTGTGGGTGCTTCCTGAATCAATCAACACTATTACCTTTTTCTTCTTGATTTGTCCTTCTATCTTGATGGTTTGAGGAGTGGTAATTCCCGCCAATGCATTACAAGATATGGTCGGATTTATTTGTTCTTCATCTAGGCTTTGTTCCTGGAATATATCCTCTTCTTTTGACCTTTCTTGCTCCTTTTCTTCTTCCTCTTCACAATCTATGTAGAATAATTTCTTCTCAGCACACTTATGACCTTTTGTGTATTTGCTATCACAATTGTAACAAAGCCCTTTTGCTCTTTTTTCTTCCAATTGTTGTGGTGTCAACCTTGTAGGTTGTGGAAGACTATGGGCAACAACACTTCCGTCTTTATAGTTGTGAATGGTATGCTTCCTAGTTGCCATAATTTTGCTTTCCATTTTTCTTGCTAACCTGAATGCCTTCTCTAATGAATCAGGTTCCCAAAGGCGCACATCATGTTGGATATTATCCTTTAAAGACCCTATGAACACATCAATCCTATGCTCCTCTGGAATATCTTTTACCCTTATGTTCAATTTTTGGAACTCCTCAATGTGCTCCATTATTGAACCCTTTTGTTTGAGACTTATCAATTGGCTAAAAAAAGTGTTGCTTTTTGTATCCTCATAATGTGCTATCAATTCTTCCGTAAAAATTGCCCAAGTGATAAATTGTTTACGAGAACAAAGCCATTGATACCATACAAACTGATTTGGTTCCAAATATAAAGTTGCCATACGTACCTTTTGTGTGTTTTGCACATTATTGAGATCGAAGAATTGCTCCATCTGTAATATCCATGTGGCGGGATCCTTGCCATCAAACTTCCTCATATCGATTTTTGGAACATGGTGAGTCTTCGATCCAACATTAGAGTCTATGGAATCATGATTAACATTTCTTTTGTTCTCATCATGAGTTTCCTTTAGTACTCTTTCACCCTTAGTGACCATTTCTTGTAGCAACTTATTCATATTTATCTTCAATTCTTCCATCTTATCATCCATGCCATCAATTTTAGCGTCCATGCCATTCACCTTAGCTTCCATGCCATCCATCTTAGCTTCTACGCCTTTGTTTAAACAGTCCATCTTAGCTTCTACACCTTTCTTTAAACCATCCCTCTTAGCTTCTACATCTTTCTTTAAACCATCCATCTTAGATTCTGTTCCTTTTTGTGCAAGGGACAGTTGTTGCACTTGGTCTTGTAATTTTGATATATCATGTTGCATTTCTTCCTCTTCTTCATGAGTCATGCTAGAGCTTTCAGGTTCCTTACTAGGTGTTTGCATTTTCTTTCCTCGGGGCATCAGTTACCGATAATAATGCTCTACTATGCCCTTTGAATTCCTTCAAAATAAATTTTCAAACCAAGCTTAAGCAAAAATTTAAAAAAAAATCTACACACCTTTTTTCACTTTGTAGGAGCTTGATATTGCCTCTGATGTATCTCTGTACTTTCCAATCATCTAGTTCTAAAATTGTGACTTGTAGTAGCTCTTTGTGTCCTCTTTCCAATGCCACCAGTCTGATCCAAATTGGATTCTCCAAGAAAGAGTTATGCACAATCTCCCAAGTGACCTGATTATAGACCTTTCAGAAGAGCGAACTTGTATGAAGTGCCACGTGTACAATTTTCGACCTTTGGTTCTGAAACAGATATACAAGAAACTACAGTCCGTCCTCTTTCTGTACCTTCTTACGAAATTTCAATCCGATCCCCAGAGAGAAAGTTATGACGATTTTCCCCAGGTCACCTGTTTTGAATGTAATTCAGGAGTCTGCAAAAAGACCAACTTCCTCAGATCATATCTCCGCAAATATAGTGCGAAAAGATCTGAAATTCGGACCCAAGGTTCAGCGCGATTTCTTCTCAAATGGGTTTTTTTTACAACTTCTGAAACGTCACAGAAAAAAAGTTATAGCGAAAATGCCACGATGACCTGTTTGGAGCAGCGAAACCCTAGAATCCAAAGCTCTGATACCAAATGTTATGAAACCAGCTCAAGAAAAGATAGAAAAGATAGATCAACGCCTTAGAATTCAGCCTCTTCGAGGGGGCAACCTCCTTTACATTACATAAATGAACAATTCTTGGATGATACAAATGACAAAACCTCCTTTCTATATATAGGAGTCTAAGGAGTCACAATATAATCAAGCAAACCTAACAATAATAATATAAAGCCACAAAAATAACAATAGAGGGATTCTATGGGGCACAAAAATAACAATATGGGGGTAATAGGGGCACAACAATATAAATAAGGGGTATAACTACAATAGTAATGGGGTAATCACTAGTATTATAGGGACCCAACAGACATTGCATATGATCTAATCATAGTCCACATTCAAAATCATAGATGATAAATGTTTTCACAGATATTTTTAATCAGATAAATTACACTGATTTTGATAACCCATTATTGCTTCTAAATTCTAATGAACCATCTTCTCTAATTACTTCTAAATATTATGAAAAATTGGTATTGGACGTGCTAAATCAACAATTAAGTTAACCAAGAAAAAATATTATATATCCAAGAAAGGCCCTGCCATGAAAACAGAACATCCAACTACCAAGTAGAGTAGATATGAATCTTAATTCACTGTATTTAATATAGATGAGCTAAGTGCAAAAGTTGTTAGCAGATAAAAAGTGACAAGGCAAGATTGTGAACAATCCTACTAGATACAAAAAAGATTGTTTAGGAAAATCAAGTATCTCCTTGGTGAGCTTCTGTGAGTCAATTCCACTTGCCTCTTTGGTGAGATGAGTTCACAATTTCTATAAATTTTGTTGAGTTTTGACCAAACTCAACAAATATAACCAGATTCAAGTTTCCTCAAACTTGGTGAGTCCACAGTGTAGTGAACTCAGCCAACATCACTATATATTATAAACTCAAAACCGATTCATGTCTATTCTTCACATTTGTCTCTGTTTCAGATTCTCAGTGAGGGTTTTGGGCTGTCAAATGTTTTTGTGCATTTAGAGACAAAAACTTGGGATCTTTTGAAACAATTTCCAACGTTTAGAGACCAAAACTTCATTGGGGAGTATAAATGATACATTTTTAGATCATAACTTTCTTTGGGTAGAATTTTTTTTCAAGGGAGGCACATTGAGAAATATATTCTGTAATATCCCTAAGGAAAAATAACAACAATAAACAAATTATGCATAGAAAAAGCAACACAAAAAATTCACACATAATTAAATACTCGAAAATACCCCAAAAACTGCATAGGTGAAAGGTGTGGGTCAACAGACCTGCACTTATGAATTAATTGTATACAATACATAAAGCTTGGGCTATAAAGGAAAGGGAAGGAGAATATTAGGGTAGAGTTTCTCATGAAAGAACTTACTAAAGGAAAAATATTGCAGAGATTACCAAGCTTGTGCTAGATTTGTAGAGCTAACAGTTTGAGAATGCTATACGCATTCATAATCCACCAATTTCATAATCTCAAAGGCTAGGTATTTGTGTACAATCCCAAGGTTGGCAGGGGTACCAGTGTCACAGACCTAGTCCCTAGATTTCCTTTCAAGGGTAGGTAAATTGGAATAAATTTAGTGCTTACCACAACCACAGTTGAGTCAAGAGAAGCCTTAATGACAACGTACTATGCCCAAGCTGAATTCAAAGAGAAAGTCATAAGATGACAAACCCCACATTCTGGTTGCTCTAAGATGTAATCTAGGTGGAATCTCTGTCATGACTACCAAGCATTTTCTAGACTTTAAACAAGGTCTTAGGACCCAACGATTTGTTTGTTATCCACCCCTCATGATGCTCAAGAATTTTCTAAGATTTCAAAATCAAGATGAAACCCATATTATCCACGTTTAATGTCAATAAATGAAACCTTCTCCACCATATGCCATAATAGTCGTCATTAAAGCCTTGCACGGCTGACAATAATAAAACCATAATTATTATATAAATCACAAGAATAATTCTCTTTAGCCCACAAAATGAAAACTATTAAAAACACCTGGAATGCTTGTCCACATTCGAAGTCGGTAAACAAACCCTTCTCTACTATATGCTAGGCCAATAGAACAAAGGTTGTGCTCTTTCCTAATAGAACAGAGGTTTCACTCTCGATTATGGGCCACGATACTCCCTTCTTGAGGTTGCGAAAAAAAGTTGTGCTCTTGCTCAACAAACCAAAGGTTGTGCTCTAGATTACTCCCACGGGCCGCAATACTCCATGGGCCACAATACTCCCTGCTTGAGGTTGCAAATAGAGCTCTTTGCGAACATAACATAGCCACTCTCTATTACTCAGAGGTCTTGCCCAACAAAATATAGGCGTGCTCGATTACTCCTACGGTTGATACTCCTTGCCTTTATGGCCTCCGTGTGGATCAGATGATGAACCACACTTGTTGGTTCGGAACATGATAGCCAAAAATTTCTCTTATGTGATTTCTACCAAAAGACTTTGCTTAATTCATTATGGATCACAAAATATTGAATACAAAGATATAAGATATTAAATGGATGATATCTTCTACAATTAAATTGAAATTTTAATATTTTGTGTTATTTTTCTAAGAAAATATAAAAAATTATATCTAAAATCTAAATGTTTCAATTTATTCACCTCGCGAGTGTAAATGTTGGGTTATAGAATTGATATCACTGCGAACGATGGCTCAATTCTACACCAGGGGGGACATATGTCAACATAGGCTCAACAATACACTCCCATAAATCCTATCATGGCTAGAGCATCCACTGCAGATGCGAGACAATACCTCTGAGCTTGTTTCTTATGGAGCTTCATAATTACAAGGTCATTCCACCTATGGGAGACTTGAGCGGGTCTAATGAATTGGTGTGTGAGTTATACATACATCCTTTCGACTTCATGGAGAATAATACTGTGTTTTGGGTTTCATCTCGAGTTATGGTGTTTGGTCAATGCAATATCGCTCATCTCAGCAATTAACTGGCAGTTGGGGACGACATCTTCATGCGAAATTCTCATTTTTTCATTCGCATGGAGATTGGGGCTTGCTATACACTGGAAATGGGGAAATTCGTGACCCAAAGAATTCTTATGGATGAGCATGGGCTCCACCTCGGCCTTCCAACTCACCTGGTAGACCCAGGGCATCTAGCCTCTCAGTGGAATTATCGCATTGGGTGGCATTCACGGTGCTTAATCGTCATCTATAAGCTCAATTGTGAAGGAAACTAGTTCATGGTTGCTATATGTCTGTCAATTATCTTTGTTATGACTTAATCAAGGGCATGGTCTATAGTGTTGGCAGGTTGGGTTCACATTTCAGAGTGCGGTTGGCTAATCCCAGTGTGCTCGCTCGTCAACCTGGAGTGTTTCTTAGGGGGAGCATCTCTGGGTACCTTGGAGTTGTTCAAAACTTGGTCGGTTTTGACAACAGGACGTTATGGCTCATCAAATAGCTAAACGGAAAGGTGAAACCATGGTGGCGAGATGGAAATTTGTGGATGTTTCTCATCAGTTGTTGTTGGGGCAGTGTTGGTATTAAGGCTTTGAGGGTGTTGGGTATGTTCCTTCTATGCGTGGTCAAGATCATTGCTCGGGGCTTGTGGATCTTCACAGTCTAGTTTCGCAGTCCAATCATCTCTTTTCAATCTACTCATTGGTCATATTATATGTGACCTTTTGTCCTTTATAAGTTAGACTAGGTATGCTTAGTGTTAGCACTATTAGTTTTGTCACTCCAAGCCAAAATTTTGGATATCCTTTGTCATATTGCAAATCATGTTCACTCATGTATATGATCTTGAAAGACATACTGATTAAGTATAGCATATATAACCTTAAGACTTTAAATTGGTGCTTTTGGGCCTATTTCCTTGTTGGGTGGCCATTAACACCAAATGGACCTGCTTGTACTTATTTTCATCAATAATTAAAATGTCAAGCCTTACCCAAAAAAAAATCAATTAATTCGTAAGTGTATGTGTCCATTTGTGAATTGGTTTTGTGGGAGACGTCTTTTAGTTTCAAATGGACTAAGAATTAGTTGGTCTCTTTCATTTTTAGTTTGTACATATATGTGACTCATCCATTCAATCTTTTAATTAATCTTTAATTGCTTTAAGAGTGGTCCAAGTAATGCAAGGAGGTGCAAGAGGGTAGCTATGTAGGATTGTTGTGATCTGATGTGATGCGTCTGTTCTACTACGATGTAGGACAAGACTCTAGCAAGTGATGGCCAAATTTTTGAAAATCTTTTAGTTTGATTTTTGTAGGACATAAACCTTTATTAAAAGGTTTAGTGTTCTTTAATGCCCAGTCTGACAACAAGCACACAAATTTTAGAAGAAAGCTTTATAATAGATTGAAACGTTGGCAGAAAATGGTTCTTACTGTGGATTCTCCGGTGACTAATTCGAAAATAATGTACCACAGAGGTCTTAAATCCAGCTTTATAATAGATTGAATGTAGACAATGAACTCTATAAATTTTGATTGGGAGCAACTGGCCTTCCATTTGGTGGAAATAACAATTTATCCCTCTTATGTTCCCACATTCTTAATTCCTGGCGAAGAAGGTTTCAAGTAACAATAGGTCATCCGTATCGAATTGAGTAATGTGTATTTTGTATTTTCTAATCCTTTAAAGATTTTGCTACAACTATAGTCGCAACTATCTGAATGGAGAAATGAGCCTTTTAATGAATGAAATAAAGTTTACAAATTAGGTTTGTTATATTATGTTTATCAAACCTAAATGATTTATGAACACAAAACTTAGAGGATAGAATGGAATTTGTTATGATTGATTATTATAGGTCATAGTAATTAAGCAATAACAATTATTGGATGCCATCTTGAATGTACCATACACATTGTTGATTCAAATCCTGTACAATAATAAAAATGTAAAGGCACTTTGACACTCCTTCCATTTCATATTTTAAATTTACCATTGTTTCAATACAACCTCATCAATTACTTCAAGCAATTGACCAATGCATTTTCTTTGATCAGAATTGGACTCTATTTGCAGGTGATATGGTCTCATATGTGTTTATTTTGTCAAAATAATAAACACTCCCACTGTTCCTTAGTGAGTAGGGAGTTAATAGTTGGCGATAGTCAACAAGTTTAGGTAGAAAGTAAATGACAATTGGTGGAATCCTTGTAGATTCTCTAGCTGGATTTATGTATAAATTGTCTTACGTTGAATACAGTCTACAAGCTCTCTTTGTGAGTTTTCATTTTTGTTATGGTATGACCACGAGTGCTTCACTCAATGAACCTTTGATATAGCACATGCGTTCGTGGCATACTAAACAATACCCTTAATTTGACTACATATTGGAAAATAACTCTAAAAATCACTTTATTTAACCCTCTACCAATACTAACCCAATACACCTTCTCAATTTAAAAAACCCCTAATTTCACTATATATTGTAGGTATACACTTTTTCATTAACATTTTTTTTACCCCTTTATATGTGTATCCCTGTTATTCCATTCAATTGCACCTTCTCATGTTCTTATTGTTCTTTTGATTCCAACTTTTAAGAATTCAAGTGAAATGCATATTTATCCTTCCTTGATTTCAAGAAACATTCTATAAAATATATCCCCTCAGGCACATGGTATCATGTGAAACTAGAAATTCAATGTGATGGGAGTGTTAGGGAAATGTAAACACGACAAATATTGATCATTTGTGCCCTCTAATCCAAGGTCCATAAGTTATTCAGGTTTGAGATAACTACTAGCATTAGATTTTTCCCATTGTACTATGTCTTAGTCAATACTCTGTCAATGACACTATAAGTGGTTAATATAAGTGTGCACATAGTGTGTGCATCCGTGCATATAATTTTTTTATGTATTATATAAATTTTAAGTTTAGATGTTATCCCATTTAGTGTGGCTAAATCCCTTTAAAATCTTATTGCATTTCAAAAAGTCACATATTGACAAACAAATTACCTAATATTAAGGATACCTGGTAACAAACAGGTCATGTGATTTTAAGGCGTGATTGGGTAGATATGTTAGACAAGTCTCTTATTAATATGGTAGTATTTTTTTATTGAGGGTTATTTTTTTAACATGCAGTTGACAGTGGACACAATGAGTTGAATGAAGAACACAAAGTATATTTTCAATATATTTGCGAAGCATTACTTAAGGTTGGAGAAGAAAGTGTTGCCTAGGTTGTTATGGATGGTGCTTTAAATTATGTGGGTTTTAAGAAGCTGATGGTGGATAGATTTAAAATAATTGATGACATCCCTTGTGTAACAGTGCCACTCATTGTGTGGATTTGTTGCTTCATGATGTAGACAACTTGCCTTGGGTGAATGGGGGATTTGTAGATGAAAAATAATTATGAATTTAATCACCATCCTTTACTTTTCAGTGAGCATCTCTAGGAAGCATGATAGCAAGAACTTAATGAGGCCTTTTGACAAAATTTGCCATGTTTACATCATTTCTGCAAAGAGTGGCTGAGGAGAGGCTGACAAAAATCTCTCTTCTCTATGCCTATATCTACATGGATTAGTTTACTTATATGATGCACATATATGGGCAAAGACAATGTAAAATTAACCTGTGTAAATTGACCTGGGATTACATTGTCCAAACATTTAACTAATTTGTGACATTTCCACATTTTAAAATCTTTGTATTTTGTGTTCAAAACAAAAATTGATTCAACCTTTATGGAACACAAACCACTGACCATTTTATCTAACCAATTCTAGATTATGCTTGTGAACAATATCAATAAAATTTCTTTGGTTTGCTTCATCAGTTGCAAGTTTAACACACTAATGTTAATCCAAATCCATTTTATATTGATCAACTGATGCATTAGTCATGATGTGCAAACCACTAAACTCTAAGACAAATGTGTTAGCAGAATAAAAATCAGGTGTAATCCTGGAAATTCCACTCATATCAATTTATTAACCTGTGACGCCAAACCTATTTCAGATAGCTTGCTAGTGTATTATTACAAAAATGACCCCGACACTTCATCAATTGCAAATCACTCACAATTGAGTCTTTCCCGAAGTGTTACAACCTTGTAGTAATATATTTACAGAGGTTGTTTTTCATTGCTGAATATGTTAGAGTGTCATGTCAAACATTTATTAAAATCTCATGCAATAGTCTATTGGCCTCTTGGGGTGTATCTTCCCTTGCATGGTCCATTTGTAAGGATAGTATATGTAGTCATATCAAGGAGATGCATGTTACCTTTCATCAATTTAAACAACTTTATTCAATAGTTAAGAATATTAAATAATTTGTGGAGAATTTCCCTCATATTCACAACCACCTTTATCCACCGAGCTTTGTAACATTCAGTGCTATGAAAGGTGATATACAAATAGTTTGATTTGAATAGTTGAATTTGCTGGTGTATATATAATTTACAATGACATTCAGTATACCTAACAATTTGTATACCATAGGCAATAATATTGAATATTGCATAATCATATGGATGGACGTGGCCACAACACAGTGAGGTCAATTGAAAGCAAGGTGGGGATCAATGAAAGTGAGGTGGTATTATTTTATTTAGTAATATTTCATTTCCATGTTAAATTGTAACATGAAATCCCACCTTTTGATTGGTTGTGGATGCTAAACAATAAAATATCAAGCATCTTACAAAATCTCTGAATCTTGAAATACCTCTAGATGAGAGAAAATAATTTGTCACAAGAGATGGGACAGATTGAATCATTTTGTAATCTCTCCAAATGGGAGAAAACAACGTGTCACAAGAAATTAGATTAATAACTTTCATAAGGGTTAGGTAGCATTCAAGATGAACGTGTCCATTGCAAGGTTAGGTAGAACTATCGATTGTTTCGTTGTCCAACATATTAGTGGATCAGGTGCATGTCTATACAATGACATGCTTGAGCCTATGATCATTCTTGTGTGCCCCTATGTTTGTAGAAGACAATTGGTTCTAGATGCATGTCCTAGGCAACTTTGGCATAAAGATAACCCCCCCAGCAGCCTCGTGGTATAATGGTGATGTATGTAGCATGGCAAGATGTTTCTATCCATGAAAGATAAAAAATAAGGCAATTGTAGTTTTATCATGTCCATCAGAATACTAAATAAACCAACCAAAAAAAACAATGGGCGGAAATTAAAGGAGAGTACTAAAGAGGGATTTAACACTGAACTATTGAAAAACTAAAATTTAGGTATGAAATAAATACTAAATTTCCAACAATTTCAAACCCATAAAATTCTAATAATGGCCCTGAGACAATACATAAGATACATATTATAAAAATTATGTTATGCCCTAAGAGGCACTAAACATGCACAAAACAAAACAAAAATAGCACATGATGTTTTCATAGATGTAGCATTTGAAATGTCATCATCGTTGGGCTTAGGGAGTTATCCAACCATCACAGGTGGCTAATTGACAACCAATAGAACCAAACATCCTTTTATTTTTTTTGGTAGCTTGACCACATCATAAATGGCCAAGGGGATACAAGATGCCTTATCATCTATAAGTGATGTTGGTGCATCATCATGTCAGTCATGCAACCAAACTTTCTCATGTTCACTAACCTACATGCCTACTTTGTGTCGAGGTAAATATCGGCTTGAACTTTGGAAACTTTTAAAATGTATCTTTAAAAAGTTAGAAACACTCACCTTTATGTCTATAACTTCTCATGTGTGGTGACCAATACAAATCATTATTGCTCAACACAAACTCCAATGAAATCACTAGCTCAAACGAATATTTCTCTATACCAACGTTGGTTAATGAACACATATACATTCACAAGAAAGAGGGAGAGGAATGCAAGTGATGTAAAATTTTATTAATGTAATGTACATTGATATCAAACACGTATTGATTTTCTCATCAAGAGGTTATTAAATGGACTCAGAATTGACCATCTAAACCAACATTCCATGTTGGCTAAACGTTAAGACACTAACACTAACTAATTGATGGAAATGTCACTCATTTGAGTATTGATATGATCCAGGTGGATGTTGGTGGCCACCCACCTATCCCATTTGGACCCCCACAACTGTCTCTTTCAGTTTTTCGGTTTCCTTAATTATAACACAGTTTACTATTTTTAGCAGTTTTTCAGGTCCTAAACTTCCAGAGCCGTTTTGAGGCCCTAAACGACGTTTTTTGGAAATCTACCGCTAATGATTTTTTGTTAAAAATCATCTTTTTTGTCGTAGTCCTCGGAGAGATCTTTCCAATGGGCTATCATGCACGTCAAACGGAGATAATCAGACCAATTCGCGACCCCGGGAAGTTGGCTGTCCAACTCACCCCAACGGAGCCTAGAAAATCTTGGTGTTACATCTCCTCGGGTTAGGGTTTGGTTGTTTAGGGTTTTCTCTTATTGTTCAATAATAAAAAGGCCCTTGAGCCTCATTGTAAGACAGTTCAGAGGCATGTAGCCGCCACATATCTTCTCGGAGATAAGCTACCATCGCCCTAGCTGGTTTATTTCCATTTCTGTTTGTAAGCATATTTGAGTATTTTACAGTAATGAAATGAAGTATTATTTCCGCTGCATATCTATCTTTATGGTTATCTCTGTATTTTATTGCATTCCTGTTTAAATCCGGATCATGATAGTACTCTAACCACAAGAAAACAATTATAGAGCAACTTTTTGAATGCTTCCTTCCAATACTATTATGATTTATTTAGCAACTACGAATTGAAACTCATATAATAATTGGAAAGCTACATAGCAAGTTCCTTGAGAAAATAAATATCAAGATGTAACATTTCCAAATAGGTAATGCTTCCAACTTAAAATTTATGTAAATATTGTCACACCTTTCTTGGAAAAGCAAATGATAGAAATCGTGATTTTGAGATAAAATCGAGATGTTATCAAGATGTTCACAACACTACAAATAACAATTCTGAATGGAAGGCATTGGCAATTGAGATTGTCAAATAAAAGAGGCATTTTTCACATTCAAGTGATGGGGGGCCCAAATTTGGTCACTGATTGGGTAAGTGGACTCATTGAGATGCAAAACCCTATCTTGAGGCTTTTACTCAAACAGGTAAAGGCCCTGGAAATCTTCTTCTTGGTCATTTGATAAGCACACATCTATAAAGAGCTCAACTTGGGAGCAGACACTCAATCGAATAAAGTACTAGAGATATCAAAGGGTACATGGGAGATTGATGAATAGGAATTTGGGGCATCTCCCCTAGATTCTTTAGGATCCCTATATGTTGATGGATATACATGTTTTTCTCTCTCTTTTCCTGTTCACAATATTGACGTACAAGTTTTAACTGATCAAGTTAATAAAGGATGGGTTTAAAGCTCTGTTTCTTTTGATTAGAATCATGGAAGAATGCATGTAAGGGAATCTTATGCAAACTTTGGGAATAAAAATGGCAAATTATTCTCATGGGAATTTTAGGAATGTTTAATAGTTGTGTATTTTTGAGGCCCGACTTTAATTTTTTGTTGAGGTTCAATATCATAGAGTTGTATGCTCTTCATGAATGTATATTTTTTTCATACTAATGTAAATGCTTACAATTGTTTCCTAGGAAAAATTAAATATAAACAATACAACCCCTTAGTCATCAAAATAGGTTGTCGAATGATGACTCACATAAATATAAATTAAAACATTGTCATCAACATAACTATTGACAAAAACTTCAACGCTAATCCTAATGATCAATAAATCAAATGTGCAATTAATACCTTAATTGATCATTCAAGAATATGGATTAGAAGTTACAAAACTAAAGAATTTAAGCTATCTCATTCATAATAACTTATTTGATCTA
The DNA here is from genome assembly GCA_031772625.1 of Pinus tabuliformis. NCBI lineage: Eukaryota > Viridiplantae > Streptophyta > Pinopsida > Pinales > Pinaceae > Pinus > Pinus tabuliformis. The sequence continues at coordinate 462,775,999 of CM062816.1, read as the reverse complement.
AAAGGGCTCAAGTGAATTATGCTTACTATATGTTGACTCTATTGAAATTTCACCCCATGAGTATTTTATTTCTCTCACATTTCATTTTCTTTGCTTAAAAAGGGATAATCGGAAATAGTAGCACAACGCTCCTATAAAAGTTGAAAAGAGCATAGGTAATTAGAAAAGTAAAAAAGAAATAAACCTTGTGAGCAAATCCCCAACGATTGATCCATAGCCAACCTTTAGGAAAACCAAAAAAATAACAATTAGAGAATAGAAAATCATTGTTACCAAAATGGGAAGTACATTCCATTACTAAGAAAACTGAAACCAAATTCAAAATGGGTGGGAGTTTTTTATAATACCCTAATGACATTTGGATGAGCAACTATATGAACAATTCGTGCCCTTGAAAGACTTGGGAAATTCATATCCTGGAACTGATCTGAAACCTTCCATGGTATTTGATCTCCAGAAGGTTGATACGCATCACTCAGAACTTTTAACACTAAATCCTTTGATATTTTTCCCTCTAAGCAAACCTGCAAAATTTATTGAAATATTGTCACACCTTTCTTGGAAAAGAAAATGATAGAAATCGTGATTTTGAGATAAAATCAAGATGTTATTAATATGTTCACAACACTGAAAATAACATTTCAGAATGGAAGGCATTGACAATTGAAATTGTCAAAGAAAAGAGGCATTTCTCACATTCAAGTGCTAGGGGGCCCAAATCTAGTCACTGATTGGGTAAGTGGACTTATTGATATGCAGAACCCTATCTGTAGGCTTTTACTCAAACAAGTAAAGACCCTGAAAATCATCTTTTTAGTCATTTTATAAGCACACATCTATAAAGAGCTCAACTTTGGAGCAGACACTCAATCGAATAAAGTATTCGAGATATCATAGGGTACATGGGAGATTGATGAAGAAGAATCTGGGGCATCTCCCCCGGATTCTTTAGGATCCCTATATGTTGATGAATATACATGTTTTTCTCTCTCATCTTTTATTCACAATCTTGACATACAGGTTTTAACTCATGAATTTAATGACGAATGGGTTTAAATCTCTATTTATTCTGATTAGAATCATGGAAGAATGCATGTAAAGGAAAATAAATATCAAGATGTAACATTTGCAAATAGGTAATGATTTCAGCTTAAAATTTATAGAAATATTGTCATACCTTTCTTGAAAAAGCAAATGATATCAACCACTGTAGCTGACCATATCATGAATACCTCATTTTCGTGACATGGGTGTATTGTCTAAAAAAATTTGTACAGGTCAATTGATAACATCATGAGTTCAATTAGAGATGATAAATTGAGTTTACAAAAAAAATTGGGATAGATTATGAATTAATTGAATACTTTTTAAACCCTTTTAAGAAAATGAGTTTAAATCAAGGTCAAAGCTTGTAAAATATGTCATCTAGTTAGTTCTGACGAAATATAAAGATATAAAGAATACTTTAACCCAGATATCTGGAATGTATATGTCCAAAACCACAGTCTAAGGAATTGCTATTTAAAAAAAATATAATTCTTGGAAACAAACACCCTATCAATTCAATGCAAATATCGTTAGAGTGGGGAAAATACTAACATTAAAATGACGTCAAGCTTTCAGTATATATTCAAAGCATTGACAAGGCATATGCAGGTATGGTTGCTTGTTGAACTGAAGGAATGAACTGCTTTGACAAGGGATCCAAAAGTTTCTCTTAGAAAATGATTCAAATAAACAATGTCAATCACCATTACTAGTCCCAATAATTTCTCACAATTCACATTAAATATTTCAAAATACAATATTTGCACAAAAAATAATCTAAAAGAACAAAGTTTGAGTCACTTTTTTATGCACATAGCATGCTCTCGAGAAATTTTTTAAAAGATTATAAAGATTTGACACTATGAAAACAAAAGTTGGGGTGCTTACATATTAACAACCTTGTGTCAAAAACTACCTCCATCATACAAAATGTGACCTTTGATGTAAAGTCAGGCAGGTAAGAAGTGTGTTCCTAGTGTGAAAATCAGGGGCCTTAATAGAGAGATTCTTTTGAAGTCGAGTAATAGGGTAGATATCATAATGAATATTGTTTCATCATACAAGTAAGCCAATTCTTGCATGATCAGAGCCTGTTGTTTCTTCAGGGCACACCGAGGGGAACTAGTAGGATTTTAACACTCACACCCCTTCTTTTGGGATTCATGGCTTTTTACCTCAACATACCAAGAAAATGAAACCAGTTTGATATAAGATTTTAAAGCAAACAACCATTTTTTTTAGGGGCTTTTGGTGAATTGGAAATATCTTAAGTCTGTCAAAATCACTTAATTCATTAGTACAAACTATCAATATTTCTATCACATGGCAGACTCCTGAGTCTGAAGTTTTTGTTATTAATTATGACAGGTTTTTAAACTTTATCCCATGTCCAATTCTTTCTTCACAAAATGGGCTTTCCCTATGCAAAATATTAATACACAAAACATATTCAATACCATATAGAAATAGACAAGAGAATTCAATTCTCAACCAAATATTGCTTCACACAAGTGCTCACATATGGTACCTTTTGCACACAATGAAAATGTAAAAAATGGAAAATAGAGATCATACACATTTTTATAACTTCAAAATATGGCTTCAAGGATAGGTTATTTTAGAATACCTTTAGGATTTTTTGACCTTAATTTTGAGTAATTTTGGGGTGGCAGATGCTCATCGCCCCAAGGATGTCCTTGAATCCACGAGGTACACACCCCCAATTGAATGCGAACATAACAATAATTGGTGGCATATCTTGAGGCTAGCTCAAGTAGTTGAACCCTTTGAGATTCATGGAAGGGTCTTGAGATTGATACCCTAAGATGATTTTCTATGTTTCTTGCCTCACTCAATGTCCCTATAGGGTTAGGCATTGAAATTAGTACCAACAAGTTTGCATTAGGTACCATCTATGAATTTGAGGGATTGTACAAGAGTTTCCCAGCAAGGCTTTTCCCAAAAACAATACATATAGTACTATATGTAGTATGTATATTAAAAAAACATGAAACAAAAGGGAGGTGATAAGGAAAATAATAAACCTGATCTTGAGGAAGATGTAATAAAATAAAAAATAGAATGTTACCCTCTGCTTGTATCAAGTGGAGAATAGGGCAGTATTAATAATTCATTTATCAAAGAAAAGGATAAGGAATCTAGAAGACAAAAGTAGAAGAGGACTCGTGTCTTGATCATGGAGTGGGTAATAGGTCAGGGGTCTTGGTCTTGGTATTTGTCAATTGGAATATCTATACGAAGAATTTGTGTGGGTATTCCTCTCAAATATTGAGAGGTTTTGGCCCTGGCTCATAGCCTACATGTTGTGTCTCTTGTATATTTATGTTCTTACATTGGTTAATGTTTGATGAAGAAGAACACTAAGAATCTAACATAAAGAAGATCCTAACCTAATCATGTAAAACGCATTCACAAGCATTCACCAAAGAAGAGAAATCATCTAATATGAATGCCTTAGATTTCTCAACACTAGCAAGCGTTACACCCTCTATTTATACTACACATCATCCTATACATCTACAGCTTAGAGAGAAGACATTTTCTAGGCCTCACAGCCCCCCAACCAACCCTCTACACAAGCTAGTGTAGTAGTACTTTTTGTGGCCCTAAAAAGAGTACCAAAGCACATAAAAACACACACAAAAACCCTCTCTAACCTCTGAATCAATGGATTTATCTACAACAGAATCCATTGTCTTATAGAACCCTATCAAGCCTCCACGCTGGCTAGTTTAGACCTAACAACAGACTAGTGGCACTTGCTTGAATGCAACATATAAATTAATTTATTCAACTAAAATGAAAATGATCAGAAACAGAAAGAAGTTAGGATGATTTCTAGTAAGTCTTCTATTGATTTGAGCACTTCCCTCCCAGCTTTCTCAACATTCCATTCAAATCCATTTTCAGCAGCAATTTCTTTCAAAACGAATAATTTTATCTCTATGCTCGGTGCTCTGGTCAATAAATTCTCAATGATAACAAATTAGCACACTACGACAAATTTAATATCAAATTATCAACTATAAAAATGAAGCCTGAATGAGATAATTTCTCTAGAAGTATTGAAGTGATAATTTTTACTTGCCTACTTGTTAACCCCGCTGTCAGGACGTAGCTCAACTGTAGCTGTAGTGAACTTAGGACCATACTTTGCAGAAAAAATTGAACAAACTTCTTGAAGCTCTGGCAAGTTTTCACACCTCGGTGTAGCAAAAACTAAACTTGCTATGGATTCTTTTAGATCATTAGGGAATGTCCTAAAATAGTCACAAACCAGATAGACACATTCAGTTATAAGGTCCAACCCCTTTATAAATAACCATAATATTTTTGGGTCTTTGTGATACACAAAAGAAACTAATAGGTTAAAATTCAAAAAGGCATTCAAGGAATAACAAATCAATTACTTTTGCTTTTCAATGGCCATGATTCTTTCAGTCACAAGATAGAAAATACCTTCAATGAGAAAATATGCATCCAGTTTGTTTTGCTCCTTGAAGACATGCTCCACCTGCAAACAAAAAATGTAGCTTCAGATTGGAAAGACATTGCATATGATCTAATCATAGTCCACATTCAAAATCACAGATGATAAAATATTTTCACAAATCTTTTTAATCAGATAAATTACACTGATTTTGATAACCCATTATTGCTTCTAAATTCTAATGAACCATATCATCTAAGTACTTCTAAATATTATGCAAAATTAGTATTGGACGTGCTAAATCAACAATTTAGTGAACGAGGAAAAAATATTATATATCCAAGAAAGGCCCTGCAATGAAGGCAGAACATCCAACTACCAAGTAGAGTAGATATGTATCTTAATTCACTGTATTTAATATAGATGAGCTAAGTGCAAAATTTGTTAGCAGATAAAAAGTGACAAGGCAATATTGTGAACAATATTACTTGATACAAAAAAGACTGTTTAGGAAAATCAAGTATCTCCTTGGTGAGCTTCTATGAGTCAATTCCACTTGCCTCTTTGGTGAGTTGAGTTGACAATTTCTATAAATTTTGTTGAGTTTTGACCAAACTCAACAAATATAACCAGATTCAAGTTTCCTCAAATTTGGTGAGTCCACAGTGCAGTGAACTAAACCAACATCACTATATATTCTAAACTCAAAATTGATTCTTGTCTATTCTTCACATTTGTCTCTGTTTCAGATTCTCAGTGAGGGTTTTGGGTTTTCAAATGTTTTGGTGCATTTAGAGACCAAAACTTGGGATATTTTGAAACAATTTCCAACGTTTAGAGACCAAAACTTCATTGGGGAGTACAAATGCTACATTTTTAGATCATAGATTTCTTTGGGTAGCATTTTTTTTGCAAGGGAGGCACAATGAGAAATATATTCTGTAATATCCCTAAGGAAAAATAACAACAATAAACAAATTATGCATAGAAAAAGTAGCACAAAAAATTCACACATAATTAAATACTCAAAAATACCCCCAAAACTGTGTAGGTGAAAGGTGTGAGTCAGCAGACCTGCACTTATGAACTAATTGTATACAATACATAAAACTTGGGCTATAAAGGAAAGGGGAGGAGAATATTAGGGTAGAGTTTCTTATGAAAGAACTTACCAAAGGAAAAATATTGCATAGATTACCAAGCTTGTGCTAGATTTGTAAAGTTAATAGTTTGAGAATGCTATATGCATTCATAATCCACCAATTTCATAATCTCAAAGGCTAGGGATTTGTATACAATCCCAAGATTGGCAGGGGTACCAGTGTCACAGACCTAATCCCTAGATTTCCTTTCAAGGGTAGGTAAATTGGAATAAATTTAGTGCTTACAACAACCACAGTTGAGTCAAGAGAGGCCTTAATGACAATGTGCTGTGCCCAAACTGAATTCAAAGAGAAAGTCAGAAGATGACATACCCCACGTTCTGGTTTCTCTAAGATGTAATCCAGGTGGAATCTCTGTCACGACTACCAAGCATTTTCTAGACTCTAAACAAGGTCTTAGGACCCAACGATTTGTTTGTTATCCACCCCTCATGATGCTCAGGAATGTTCTAAGATTTCAAACTTTAGATGAAACCCATATTCTCCACGTTTAATGTTAATAAATGAAACCTTATCCACCATATGCCATAATTCTCGTCATCAAAGCCTTGCTTGTCTGAAAATAATAAAACCCTAATTATTATATAAATCACAATAATAATTCTCTTTAGCCCACAAAATGAAAACTATTAAAAACACCTGGAATGCTTGTCCACATTCGAAGTCGGTAAACAAACCCTTCTCTACTATATGCCAAACTAATAGAATAAAGGTTGTGCTCTTTCCCAACATAATAGAGGTTGTGCTCTCGATTATGGGCCACAATACTCCCTTCCTGAGGTTGCAAACAAAAGTTGTGCTCTTGCTCAACAAACCAGAGGTTGCGCTCTAGATTACTCCCATGGGCCATAATACTCCATGGGCCACAATACTCCCTGCTTGAAGTTGCAAATAGAGGTCTTTCCGAACATAACAAAGGTGCTCTCTATTACTCAGAGGTCTCGCCCAACAAAACAGAGGCGCGCTCGATTACTCCTATGGCTGATACTCCCCACCTTTTTGGCCTCCGTGTGGCCAATATTTGGTATAAAAAACACCTTATCTATATATCTATATATATATATATATATATATATATATATATAGATATATATATATATATCATAGAAAACCCCTCTAACCCCTTATTATATAGTCAATATATTATTTTATGTTTTTCTTATTATTTATGCCTTAATATGAACGCACGTGATATCATATTGGTTCCTCAGTGAAGCCCCCGTGGGTATGCCATGGTTTTTGGCATGGCAGTGACAACTGGATCTGCTAATGCTAAGGTAGATGAAATGCCTGAGGTTGTTAATATGCTAGAAGATAAAGATGTGGCAAAGGAGAGTGTTTTTAAAAGCTTGTGCATTGTTATGCATGTGAGGCTACTAACTCAAGGCTATTAGTGAAAAATTTGTGATACCGAGTGAGGAAGACCTCCTGCACATGTGTTGGGCATTGATATGAGGAGAGGAAGATTTGGTGTGTGTTAAGCGTCAGATCCGAGTGGAGTTGTCAATGTGTCTGAGCTAGTGAAAAATGTGTGGTTGAACCGAGGGCATGTGAAGTTGTAAATAAGAGCAAAGTGCTGGAGTCCATCATGCTTAGAGAACTGATGGATGGAGGAATTGAAGAAATTAAAGTTAAATATGATGATGAAAAATTTTCAAGTGATCAAAGTTTTCTACAAATGCTACAGGAGAAGAAATTTGTGGATGATTTGTTAAGTGGATGCATAATTTTGCTTGAAAATCAATAGGATGAGCCAGATGAAAATGAATATAAATATTTGGCAGAGGAAGACAAAGATAAAGTTGGAAAGAATCCACATTATGATGATTTTGTAAATCTCACTAATGTTTATGAGTGTGCATGTATTGGTAGCATCCAGGAAGAAGTGACAGAAAAAGAAGAATATAACCAAATTGTAATGTCAATTTAACAATACTTAAAAACTCTCAATGATGAATGTGAATAGGTTGAAATGAATTTTCATCATCCTAGTCGTAATAAGGACCAATACCCAGTGTTCATGACCTAGAGTAAGAAGAAGAAGAAAAGAGTTTGGAGCAACAAGTTTAAGAAAAAAATTCACTAATATACTGTAGCAAAGGAAGCCAAAATGAAATATTTGAGTCATGTTTGTAAGGCTAGATAAGACTGAGACCAACATGCAAGTTAAATTATATGTCATGATTAAGGGGATGTGTCAGTATAATAATCATTCCCACTATTCCTTAGTCGGTGGGGAGTTAATAGTTGACGATAGTCGGCAAGTTTAAGTAGATATTAAATGATAGTTGGTGGAATCCCTATATATTCTTCGGCTCATTTTCTATATAAATTTTCTTATGTTGAATGTAATCTGTAAACTCTCTTTGTGAGTCTTCATTTCTTTTAGAACCCCCCTATAAAACTTTTCGTTGTTACATGATATGGTCTTATATGATTTTACATGAGTGTAAAAATTTTCATTGTTATATGATATGGTTTGAGATGAGCTGATCACACTATAAAAAAATTCATCTCTACATAAACCATAGATTCTTTAGTTTACTCTAGTACTACAAATCTTTCTCAATTACTACTGGAATTCAATATATTTTTCAACTGATTGACGAATTAAGTATATTTTTCAATTCTTTTATAATTGATATAACTGAGACACCTTTTTATTAGTAATAAAATTTTACTATGGAATTAAGTATAATGGCCTTGCACCTGGATGCGGGTGACCACCGAGGCATTTAATGGAGACTCGACTGATTGGCGACATTCGGACGAGCCAGATGGTGGCCAACGCACCATCCTATGCCCACCTAAAATGAACGCAGGCTCACCTGCAAGCTGCATTTAATGGCCGCTCAAGCCGAGACCCAGACATAGTTTGCCTTGATATGGAGCCTTCCAACCCCTCAGTCTTCCCTCCTTCCCTTAGTATCTGCCCGCCCCAAGCTGGAAATCCCTGCAGTAGGACTGTTACCGGGAGCCGCTGTTGGCTACTGTGTTGTGTCGACCTTGGAAATGGGCATCATTATTCCCATTCCAGGCTTTGCCCTCTGAATCCTGCCCAGACGCCCTCTGTTCATACTTTGCTTTCCTTCCCAACCTTCTATCCTGATGAATTCCCTTCCCACCACATTGACATGGTCCATCATCGAATGAGGAGCCGCAGAAGTGGTACTCGCGGTGGCAGCGCTCGTCCATAGGCAGCGCAGAGCTCCGAACCTGCCTCACCTTCTCCTTCCCATGAAAATCCCCCCCCTCCCAGCTTGCCTCACAGACATTATCCTCACACTCGCAGTGGATGGGGTCGTGTGCAGGCTTCAATTGCCGAGCACAGAGATTTCAGGCTTCATACAACCACATTTCCTTTGGCCCCCTGTTCGGTCCCTCACTCAACTCAATTCAGGTTCCAGAGCAGCCTAAACAGACCTATCATCACTGCCAACGTAACTATTGTCTTCTTTGAAGAAAGTGAGCATCACGACGCTTCTTTGAGATACTCTGAAACGCAGCTTCAGGAGGAGCATATTCATGGAATTGGCTACGACTTTAGGCTGCTCCCGGAGGAAGAAGGCAGGGGAATTCGGAGTGGTAGTCTGCATGCAGAAGGCGGACACATTGGAGACATTCGGCAACCAGGTGGCAGCTCAGTTGGAGCGTCTATTTTGATGGCTATGGCTGGCAGTTCGAGCGGCACTCTTCCTGCGAGGGAGCCACCAGGTGGCGTGGTGGAAGGCGGCGTGGCGGAAGCGGACGAGGACTGGTATCGGTACGCTTGTCGCATAGTTGAGGAGACTCCAGACCAGGATGAACCCAAATGAAGCCACGTGGCATCCGCTGCCACCCACGCGCCAACTAAGGTCTCAGCTGCTGACTGGTTTGGTCAAGTCACTTGTTGTGTCTGTTTTTTGTCTAAACAAAAGGCGGTTATGTCATAACTTCACCTGTGTCATGTTGTGTTGTGTCAAAACTTCTTCTGAGTTCTTCTGTGTTGGGTCAAGGTCTCATGTTTGGTTTTTTGCTATGGCAAACTGGTTTCCCCAAATATGGGGTAGTTTAGATACTCCTGATGAACAACGTTTATAACGGCTGAGGCTAGGGCCTCATTGTAATTATATTTTTTGTATCTTTTAATAGAATTAGCCTTACAGAGAAAAAAAAAGTATAATGGACTTGAAATTATTTTATAATTAATATAATTGAGACATCGATTGAATTAATGATAGAATTTTAACTTAAATCATATTTTGATGAAGGAATCGATCTTAAGAAATGATACACTACATTAGAGATTATTGGATAGATCTCGACAACATGAAATACTACTAATCAACATCATTAATAATTCAACTAGTTCCTTGAGAGAACATTGAGTTAAAATTTTTATAATATTTAGTAGAGCTATGATACAAGTATCAAGGCATGTCAATAAGAAATTTCCAATTTTCGTACTCACAACTGGTACATCGTGTAATATAACATGATAGCAGGGAGAATGTACATTAAAACCTTTCCCTATGGAGTCAAGGGCCATGAAGGTGTAGTACAGCTAATCCATTCACTACTTATCATTGTGAAATTGATCATTTGGGTTGCCTTGACTCTGTAAATAGTTGAAATATAATCATGACACAAAATTGATACTCATTTTCTTGTAAAAATCCTATTGTTTCTTATTTTAATAAATAACTTGTTTTCAACTAATTCCTACATGTGAGGAACAATTTTAAGTTGTCACACTTCAATGTTGTTGGATGAGCGTTAGTCATCATAATCTATACTTCAACTTTTAGAATTATCACCACTTGGTGGTTAAAATTCGTATCTAGTGTTGATGCACACTACTACATGATAATCAAAATGATTTGTACAACTCCGCTAAGTATTTGATGACAAGTGGAATTCAAATATAAAGAACTTTATCATTATCAATATCTTCATATTTAATAGAAATAACATTTATAATTTGTGTTATATGGGATTTACGATTGTGGAAAAAAGTATCTCCCCTAGGTTTCGTGGCTAACCTAGAACAACATAGATACAAGGAACCCAATGCTTTCCTTAAAGTAAATAGATGATGAAATGGAGCCTACCTATAATCCATCGCACGCTTCGCTCCTTCTTTAGCTTATATGATCCAATTCCAGCTCTGATCTCTAAAATTAGAACCTGCACAGTCAGATAACACAAGCCAATAAACTATGAGATCTATGTAGTATCATCTAGTTACTATATTCAATGGATCAACATGGTATTGAAATACATAAAATAAAAACATCACATATAAGAAAATAGAGAATTCTTTTCATCTAGTCACCCATTGAACTCAATTATACTGTTACCGAGAAAGAGTTTTTAGCTATAATTTTTTCTATTAATAAATTCAGACATTATATTACAGGATATCCATTCCACTATAAGATATTTGATGAATAAACCATTAACTAGTAGTAGGGTAACTAGGTGGTTTCTATTATTACAGGAATTTAACATTACTATTGTTGATAGACCAGGGAAATCCAATGTAGTAGTAGATTATCTTTCAATATTAAATAATCCAGGTGAAGCAATTCCTGTTGATGATGGTTTTATGGATGAACATATTTTTGTTGTGTCAACAAAATATCCATGGTTTGCTGACATAGCTAACTATTTAGTCACTGGAAAATTACCACCTCACTTATCCGCTCGTGAAAAGCATAATATCATTCAGAAAGTGTTGCATATTCTTGGATCTAATGACCTCTTTTCCACCGGAGCAGATCTCATTATCCGTAGATGTGTAAGAGAGGAAGAGGTGTTTGATATCTTAAAATCCATCCATGATGAACCTTGTGGAGGTCACTTCACCGATAAGCGGACTGCACACAAAGTGTTATGAGCTGGCTATTTTTGGCCTTCCTTGTTCAAGGATGCCAAGCGGTGTGATAGCTGTCAACGAATTGGCCAGCCTAATCAACTCATGAAATGGATGGAACAAATGAATTCTTCCTCAAATAATGAATATTCAATTTTAGCAATGTTGATGGAGGCATAAATTTTTTTACATTGACGCTCAACTGTCTGTATATGAAGTTGCAATGAAATATGATATAGGTAACACCAAACTCCATTAACCATTTTCTCAAAAACTGCAAACCAGATTTGCCGAAATTTTGCAAGTAGATTTCTACTATATTAATGCTTCTATGATCCAAAAGTTAGATCGTTTCGATACACAAATCATGAGATATAAAAAAATTGGCTGTAGGTGATAGCGCATGATTTCCGAAATTTTATGAACTAATTTAAATTGAAATTATCTGGGTTTGTGTATTTTAATGATATCTCTTTGTTATCCAGAAATCACAAGAATTCAGTTCATAGTTTTAAAGATATATGCCAATCAATTTCTGCACTGTATAAAAATGATATTGTATGCCTTAAATGAAAAAGAAAGTAGAAAACATTTATCATGTGTAGCAATTCCTCCCCCAAACTAGAGAATTAGCATGCCCTCATGCAATGCTAGAAAACAAATTGAGGTGGTTGCTACCATTTGTTGAAATCTATGCTTGGTGTAAAACAAAATGGAATAAGGGAGGTGTTGAGAATGAATAAGAATATCAATGGATGATAAAGAATATTAATGACATGGTCATAAGAAAGAAATGAATGAAAGCAATGCTCCCCCAAACTGAAAGATGATATGTCTCTGAAAAATGGGAAGTGGTAAAGATGTGGAATAAATGATGATAGATAATGCTCAATGGATTTTCATGAAGTTCTCCTAAATTTGTAATAAATCAGAAAATTATGCTATTTTACCTCATGTTTTACATCCGAAAAGAAAAAAATGTGGAATGACATGTATGGATTGGCATTTGTTGAAGCTGATGTAGGCTGAGTGAATACTAAAAGTGATGCAAGAGGTGGAATCTAGGCAAGCACATCATGTCTGAACAATTGTTTGCGTTCGCGAGTTACTGGAGCTTCTTCTGTTAGTTGCAATAGTGTGGTCACGCCGCGAATAGAGTTTCCCCCCATACGTGTTGTTCTCTTGTAAACAAATCACTATTTTGCATACAATGTTCTTGAATCCACAGTGTTAGTTTTGAATAGCAACAAATAATATGCATGCAAAAGTTTCAATCAGGAAAACTTTTGTATACATGCAACACTAATATTTTTTCAAATCAACAAGTTATGGCAGAGTTCAGTAATTATATCGCATGCTATCCCATAATGCATACATTCCCCCCTCCAATTGAGAAAGGGATTCCATGACCATAAAGCATATGAAAGCTGTTGTGCTGATGACAAGGCAAGGGAATGAACAATATGACAGTAAATGAAGCAGAGTACACATATCAATGATAGGATGACAAGAGGTATGGTTAAAATGAGAGCAGAGTGTGTAAAGATAGTTATGAATAAGATATAGGACACTTTGGATTGATGATAAGTTATTGCGAAAAAGGAAAGGACAACAATATGCTAAAAAGATGCTTTGGTGATGGTATTCTAGTTGAAAATGATGTGATTGATCGGAAAACAATTGCTCATGCGTAAAGGTTCAAAACAGGGAAAAATTAAGGAAATAACTTCTCTGATAAAAAGAGAGAATAAGAAAGGGGTATTATAGTAATAATTGACGATAAGATATAACTTCAATACCATAAGCAAAGCCTCTGCTGCCAGCAGGCATCCATAGCCTTGGCAGGGTTGCTTTTTATCCCATATGAGCCAGGATCCTCAATTTATAACTAGAGAGTTCCAGTGTTGTTCTACAAAAGAGATCATTGTGCTAGCATGGTAACTAGATAACCACACTGCCATTCACTGGGATGTAGCAAAAGTGATCAGGGTGGCTCGTGATGAGACCTCCTGTTCCAAGGATATTTTGGCTATCTAATGGATCATAACCCTAGTGTGGTGGTCATAGTGAGAATGTGACTTCGTCACAGCCTTATGAACATGGTAGGCTGGCTTGTAATGAGACCCCTTGTCCTTTATCTGTAGGAAAAAATTTGTTGTTATTACACATTTTTAGGATAAATAGAGGGAGGCTCAGTACTTCTTAAGAGTAGGGATGGTGGAAGAAGTTGAACATGTTAATAGAAAAAAATGTACGCATAATCTTATTTATTACTGACAGAGAAGATTATAACAAGGAAGGGTGGAACCAACATGATATTGAGATGATTAATCAGTATCATGTCCAACAGAAAACAATGCAATAAAGTAGTATATAAATAATTGTGTCCCTTTTAAAAAGAATCTATCATCAAGGATCTGTCCTGTTAAAGATAATAATGTGAATGATATTAACTCGCTTCAATAGAATCCATAATTCTTGTCTTCATAAAAGTAGTGTACTTCATGTCATGATGGGGAATCAGTAAAATGTGGTTGAGATAAACTAGGAATAATCCCACAAGAGGAAGGAAGAGTTGTTCTCGAAAATACTCCCAAAGTGTTGTTCCCTTGAAGGAACAACAAAAACACTCGAAAAACGTTTTGTTCCTTGTAGGGAACAGTGAAAAAATGCACGTGAAAAAGTGTTGTTCCCTTGAAGGAACAACAAAAACACTCGAAAAGGTGTTGTTCCTTAAAAGGAACAACAAAAAAATACACCCAAAAAAATGTTGTTCTTTAAAAGGAACAACAAAAAAATGCATGCGAAAAAGTGTTGTTCCTTAAAAGGAACAACAAAAAATACACCAAAAAAAAAGTGTTGTTCCTTAAAAGGAACATAAAAAAAAAATACATGTGAAAAAGTGTTGTTTCTTAAAAGGAACAACAAAAAATACACCAAAAAAAAGTGTTGTTCCTTAAAAGGAACAACAAAAAAATGTATGCGAAAAAGTGTTGTTCCTTAAAAGGAACAACAAAAAATACACCAAAAAAAGTGTTGTTCCTTAAAAGGAACAACAAAAAAATGCATGCGAAAAAGTGTTGTTCCTTAAAAGGAACAACAAAAAATACACCCAAAAAAAGTGTTGTTCCTTAAAAGGAACAACAAAAAATACACCCAAAAAAGTGATGTTCCTTAAAAGGAACAACAAAAAATACACACAAAAAAAGTGTTGTTCCTTTTAAGGAACAACAAAAAAATCAACATGCGAAACTGTTGTTCGTTAAATGGAACGACTGTTGTTCCTTAAAAGGAACAACCACTGTTCCTTAAATGGAACAGAAAAAAGACAAACATACGAAACTTCTGTTCCTTAAATGGAACAGCTATTGTTCCTTAAGAGGAACAACAGTTGTTCCTTAAGAAGAACAACTGTTTCTTAAATGGAACAACTGTTTCTTAAATGGAACAACAAAAAGACAAACATACGAAACTGCTGTTCCTTAAATAGAACGGTTGTTGTTCCTTAAAAGGAACAACAATTGTTCCTTAAATGGAATAGCAAAAAGACAAACATAAGAAACTGGTGTTCTTTAAATGGAATGGCTGATGTTCCTTAAGAGGAAAAACAATTGTTTCTTAAATGGAACAGCAAAAATACAAACATATGAAACTGTTATTCCTTAAATGGAACGGCTGCTATTCCTTAAGAGGAACAACCACTGTTCCTTAAATGGAATAGGAAAAAGACAAACATACGAAACTGTTGTTCGTTAAATGGAACGGTTGTTGTTCCTTAAGAGGAACAACAGCTGTTCCTTAAATGGAACAGCAAAAAGACAAACATATGAAACTGTTGTTCCTTAAATGGAATGGCTATTGTTCCTTAAGAGGAACAACAACTGTTCCTTAAATGGAACAACAAAAAGACAAACATATAAAACTGTTGTTCCTTAAATGGAAAGACTACTGTTCCTTAAAGAGGAACAAAAACTGTTCCTTAAGAGGAACAACAACTGTTCCTTAATAGGAACAACAACTGTTCCTTAAATGGAATAGTAAAAAGACAAACATAAGAAACCGGTTGTTCCTTAAATGGAACGGCTACTGTTCCTTAAGAGGAACAATAGCTGTTCCTTAAATGGAACAACAAAAATAAAAACATACGAAACTGTTGTTCCTTAAATAGAACGACTGCTGTTCCTTAAGAGGAACAACAAAAAGACAAACATATGAAACTGTTGTTCCTTAAATGGAATGATTTCTGTTCCATAAGAGGAACAACAAATGTTGCTTAAATGGAACAACACGAAAATCGTATATACAGGGACTGATATTCCGTAAATGGAACGACAACTGTTCCTTAGAGGGAATAGTAGTTGTTCCTTAAATTGAATGACAAAAACAAATACACATGAAAACTGTTGTTCCTTACAGGGAACATCAGCTATTCCTTTAAAGGGGACAACAGTTGTTCCTTACAGGGAACATCAGCTATTCCTTTAAAGGGGACAATAGTTGTTCCTTAAATGGAACAACACGAAAATGAAATAAACAGCAACCTGCTATTCTTTATAAGGAACGACAGTTGTTCCTTAAAGGGAACAACAACTATTCTTTAAATGGAACAACAAAAGCAAATGTACACGGAACTATTGTTCCTTAAATGGAACAACAACTGTTCCTTAGAGGGAACAATAGACAAAATTCACACGAAAATTGTTGTTCCCTGTAGGGAACAACAAAGGAAAAATAGAAAAAAACTAATGTACAATCTATTATCCAAGAAAATCCAATCAAATAAAAAGAAAACAAAAAAAAGGTAAACTTATGTATAGGTTTCAAAAGAATAAATTGTTTAGTGGACTGGTGTTGTCGAAGAGTTTCTTTTTGCAACAAGAATTTGTATCATGGGGTCCTCATTGTTCAATCGCCAATGGAGCGGAAACTACAATTTGAAGGAAGCAACACCTGAAACACAAAAACATAAGAAATTCAGAAAAGAAACAACACTTTATTTAAAAAAAATATGTAAATAAATAAATTAAGTTACAACAACTATGATGTTATTTCCTAAGGCAAGAAAAAAATGATCTTTTTGAAAAAATGTTTTGGCAGCAGTGACATGACATGAATTTTCAAATGGAAATCAATTCTTCATTTCTTCTGTTATGAATCCATTGGGTAATGAATTGGATGAAATTCCCTTGTTTCATTAAAATTTCTTTCAAGAATCGCTCGTCCATAAATTGACCTTCTTTATTCTCCTAGGACCTGCAAAAAACGAGTGTCTACCTGCAATAAAACATTAAATCATGGAGAAAGAGAGGTGATCAGGCTCCCCTAATCCAAGAATTATGCAAAAAAACAACAAGTAGTTACTCTGTATAACAAATCCACGGAGAAAATAACAAAGTAAAATTTATTTGTCACTTGCGGGAGAGTAGTGGCCAATCATGCTAACCTGCAGTGTTTTAATCACAACTTCTTTTATTTTTCATCCAAATTGAGTGATTTCAAAGCCAGATGAGATCTAATTCAAAGGTATATCTCCAATAGAAATATGTTTTAAAAATTCAATGATATGATATGTCAATTGTACTTAGAACAACCTGCATAACAGAGTCATTTTCGATTACCCCACTTAGAACAACAGTGAATATTTTAAGCGTATCTTTTCCGTTTGATGTCGGATTCAAATGATTCAAATTGGAAATGAAATTATATTCATTTATTTATCTCCAATAGAAAAAAATTTTGAAGAAAAGAATAATTGATAGGCCAAATACTCTAATGAACAGCCGGAAAAATAGAGTTTTAAGAGTGTTGATTTACGATAGACAGTCAGTATTTTTGTCATAACTTCCTCATACGATATCAAAAATGAGTGATTAAAATTTTCTTGTAAACTAGATTCATAGGGGAATATACTATAAAAGCAGGTTTTCAAAATATGCTCATTTAGGCCTCCAAAAACTGACTGTCCCAACTCTGTTCCTGAGCTGCCTACTAAATACCCAGTCAATGTTTTGGTTATAACCTTTGCGTTTCAAATCCAAATTGGGTGATTCAAATTGGGTTGGAAATTATACATCAAGGGATAATTATGATAGAAACAATTTTTAAAATTATAGTCATTTAGGCCTTCAAAAGTGGACTGTCCCATCTCTGTTCTTGAGCTGCCTACTAGACACCCTGTCAATGTTTTGGTTATAACTTTTTTCGTTTCAAATCCAAATTGAGTGATTCAAATTGGGTTGGAAAGTAGAAATCAAGGGATACTTAGGATAGAAATAGGTTTTAAAAATATTCCCTTTTGGTCCTTCAAAACATGACTGTCCCGAATGTGTTTTCAGAAATTTCATCAAGCCCACAAGCCAAAAAATATGATATTCGAGCATTTTTTCAAATTGGTGATAAAAATGAATATGAGTGTTTGTAAAACTGTTATTTCCATTATAATTCATATACATACACAAATTAATTAAAACTTTTATCACCGATATTGATTTCCACAACGTGTTGTAACGAAAACAACTATTTTTACATTTAAAAAAATGTGTTTATTTATTTTATTTTCTACACTAACTTATTCTGATTTGAAAAATGAATATGATTATGTATAAGAGTAATTCCAGTGGAGCCATTTTTGAAATAAGGCTTCAAGTATGCACATACCCAAATTTGAAAAATGCATGATAATAAATATTAGGGTATGAGAAGCCAACATCCCTTGAAAAGATGGTGCCAAAAATTGTTAAAGTATGGAGTGATGCTGCAAACAAATGATGGAGTGAAACCAATCTTCAATATATCGTTGATTTTCCTGATTTCCCATAGCCATCATATCATGAAGTTCTTGAGATTTTAAAATGACTTGTTCATGCAGTCGAGAAGAAACCTCATTTTCTTCCATAACTTCTACAATTTTTGAATTTGAAACATTATGAATCTCATTGAAGTTTTCTCTAATGGTGCACGTGAGATAGAATGGGTGGGAAGGGTGGGTAAATTTTGCAGTTCAACACTGTAAGCATGTTGTACTAGTTTATTATGGTGAGGGTGTGGAATGAGTTGAGTAGGAAATTGTGTATGGAATGGAGCATTTTGATGATGTAGTTGATTGGGTTGAGTGGATGATTTTGATAGGCAAAAAAGATGTTGTGGAAGAGCTGGTGAAGAATATGGAGGATGTGTTTGTGCTACAAGATGAGGGAGAGTAGTCATGCAATCATAAGATGAACCATGCCAAACTTGTAGACAAAATTTGTGGAGGTTATATTGAGATTGACATGGCTGCCCTAACACATGAGTATTCCATAATGGATTATGCAAGTAAGAAGATGGAGAGGAAGTGTTTTGTACCATACTTGTAGGCCATGATTTCCATGGTTTTGACCTTCTTGCAGCTTCCTGATCTCTTTCATATGATACTTCCATCCTAGATAAGGAAGAACAACTAGCTATGGGATGCTCCTTTCAGTAACGAGGGAAAAACACTTCATCAAATTCTTGATTTTTCTGAACCTGCAAAACATCCAATTGTGAATTTAGAGAGCTAATAAAATCAATTTTAAAATATTCAAATAAATCATTGATGTCAGCTCTTATGTCTCCTGTTCTTGTAGCAGATTTGGAAAAGAAAGAACAAACATCTCTAGAATTCTTACCAGCCTTGGAGATTCCTCTTGAGTACCTTACGCACAATTCACAAACATCATCATATGATAACTGAAAAACATCACCTTTTCCTATCAGATTTAAGAGTTCTAAAAATTCATCTTTGATTCCTTTAAGAATGAGTGTTTTTAAGATCTCTTTTTTCAAATTCTTATGCTTTGATTTTTGAAGGTTGTAATGAAATTGCTCTACATAGTCCTCCAAGCTTTCATCTTCCCCTTGTATCATATCGAAAATATTTTCATTGGATTTGCAGTAGTCTTGGTACTTCTTCAAGAATATGTCCTTCATGTCCTCCCATGTTTGGGTGCAGTTCCCACCTAGGCTCATGAACCATCAGAGAGTTGTTCCTTTTAGAGTAAGAGGAAACACTTTCAACCTTTGATCATTATTATAATAATCATATCCTATATAAAGTACTTCAAAATCAAATAAGAATGTATCTGGATCTTCATTTGTCAAACCATGAAAATTTGGTAGAGAAGATGGGGGAATTATGTGCATTTGTGTCACTCTCCTAGATCTTTGATAGGAAATTCAAAAGTAGAAATGTGAACCATTTCATACCATAATAGAAGATGTTTTTCATGTTTTTCTTAGAGGATCCTCCTTCAAATGTTCCTGTCAATTGGTTAGTGAAATGGGTGGTGCTTACATCACCACTTGAGTGGAATTATGAGATTTTTTTCAAAAAAAATTCTACCTCTAAATTTCCTACTTCAATTCCTACAAAATTTTGTTGAAAAGCGGGCGGAGGAGCAAGCACTCTACTTGCTCGTTACGCAGGTTCTTACCTTCCGTTTTTAATACCCAATTCTTTCCCAGTAGCAAATATCAAACATACATCACTCTCTGTGAAATGGCAACACTCTCCCCGGCAACGGCGCCAAAATGTTGGGTGCTAAAAGGTGCCTTTTAAAACTCCTATTTATCCCACATTAATTATCAACCCGGGCAAGTCCTCTTATTTCAAGAGTGTACACAATATGTGCACGCTATAATCCCAGAGAGTAATGTTTCTTAAATTGCAGTATAGATCTTTCAAATACAAGAGTAAATGGATGCTTTTAATAAATCCCAATTGCAATTAAAGAAAACTTAATCCTCTAATGAAATCAAATCATACATTCATCAAAGTAACAACAATCATCAGTCGAGGATACAGTAGTGATAACTCATTCCTCTTTTAACTGATTTAATCTAAATCAAATCCAATCCTCAATAATTAATCTAAACAATGAATGAATATCAATCTGAGAGTTTCAACAGTGATAGTTAATACTCTTTACAGTTGATTAAATCAATTCGAAAGTAATTCAATCTGCAATGAAGGTAAATGGAATCGACAGTGCTGTAAATCATATAAAGCAGAGATATTCTGTCAATACAAGAAAACAATAAACAACGAAGGAAATCAAATCACATAAAGTAAGAAAACTATCAAATCATCACACTTGCGAGAATCAAAAAGATATAATACAGAGCAGCAGCTTAATCCACCAGAGGCCGGGCCCTTAGCCGCCAGCAAATGTTGCTGAGCTACTTCAGATAAGGTGAATGAACAACAACCTCCAAATTATATATTAATCATTGAACTTGAGTGACATTACAATATGATCGCGTTCTCTTGGCACCACAAGTCTATAAATTAGAATTACAATTTGAAATAACAGAGATCCATCCCCTTTCCTCCTATCCTATCCTATCCTATCTCTAATAATCTCTATAATCCATCTAATTCCCTGTAATTCCCCTTCCAACTTTGATCTTTGTTTTCATTTAAATACACAGAGAGTAGAGAGCAGTTACAACAGAGATGATTACAATGTGATTCCCATTAAAAAATTGGATTGTTCACAACAAATTGATCAACAAGATCATATCTGAAATATCTTTCCATCAACATTCAACAGGAACAGGTCGAATTTGGTGTTGCAGCTGAGATAATTTGGAAACCGGCCACAATAGTGAATCTGAGAAAAATGTCTTCAGAGAACCTTCCGTTTCTCTTAATACGGACCGAATTTGGGCAAACTACTCATCACAAAATTAATTTGGTCTGTTCTAGACAAAACCCATGTTTCGGATTTTCCAGATTCTTCTCCATTTGCCCAAAATGTCCAATGCAAAATTGTCACTTCTTATTCCAACGAATTTCTAAGTTGGAATATTTAATGATGAGCTGGAGATCAAATCTTCAATCTGGAAAATATCTTGGAGGCTAAAATGGTGAGTGATGTTACAACAAATTTATTAATAAACCATCATTGGTAAAAACATGCATAATAATCAATTTATTAAAAATAAAGGAGAAGAAATAATATTTATCCATAAGAGCATAAATAATTATAAAATGGAATTATATGATAAATCATGATAAATGACATGATAAAGAAGAGTATAAATGGATGAAATAGGTGTTAAAAAGTGATAATAATAATGACATATTAACGGGCCAACACTTTGGTAGATATGTTAGACAAGTCTCTTATTAATATGGTAGTATTTTTTAATTAAGGGGTATTTTTTTAACATGCGGTTGACAGTGGACACAATGAGTTGAATGAAGAACACAAAATATATTTTCAATAAATTTGGGAAGCAGTACTTAAGGTTGGAGAAGAAAGTGTTGCATAGGTTGTTATGGATGGTGCTTTAAATTATGTGGGTGTTAAGAATTTGATCTTGGGTGGTTTTAAAATAGTTGATGACATCCCTTGTGTCACAATGCCACTCATTGTGTTGATTTATTGCTTCATGATCTAGACAAATTGCCTTGGCTGAATGGGGGATTTGTAGACAAAAAATAATTATGAATTTAATCATCATCCATTACTTTTTAGTGAGCATCTCTAGGAAGCATGATAGCAAGAACTTAATGAGGCCTTTTGACAACATTTTCCATGTTTACATCATTTCTGAAGAGAGCGGCTGAGGAGAGGCTGACAAAAATCTCTCTTCTCCATGCCTATATCTACATGGATTAGTTTACTTATATGATGCACATATATGGGCAAAGACAATGTAAAAGTAACCTGGACCTGGGATTACATTATTCAAACATTTAACTAGTTTGTGACATTTCCACATTTGAAAATATTTTTATTTTGTGTTCAAAATGAAAATTGATTCAACCTTTATGGAACACAAACCACTAACCATTTTATCTAACCAATTCTAGATTATTCTTGTGAACAATATCAATAAAATTTCTTTGGGTTGCTTCATCAGTTGCAAGTTTAACACACTAATGTTAAACCAAATCCATTTTAGATTGATCAACTGATGCATTAGTCAGGATGTGCAACCCACTAAACTCTAAGACAAATGTGTTTGAAGAATAAAAATCAAGTGTAATCCTAGAAATTCCACTCATATCACTTTATTAAGCTATGATGCCAAACCTATTTCAAATAGCTTGCTAGTGTATTATTACAAAAATCACCCTGACACTTCATCAATTACAAATCACTCACAATTGAGTCTTTCCTGAAGTGTTGCAGCCTTGTAGTAATATATTTACAGAGGTTGTTTTTCATTGCTGAATATGTTAGAGTGTCATGTCAAACATTTATTAAAATCTCATGCAATAGTCTATTGGCCTCTTGGGGTGTACCTTCCCTTGCATGGTCCATTTGTAAGGATAGTATATGTAGTCATATCAGGGAGATGCATGTTACCTTTCATCAATTTAAACAACTTTATTCAGTAGTTAAGAATCTTAAATATTTTGTGGAGAATTTCCCTCATATTCACAACCACCTCTATCCACCAAGCTTTGTAACATTCAGTGCTATCAAAGGTGATATACAGATTGTTTGATTTGAATAGTTGAATTTGATGGTGTATATATAATTTACAATGACATTCATTAAACCTAACAATTTTTATATCACCAGCAATAACATTGAATATTGCATAATCAGATGGATGGACGCGGCCACAACACAATGAGGTCGATTGAAGGCAAAGTGGGGGTCAATGAAAGTGAGGTGGTATTATTGTATTTAGTAAGATTTCATTTCCATGTTAAATTGTAACATGAAATCCCACCTTTTGATTAGTTGTGGATGTTAAACAATAAAATATCAAGCATTTTACAACATCTATGAATCTTGAAATACCTCTAGATGAGAGAAAATAATGTGTCACAAGAGATGGGACGGATTGAATCGTTTTGCAATCTCTCCAAATGGGAGCAAACAATGTGTCACAAGAAATTAGATGATTCACTTTCAGAAGGGTTAGATAGCATTCAAGATGAATGTGTTCACTACAAGGTTAGGTAGAACGGTCGATTGTTTTGTTGTCCAACATATTAGTGGATCAGGTCCATGTCTATACAATGACATGCTTGAGCCTATGATCATGCTTGTGTGCCCCTATGTTTGTAGAAGACAATTGGGTCTAGATGCATGTCCTAGGCAACTTTGGTAGAAAGATAACCCCCCGTAGCAGCCTCGTAGTAGAATGGTGATGTATGTAGCATGGCAAGATGTTTTTGTCCATTAAAGATAAAAAATAAGGCAATTGTAGTTTTCTCATGTCCATCAGAATACTAAATAAACCAACCAAAAAAACAATGGGTGGAAATTAAAGCAGAGTACTAAAGAGGGATTTAACACTGAACTCTTGAAAAACTAAAATTCTAAGGTATGAAATAAATACAAAATTTCCAACCATTTCAAACCCATAAAATTCTAATAATGGCCCTGAGACAATACATAAGATACATATTATAAAAATTATGTTATGCCCTAAGAGGCACTAAACATGCACAAAACAAAACAAAATAGCACATGATGTTTTCATAGATGTAGCATTTGAAATGTCATCATCATTGGGCTTAGAGAGTTATCCAACCATCACAGGTGGCTAATTGACAACCAACAGAACCAAACCATCATTTTATTTTTTTGGTAGCTTGACCACATCATAAATGGCCAAGGGGATACAAGATGCCTTATCATCTATAAGTGATGTTGGTGCATCATCATGTCAGTCATGCAACCAAATTTTCCCATGCTCACTAACCTACATGCCTACTTTGTGTCGAGGTAAATATTGGCTTGAACTTTACAAACTTTTAAATAAAATGTCTCTTTAAAAAGTTAGAAACACTCACCTTTATGTCTATAACTTCTCATGTGTGGGGACCACTACAAATCATTATTGCTCAACACAAACTCCAATGAAATCACTAGCTCAAACCAATATTTCTCTATACCAATGTTGGTTAATGAACACATAAACATTCACAAGAAAGAGGGAGAGGAATGCAAGTGATGTAAAATTTTATTAATGTAATGTACATTGATATCAAACACGTATTGATTCTCTTGTCCAGAGGTTATTAAATGGACTCAGAATTGACCATCTAAACCAACATTCCATGTTGGCTAAACGTTAAGTCACTAACACTAACTAATTGATGGAAATGTCACTCATTTGAGTATTGATAGTACTCTAACCATAAGAAAACAATTATAGAGCAATTTTTGAATGCTTCTTTCCAATACTATTATGATTTATTTAACAACTAGGAATTGAAACTCATATAATAATTGGAAAGCTACATAGCAAGTTCCTCAAGCAAATAAATATCAAGATGTAACATTTCCAAATAGGTAATGCTTCCAACTTAAAATTTATGTAAACATTGTCACGCCTTTTTGGAAAATCAAATGATCTAAATCGTGATTTTGAGATAAAATCGAGATGTTATCAAGATGTTCACAACACTGCAAATAACAATTCTGAATGGAAGGCATTGGCAATTGAGATTGTCAAAGGAAAGAGGCATTTCTCACATTCAAGTGATGGGGGGACCAAATCTGGTCACTAATTAGGTAAGTAGACTCATTGAGATGCAAAACCCTATCTTGAGGCTTTTACTCAAACAAGTAAAGGCCCTGGAAATCTTCTTCTTGGTCATTTTATAAGCACACATCTATAAAGAGCTCAACTTGGGAGCAGACAAGATATTATAGGGTACATGGGAGATTGAAGAATAGGAATCTGGGGCATCTCCCCTAGATTGTTTAGGATCCCTATATGTAGATGGATATACATGTTTTTCTCTCTCTTTTCCTGTTCACAATATTGACATACAGGTTTTAACTGATGAAGTTAATAACGAATGGGTTTAAAGCTCTGTTTATTTTGATTAGAATCATGGAATAATGCATGTAAGGGAATCTGATGCAATCTTTGGGAATAAAAAGGGCAAATTATGCTCATGGGAATTTTAGGAATGTTTAATAGTTGTGTATTTTTTAGGCCCAACTTTAATTCTTTGTTGAGTTTCAATATCATAGAGCTATATGCTCTTCATGAATGTATATTTTTTTCATACTAATGTAAACACTTACAATTGTCTCCTAGGGAAAATTAAATATAAACAATACAACCCCTTGGTCATCAAAATAGGTTGTCGAATGATGACTCGCATAAATATAAATTAAAGCATTGTCATCAATAAAACTATTGACAAAAACTTCAACGCTAAGCCTAATGATCAATAAATCAAATGGCCAATTAATACCTTAATCGATCATTCAAGAATATGGATTGGAAGTTTCAAAACTAAAGAATTTAAGTTATCTCATTCATAATAACTTATTTCATCTAAAAAGACTTAAGTGAATTATGCTTACTATATATTGGCTCCATTGAAATTTCACCCCATGAGTATTTTATTTCTCTCACATTTCGTTTTCTTTGCTTAAAAAAGGATAATAGGAAATAGTAGCACAATGCTCCTATAAAAGTTGAAAAGAGCATCGGTAATTAGAAAGGTAAAAAAGAAATAAACCTTGTGAGCAGATCCACAATGATTGATCCATAGTTAGCCTTTAGGAAAGCAAAAAAAATAACAATTAGAGAATAGAAAATCTTTGTTACCAGATGGGAAGTACATTGCATTACTAAGAAAACCGAAACCAAATTCAAAATGGGTGGGAGTTGTTAATAATACCCTAATGACATTTGGATGAACAACTATACGAGCAATTCATGCCCTTGAAAGACTTGGGAAATTCATATCCTGGAACTGCATTGAAACCTTCCACGGTATTTTATCTCCAGAAAGTTGATACCCATCACTCAAAATTTTTAACACTGAATCCTTTGATATTTGTCCCTCTAAGCAAACCTGTAAAATTTATAGAAATATTGTCACACCTTTCTTAGAAAAGAAAATGATAGAGGTCGTGGATGGTGTTATTCAAAGTGAGTTCCACACACGATTCAACTAGGGTTAGGGTTTCGTCACGGGTCGCGTCTGGCAGTCCTGTACCTGGGACAGAGAACAGGGGAAGCCTGAAGCCACTCGAATCTAATCAAAGAGGTGAGAAGCATAGAGACAAAAGCAGTAAGGGGATTCGAAGGAAGGTGGTACTGACAGAGAAATGACAGATGGGGACGGGAGGGGAGAGATCCCCTCCTATAAAAATGTAGCGGTAGGCGAGACCAGCAGAAATGGGTTGTATGGAGGTGTTGGTAGAAGTAACAAGGATATCCCGGTCATGGGAGCTTGCTGGCAGGCAGGGTTGGGAAGCAGATGCTTGCCCAGAGCAATGAAAAAACCCAGGTTCGTAATCCCTAACAATAAACTGGAAGAATATAGAGGATACATGAAAGATCATGCTCTAATTTGTAAGTTTGTGGGGACCTGGCCGTCTGAGAAGGATTTAGCCAAATGGATACAACAGAGATGGAAGCCCAAGGGACACATAGACCTAAAACTAGGAGCAAAGGGTTTTTTTACAGTCATTTTCGCTAACTTGGAGGATAAGGAGAGGATCTTTGAGGGGGGACCCTATTTCCTGAATAACGTTGGTCTATTCATGAGGCACTAGGAGGAATGCTATAACCCAGACAAGGAAAAAATGCTAGCGGCGCCTATCTGGGTCAGACTGTTTGGACTCCCAATCGAGTTCTGGGATCCAGAGATTCTGGAAGGGATAGGAAACACGATTGGGACATTTGTTAAAGTGGCTGAGACCACCAAAAGGGGAAAATACACGTCCTATGCCAGGATCTGTGTATACATGAATATCACAGAACCGCTACTGGAGTATATCGAAGTAGAGTACCATGATGAGGTCTGGCAGTAACCAGTGGATTATGAGCATATCCCATTTCGATGTTGAAGATGCCATGAATATGGTCATCTCTTTAAACAATGTCCCCTGAATGCATCTGGAGTGGTAGCAGAACAGGGGAAGGAGGAACAGAAGGAGACAGAGGCAAACAGGGAGGATGATGAAGGATTCACAGAAGTGCTTACCAGAAGGAAATCTCAAAAAGGATCAGTTCCTCTAAAACCATCTGTCAAAACAGTCACCAGAGAAAACCAAAACAAGTTTGGAGTACTACAGGAGGAGGAAATGGAATTGGAGAAGGAAGCCAACGAAGAGGAACCAGTGGAACCTATAAAAAGGGATGTAGGAAAAGACACGATGCAAACAATCGTAGAACAAGAGAAGGAAGGAGGAAATATGGGAACCCCCCAAGACTTATCCGAAATGGAGATAGACCCACAAAAGGACAAAGGAAGCGAAGAAGAACAAGTAATGAAGAGACTTCTGCAAGAATGGCGTCATCTGGATGAAAGATTCATACCGGAAGAACAAAAACAATTATACAAGGAAATGTTCCAAAAATATAAGGAGAAAGGAGGAGCAGCCATAGCAAATCAACCAAAACAGCTAGGAACGCAAGGAGGACAAGGCACGAAAGCGGGAAACACCGGAAAAGCAGGGAGGAAAAGAGGAAGAAGACCTATGAGCGAAACCATCCAAATGGTTGGAGAAATGCTAGTCAACTCGGGAAGAGTCATACCTCTATCAGAGGTATTCCAACAACCCCTTAAACTGTTAAAATGATAATTACAACATGGAATATTAGAGGGTTAAATAGTAAGGGGAAACAGAGATATCTGAGGGACAGATTGAAAAAGGATAAACCCAGTATAATGATTATTCAGGAAACCAAAATAAGTGAACAGAAATTGAAAGAGATAATGCAGAAATTTCAGCCTCATTATGAAATAATGGGACAGGATGCTATAGGTAGTGCAGGGGGCCTGGCAATTCTATGGAACACAGAGGAAGTTCAATTCGAAAATTGGGTGAGTTTGCCTCGAATTCTTTCAGGCAAATTCAGGAATATAGGTTCTCGAGAATGGGTCCTTCTCACTGGAGTATATGGCCCCCATTTAACGGGAGAACGCAGAAGCTTTCTTCAAAAGGTGGGAACAATCCAAAGTTTATTCCCAGATTTACCATGGATAATAGGAGGTGACTTTAACATGATCACATCCCTAGAGGAAAAACGAGGAGGTCTGAGAAGAACAGATCCGGACATGGAAGCCTTTGGCGATATGATATCGGAACAAAGACTGGTGGACATACCTACTACAAATGGGATATATACATGGAATAACAGAAGAGGAGGTATAAACCAAATTGCTTCAAGACTGGACAGATTCCTACTATCTGAACAAGTAATAAACAAAGACATATTTTTTGAAGCAATGATCCTACCAGGAATGGGTTCAGACCACTGGCCGATCAGACTAGAAATTGACATTAAGGCCTGTCCAAAAAAACGTCCCTTCAGGTTTGAGGCTTTTTGGCTTAGGGATCAGAAATTCATGACAAAAGTGGAGGAGTGGTGGAACCAGAGCCAACAAAAAGGAAGAAGCAGAATGCAGACCTTCCAATTAAAATTAAAAGAGCTTAAGGAGAAAATTAAAAAATGGAACCGAGAAGAATTTGGGAATATATTCAAAGACCAGCAGCTATTAGACCAGAAAATGACAATCCTACAACAAGAAATAATCTCAGAAGGTAGAAGTGAGGAAAGAATTCGAGAAGAAGGGATATTAATAAGCCAAATAGAAGAAAGAAGAAAACAAGAGGAGATTCTATGGAAACAAAAATCAAGAGTGAACTGGCTTAGAGAAGGAGAAAGAAATACGAAATTCTTCCATCAAGCCATGATTCAGCACAGACAGAGAAATCAAATCTTTTCCATCACAAATGAAGAAGGACGACGCCTAACCCAGCATGAGGAAATGGAGCAGAATCTAGTAGATCACTTCAAAAACCTCCTTACGGAACCCCAGGTGAATAGAAGAGCAGCTATTGGAAGGATTTGTAATGAGATCCCTGAACTGATCACTAGAGATCAGAACCTAGCTCTTATGAGAGCTGCAACCCTAGAGGAAGTGGAAGATATTGTGAAAGGGATGAAGAAGAATAAAGCTCCAGGACCAGACAGATTCACAGTGGAATTCTACCAAGAAGGCTAGAAATTCTTGGGGCAAGACATTTTGGAGGTGGTTGAAGAATCGCATCGAAATCAGAAGGTATGTCCTGGTCTAAACTCAACCCTCTTGTCTCTTATTCCCAAAACTGCTAACTTTGATACTGCCCAGGGCTTTAGACCCATTGCTCTATGTAATGTAATTTATAAGATTATTGCCACATTGATAGCCAAGAGACTGAAGCCAATTCTGTCAAGTATTATCTCTCTGGAACAAACTGGGTTTGTGGAAGGAAGACAAATACTTGATGGCTTAGTAGTATCTCAAGAGGTGGTGCACTCCTTGAAAACCAAAAAGGAAGCGGGAATGATGATTAAACTGGATCTCTCAAAGGCATATGACCGTCTGAACTGGGACTATCTTAAATCGGTTTTAGCGGCATTTGGTTTTAACAATAGATGGATACAGTGGGTGCAAGATATGATCTCTACGCCAAATTTCTCCATCCTCTTGAACGGGACGCCAACTTCGACGTTCAATGCCACAAGAGGACTGAGGCAAGGGGATCCCCTGTCCCCATTTTTGTTTATCATAGCAGCAGAAGGACTTGGCAGATATATCAAGAAAGATCTGAGAGAAAGGAAAATTAAAGGGTTAAGACTATGGGGTAACAACCTTCCGATCACCCACCAGCAATTTGTAGATGATATCATGCTTTTCTGCACAGTCTCTCTAAGAGAAGTAAAAAGAATAAAAAATATTCTTGACCTTTTCATGGAAGCTTCAGGCACTCAAATCAACAAGGACAAATCTTGCACATTCTTCTTCAACACGCCGAGCACTGTTAAATCTTTCTTGACCAGAATATTGGGCTTTCGCTCTGGAGATTTACCCACAAAGTATCTGGGAACACAACTCGCCCTAAATCCACTCAATATGGCAAACTGGCACCACACCATAGAAAAACTCAAGAATAGATTGGCAAACTTGTCCTTTCGAACCTTGAACATAGCAGGAAGAACAGTGCTTCTGAGATCGGTCTTACACACAATCCCCATCTACCCTCTGTTGGCAACAGCGGTACCAAAAGGGGCATGCACAAAAATGGTGGAGATATTCAAAAAATTCATTTGGGGAGGGCCACAGCAACAAAAGAAATGGGCCCCGATATCGTGGAAGGGCCTGACAAAAAATAAAGTAGAAGGGGGATTAGGGCTAAGAGATCCCTACATCCTGAATCAAGTAATGGGAGCGAAGCTGTGGTGGAGATGGATGAAGGGAGGAGGAGACCTATGGAAAAGAATCTGGACAAAAAAATAAAACATGCACACAAAAATTGAAGACCTCCTAAGACTGGAAGAAACACTAAGGGGCTCTACAATATGGAACCTGGCCAGTCAAAACAAAGACATGATCTCCAAACATGCATTTTGGGAAATCCGGAATGGGAAATCAGCTAAATTATGGGATGAAGCTTGGCAGCAAAGAGAAAAACTGAAGGAAATGGAGGACCTCAAAAATACATGTCAGAGAGCTAAGGAGGAAGGACTAAATCATGTAAGAGATTATTGGCATGAAGGAAGACAGGAGGAAACCTGGAGAACTTGGAAGGATATGGAAATGTGGGATAGAAACATTGATACTGAACAAAGAGAGCTCTATACAACAGAAATGAAGTCTAGGAGAATAATTATTAGAACAGGTCTAGATATATTAAGATGGGGTAAATCTACAACAGGAACCTTCACGATTAAAGAAGCCTACCATCTAACCATGCAGCAAGGGCAAGATGAAAATGCTTCCATCTGGAAACAAATATGGCAGGGTCACTAGTGGCCAAAGGTAACCATGTTCTTATGGCTGGTAGGGAAGGGTCATATCCTGACATGGGACCAACTTCAAAACAATGGAATCCATGGACCCCCTAGATGTTGTTTATGTAAACAAGCCCAGGAAACTCAGGAACATCTCCTAAACTCATGTCCTTTCACCCAGCAGCAATGGGATGAAATCAATAAGCTTTTTGGGAAGACAAATAGAGATCCTCACAACATTAAAGAAACTATTAATCAATGGGGATGAGGCCAATCCCTGAGCCCGGTTTTTAGAAGGCCCTGGAGTTTAACTATGGGCTTAAATATATGGATGATATGGAAAGAGAGAAACCAAAGAATATTTCAAGACAAAGAAATGGCACCTGAACTGATCTGGAAAAGAACCCAAAGCCACATAAGGGAAACAATCTTAACAGAAAACTAGAATCAAGAAGATTGGGAAACAACTCCAGAGGAAGGTAAGATCTTGGCATACCTCAATTTAGAACAAGGAATGGTTCATCCCCAGAAACAGAAAGATCCGGTAACACTTTTCAACAACCCTGCCAATTTTAGATGCCCTCAAGATGGCTTCATCAAACTGAACTTTGATGGTGCCTCTAAAGGAAATCTAGGGCCAGCAGGGTTCGGAGGCATCTTTAGGGATCATCAAGGGAGGACAAGATGGGTGTACGCAGATCATGGGGGTATTATGAGCAACAACGAAGCAGAATTGATGGCAATTCACCAAGGATTAAGAATAGCGATCTGAAATGGATACAATAATCTGGAAATAGAGGGTGACTCAAAGCTAGTGATAGAGATGCTTAGAAAATTGAATAATGGCAAGGACTGGGAAAAAGTAGCGCAGAGCTGGAGGACAGTAGGCCTAATTCAGGACATGGAAATGCTCATAAAAAGAATTGACTATAAGATTATCAATCATATTAGAAGGGATGGCAATAAGGCAGCAGACTTCCTTGCTAATTGGGGATGCAATGAACAAGGGGGTAAGGTTGATAGTATATGGCCGATGCATACGGAAGATCAAAGGTGGGAGCCCCTCAAAGCAATCATCACCCATGACAATAATGCGGACACGATCTCAAGGTAATAGTCATAAGTGGCCCCCGATCAGGGTGAGAGATGGGGAGATGACGTGGGAACGGATCATGGAGAGGAATGGATGGCATTGCTGGCCACCAAACATTCCTATAATAAAACAAGACGCGGGGCAGCATGTAGACGGGACAGCATCCCGAGGAACAGAGGTGACAGGGGAATGGTGGAAGAAACAACAGGAATCGGCGGCGATAGAATGATGAGATGTAGGACAGGTGGAAGAAGGCAAATAAGGGAGGTGAATGGATTAAGGGTGATCATTATGTAGTGAAGGAGGAAGACAATAGGAGCATAGGAAGAGTTGGTTTCGTCTGAGGCAATGCAAAGGTCCGGGTATGTTCTTGTAAAGCCAAATCCTGTGATTTTCTTAACCTTAGGTAGTCTGATGGAAGAGGGGGGAAAGTTAGGAATAGCAGAGAGAGGGAGAAGTATGCTAGAGGGGGCAATATCCCTTAGAGCTTGCAGTAAGGAAGTGGAAGGTGGTACGAAGGAAAATTCAGAGGAAGGGCATAGCATGGGAAGGAACCGTGGAAATCAGGGCAAAGACCTGCTTGGTTTCTGCAAGTGCTGTGATCAGGGACAGCCCAAGGAGGACAAAGAAACAATCTGGGAGATAGAGAAGACTACAAAGAGTAATCAATTGTCAGGGCTAAGGGGAGGAAAGCTTGAGAGCAGCCAGACCATCGGGAGAACTTGGAAAGGGGAGGGCAAAATCTGGGGAAAGGGAACTCAGGAAATGGGAACAAAGGCAATGGCAGAGAATCTAACCTTTGCTGTTGGCCATGATAAACAGGAGGCTGTAAGGAGTAAAATGGTGCGGCCAAGATGGGGAAGGGGGCGTGGTGGAAGAGGCCAGTCTAATTAGCCCAGTCACAGTAACCCAGCAACCTCAACGTTGGTCCCTCAAAGACGCAGCCGGAGAACTATGAGGAAAACTATTCAAGAGGCTGAAAGGGCGTACCGAGAAGGCACTGACGAGGATATCCACAGGCTCATTAAGGAACTGGAAGAAAACATAATGGAAGAAGACTTAGAGCCAGAAATGGAAGAATGGGGGGACCTCATTCCAGACTCGGGTAACACCAGGGGACAAATGAAATTATATAAACAAGGCTTGCACGTTTATTGGGTGTTGAAACGCTTACTCGACAAGGTGCTGGAGCAAGTTACAGGAGAAAGGGTGGAATTGGCCCAGGGCATGCCTAATATGAAGAAGGAAATGAAGAACCTTCAAATCACAATGATCATGCAGGATAGTAAGCTGGACGAAATCCAACAACAGTTGAAGCAGCTTATTCCAGCACAAAGGGAAGCGGTGGTACCACCCGAGAGGGGGGAAGAATGACATTTTAGTTTGTGCAGCTGGTTACCATGTTGGTTTTTTGAGGATAGAATTCCATTTTTTTGTTTGTTCTCATGACTGCTGGATATATGCTTGGTATTTTTTGCTATGAAGTTTATTTAGCATGGATTTATAGACTTATTCATTTTTTTTACTGGATGGCTTATATTAATTTGAGGTGGCCAACGGACTCGGTTTCCCATTTGGGCGGGTTGAGGCCACAAAAATGATGTATATGGCTTAATCTGGATTTATATGAATAGAAATGGCAAGGCACTACCTCAGCTTACAAAAAAAAAGAAAATGATAGAAATCGTGATTTTGAGATAAAATCAAGATGTTATTAATATGTTCACAACACTGCAAATAACATTTCTGAATGCAAGGCATTGGCAATTGAGATTGTCAAAGAAAAGAGGCATTTCTCACATTCAAGTGCTGGGGGGCCCAAATCTGGTCACTGATTGGGTAAGTGGACTTACTAAGATGCAGAACCCTATCTTGAGGCTTTTACCCAAACAAATAAAGGCCCTGGAAATCATCTTCTTGGTCATTTTATAAGCACACATCTATAAAGAGCTCAACTTTGGAGCAGACACTCAATCGAATAAAGTACTAGAGATATCAGAGGGTACATGGGAGATTGATGAAGAAGAATCTGGGGCATCTCCCCCAGATTCTTTAGGATCCCTATATGTTGATGGATATACATGTTTTTCTCTCTCATCTGCTGTTCACAATCTTGACATACAAGTTTTAACTCATGAATTTAATAACGAATGGGTTTAAATCTTTGTTTCCTCTGATTAGAATCATGGAAGAATGCATGTAAGGGAAAATAAATATCAAGATGTAACACTTGCAAATATGTAATGGTTTCAACTTAAAATTTATAGAAATATTGTCACACCTTTCTTGGAAAAGAAAATGATATCAGCCACTGTAGCTGACCATATCATGCATACCTCATTTTCGTGACATGGGTGTATTGGCTTAAAAAATGTGTACAGGTCAATTGATAACATCACGAGTTCAATCAGAGATGATAAGTTGAGTTGACAGAAAAAATTGGGATAGATTATGATTTAATTGAATACTTTTTAAACCCTTTTAAGAAGATGAGTTGAAATCAAGGTCAAAGCTTGTAAAATATGTCATCTATTTAGTTTTGACGAAATATAAAGATATAAAGAATACTTCAAACAAAATATATGGAATTTATATGTCCAAAACCACAGTTTAAGGAATTGCTATTTAAAAAAAAAATAGAATTCTTGGAAACAAGCACCCTATCAATTCAATGCAAATATCGTCAGAGTGAGGAAAATACTAACATTCAAATGACGTCAAGCTTTCAGTATATATTCAAAGCATTGACAAGGCATATGCAGGTATGGTTGCTCGTTGAACTGAAGGAATTAATTTCTTTGACAAGGGATCCAAAATTTTCTCCTAGAAAATGATTCAAATATACAATGTCAATCACCATTACTAGTCCCAATAATTTCTCACAATTCACATTAAATATTTCAAAATACAATATTTGCACAAAAAATAATCTAAAAGAACAAAGTTTGAGTCACTTTTTTATGCACATAGCAGGCTCTGCTGAATTTTTTTAAAAGATTATAAAGATTTGACACTCTGAAAACAAAAGTTGGGGTGATTACGTATTAACAACCTTGTGTCAAAAACTGTCTCCACCATACAAAATGTGACCTTTGATGTAAAGTCAGGTAGGTAAGAAGTGTGTTCCTAGTGTGAAAATTAGGGGCCTTAATAGAGAGATTCTTTTGAACTCGAGTAATAGGGTAGATATCATAATGAATATTGTTTCATCATACAATTAAGCCAATTCCTGCATGATTAGAGCCTGTTGTTTCTTCAAGGCACACTGAGGGGGACTAGTAGGATTTTAACACTCCAACCCCTTCTTTTGGAATTCATGACCTTTTACTGCAACATGCCAAGAAAATGAAACCAGTTTGATATAATATTATAAATAAAACAACCAGTTTTGTTCGGTGCTTTTGGTGAATTGGAAATATATTAATTTTGTCAAAATCACTTAATTCATTAGTACAAACTATCAATCTTTCTATCGCATGGCAGACTCCTGAGTCCAGAGTTTTTGTTATTAATTATGACAGGTTTTTAAACTTTATCCCATGTCCAATTGTTTCTTCACAAAATGGGATTTCCCTATGCAAAATATTAATATGCAAAACATATTCAATACCATATAAAAATAGACAAGAGAATTCAATTCTCAACCAAATATTGCTTCACACAAGTGCTCACATCTGGTACCTTTTGCACACAATGAAAATGTAGAAAATGGAAAATAGAGATCATACACGTTTTTATAACTTCAAAATATGGCTTCAGGGATAGGTTATTTTAGAAGACCTTTAGAATTTTTTGACCTTAATTTTGAGTAATTTTGGGGTGATAGATGCTCATCGCCCCAAGGATGTTCCTGCATCCATGAGGTACGTAACCCCAATTGAATGGGAACATAAAAATAATTGGTGGCATATCTTGAGGCTAGCTCAAGCAGTTGAGTCCTTTGACATTCATTCAAGGGGTCTTGAGATTGATACTCTAAGATGGTTTTCTATGTTTTTTGCCTCACTTAATGTCCCTGTAGGGCCAGGCATTGAAATGAGTGCCAACAAGTTTGCATTGGGTACCATCTATGAATTTGAGGGATTGCACAAGAGCTTCCCAGCAAGCCTTTTCCCATAAACAATACCTATAGTACTATATGTAGTATGTATATTTAAAAATCATGAAACAAAAGGGAGGTGATAAGGAAAATAATAAACCTGATCTTGAGGAAGATGTAATAAAATAAAAAATAGAATGTTACCCTCTGCTTGTACCAAGTGGAGAAGAGGGTAGTATTAATAATTCATTTATCAAAGAAAAGGATAAGGAATCTAGAGGACAGAAGCAGAAGAGGACTCGTGTCTTGATGATGGAATGGCTAATAGATCAAGGGTCTTGGTTTTGGTATTCGTCAATTGGAATATCTATACGAAGAATTTGTGCACGTTTTCATCTCAAAGAGTGAGAGGTTTTGGCCCTGGCTCATAGCCTACATGTTGTGTCTCTTGTCTATTTATGGTCTTTTATCGGTTAATGTTTAATGAACAAGAACACTAAGAATCTAATGTAAAGAAGATCCTAACCTAATCATGTAAAAAGCATTCACAAGCATTCACCAAAGAAGAGAAATCATCTAATACTAATGCCCTAGATTTCTCAAAACTAGCAAGGGTTGCACCCTCTATTTCTACTACACATCATCTTGTACATCTACAGCTTAGAAAGAAGAAATTTTCTAGGCCTCACAACCCCCCAACCAGCCCTCTACACAAGCTAGTGTAGTAGTACTTTTTGTGGCCCTAAACATAGTACCAAAGCACATAAAAACAAGCACAAAAACCCTCACTCTTACCTCTGAATCAATGAATTTATCTGCAACGGAATCCATTTTCTTACACAACCCTATCAAGCCTCCATGCTGGCTATTTTAGACCTAACAACAGACTAGTGGCACTAGCCTGAATGCAACATATAAATTAATTGATTCAACTAAAATGAAAATGATCAGAAACAGAAAGAAGTTAGGATGCTTTCCAGTAAGTCTTCTACCAGTTTGAGCATTTCCCTCTCAGCTTTCTCAAAATTCCATTCAACTTGATTTTCAGCAACAATTTCTTTCAAAAGGAATAATTTTATCTCTATGCTCGATGCTGTGGTTGATAAATTCTCAATGATCTATGATAACAAATTAGCACGCTACGACAAATTTAATATCAAATTATCAACTAAAAAGGTGAAGCTAATTTCTCTAGAAGGATTGAAGTGATAATCTTTACTTGCCTACCTGTTAACCCCGTTGTCAGGACATAGCTCAACTGCAGCTATAGTGAACTCAGGACCATACTTTGTAGAAAAATTGAACAAAGTTCTTGAACCTCTGGCAAGTTTGCACGCCTCGGTGTAGCAAAAATTAAACTTGCTATGGCTTCTTTCAAATCATTAGGGAATGTCCTAAAATAGTCACAAACCAGATAGACACATTCAGTTATAAGGTCCAACCCCTTTATAAATAACCATAATATTTTTGGGTCTTTGTGATACACAAAAGAAACTAATAGGTTAAAATTCAAAAAGGCATTCAAGGAATAACAAATCAATTACTTTTGCTTTTCAATGGCCATGATTCTTTCAGTCACAAGATAGAAAATAGCTTCAATGAGAAAATATGCATCCAGTATATTTTGCTCCTTGAAGACATGCTCCACCTGCAAACAAAAAATGTAGCTTTAGATTGGAAAGACATTGCATATGATCTAATCATAGTCCACATAAAATCACAGATGATAAAATATTTTCACAAATCTTTTTAATCAGATAAATTACACTGATTTTGATAACCCATTATTGCTTCTAAATTCTAATGAACCATCTCATCTAAGTACTTCTAAATATTATGCAAAATTAGTATAGGACGTGCTAAATCAACAATTTAGTGAACGAGGAAAAAATATTATATATCCAAGAAAGGCCCTGCCATGAAGACAGAACATGCAACTACCAAGTAGAGTAGATATGTATCTTAATTCACTGTATTTAATATAGATGAGCTAAGTGCAAAATTTGTTAGCAGATAAAAAGTGACAAGGCAATATTGTGAACAATATTACTTGATACAAAAAAGACTGTTTAGGAAAATCAAGTATCTCCTTGGTGAGCTTCTATGAGTCAATTCCACTTGCCTCTCTGGTGAGTTGAGTTGACAATTTCTATAAATTTTGTTTAGTTTTGACCAAACTCAACAAATATAACCAGATTCAAGTTTCCTCAAATTTGGTGAGTCCACAGTGCAGTGAACTCAACCAACATCACTATATATTCTAAACTCAAAATTGATTCTTGTCTATTCTTCACATTTGTCTCTGTTTCAGATTCTTAGTGAGGGTTTTGGGCTGTCAAATGTTTTGGTGCATTTAGAGACCAAAACTTGGGATATTTTGAAACATTTTCCAATGTTTAGAGACCAAAACTTCATTAGGGAGTACAAATGCTACATTTTTGGATCATAACTTTCTTTGGGTAGCATTCTTTTGCAAGGGAGGCACATTGGGAAATAGATTTTGTAATATCCGTAAGGAAAACTAACAACAACAAAAATATCATGCATAGCAAAAGCAACATAAAAAATTCACACAGAATTAAATACTCGAAAATACCCCAAAAACTGCGTAGGTGAAAGGTGTGGGTTAGCAGACCTGCACTTATGAACTAATTGTATATAATACATAAAACCTGGGCTATAAAGGAAATGGGAGGAGAATATTAGGGTAGAGTTTCTCATGAAAGAACTTACCAAAGGAAAAATATTGCAGAGATTACCAAGCTTGTGCTAGATTTGTAGAGTTAACAGTTCTAGAATGCTATACACATTCATAATCCACCAATTTCATAATCTCAAAGACTAGGGATTTGTATAGAATCCCAAGGTTGGCAGGGGTACTAGTGTCACAGATCTAGTCCCTAGATTTCCTTTCAAGAGTAGGTAAATTGGAATAAATTTAGTTCTTACCACAACCACAGTTGAGTCAAGAGAAGCCTTAATGACAATGTACTATGCCCAAGTTGAATTCAAAGAGAAAGTCAAAAGATGACAGACCCCACGTTCTGGTTGCTCTAAGATGTAATCCAAGTGGAATGTTTGTCACGACTACCAAGAATTTTCTAGACTCTAAACAAGGTCTTAGGACCCAACGATTTGTTTGTTATCCACCCCTCATGATGCTCAGGAATTTTCTAAGATTTCAAAATCAAGATGAAACCCATACTCTGCACGTTTAATGTCAATAAATGAAACCTTCTCCACAATATGCCATAATTCTCATCATCAAAGCCTTGCTCGGCTGAAAATAAAAAAACCATAATTATTATATAAATCACAAGAATAATTATCTTTAGCCCACAAAATGAAAACTATTAAAAACACCCGAAATGCTTGTTGACATTCGAAGTCGGTAAACAAACCCTTCTCTATTATATGCTAGGCCAATGGAACAAAGGTTGTGCTCTTTCCCAACAGAACAGAGGTTGTGCTCTCGATTATGGGCCATGATACTCCCTTCCTGAGGTTGTGAACAAAATTTGTGCTCTTGCTCAACAAACCAGAGGTTGCGCTCTAGATTACTCCCATGGGCCACAATACTCCCTGCTTGAGGTTGCAAATAGAGCTCTTTCAGAACATAACATAGCCGCTGTCTATTGCTCAAAGGTCTCGCCCAACAAAACAGAGGCACACTCGATTGCTCCTACGGCTGATACTCCCTGCCTTTATGGCCTCCGTATATATATATGTATATATATATATATATATATATATATATATATATATATATATATATATATATATATATATATATATATATATATCTCTATATATATATATATATATATATATATAGATAGATAGATATACTCATAGGTCTCGCCCAACCAAACAGAGGCACACTCGATTACTCCTACGGCTGATACTCCCCGCCTTTTTGGCCTCCGTGTGGCCAATATTTGGTATAAAAAACACCTTATAATATATATATTATTATATAACATAGAAAACCCCTCTAACCCCTTGTTATATAGTCAATATATTATTTTATGTTTTTCTTATTTTTTATGCCCCAATATGAACACATGTGATATCATATTGGTTCCTCAATGAAGAACCCGTGGGTATGCCATGGTTGTTGGCATGGAAATGACGACTGGATTTGCTAATGCTAAGGTAGTTGAAATGCCTGAGCTTGTTAATATGCAGTAAGATAAAGATGTGGCAGAGGAGAGTGTTTTTTAAAAGCTTGTGAATTGTTATGGATGTGAGGCTGCTAACTCAAGGTGATTAGTCAAAAATTTGTGAGAACAAGTGAGGAAGACCTCCTACACATGTGTTGGGTATTGATATGAGGAGAGGAAGACTTGAGGAGAGGAAGATTTGGCGTGCGTATTAAGTGTTGGATCTGAGTGGAGTTGTCAATGTGTCTGAGCTTGTGAAAAATGTGTGGCTGAGCTGAGGGCATGTGAAGTTGTAAATAAGAGCAAAGTGCTGGAGTCCACCATGCTCAGAGAAATAATGGATGGAGGAATTGAAGAAATTAAAGTTAACTATGATGATGAAAAATTTTCGAGTGATCAAAGTTTGCTACAAAAATATTGAATATACATTTATGATCTTAATCTCTACCCATTAAATATAGGTGTTAAATCCTAAAATATAAAATCATAAAATATATTTAAAATTAGCGTTAGTAAATATGAATATATAATATTAGTTTCAGTAAAGGAGGAAGTGGTGTAAAAGACGACAATGATGTTTGAATACTCCAAAGTGAATGAATAATAAAATGGAGGATGGATGGATTGTCATGTTTCACCCAAACCATCGCACTAGGGATCCACGTGTGAGACCCACACCACGAGATGATGAGAAAAGCGGTGGGTGAAACGTCATACCACGATTGTGTTTGAATGAGGCAAATTCAGCGACTAATAAAATCAACCCGCAAGTGGAAATTCTCGTGTTTGAATACACCAAACTCAACGAATAATAAAATGGAGGATGGATGGATTGTCGTGTTTCACCCACACCACCGGACTTGGGATTCACGTTTGAGACCCACACCACGAGACGATGAGAAATGCATTATTTGAAATGTCATACCACAATTGTGATTGAATGGACAAAAATCAATGAATAATAAAAGAAGTCGTCTAACGAGGTAGAGGAATTGCCCAAACGGTCAAAAGTGGTTGGAATACGGGAAAAAAAAATTCAAAAAATCTTGTAGAGATAGTGTTTGAATCATGTTTTTGATGGTGGAAATGGATTTAGCACCATAAAAAACGTCGAGGACACCTAAAATTTTCAAGTTTAACAACTATAACTTGTATTTACAAAAATCCTTACCAGAGTTTCTCTAAATATGATCGGAATTTCCATAACTTTCCAGGCAATTCCTCCGGCTAGTTAGAATACGACATAATAAAATCGAGGATGGATGGATTGTCGTGTTTCACCCACACCACGAGACGATGAGCAAAGTGGTGGGTGAAACGTCATACCACGATTGTGTTTGAATGGACCAAAATCAACGACTAATAAAATCAACCGGCAAGTGGAAATTCTCGTGTTTCACATATGTCGTGTCAACGTTAATGACTTGACTATATGAATTTAAATATATAAATTTCCATTCCGAAATAGAAAATAGTTTTGTACTGACCATAACATGACATCAAGTGTTGTTTCTTCCAACATGCTTTGAAGGGAGGATATGGCATGTAATAAGATATAAGGTTAAGTAAAGTTTTTTTTGGTAGAAATCAAATAAGAGAAAATTTTTGCTGATGCTTTTCA
The DNA here is from genome assembly GCA_031772625.1 of Pinus tabuliformis. NCBI lineage: Eukaryota > Viridiplantae > Streptophyta > Pinopsida > Pinales > Pinaceae > Pinus > Pinus tabuliformis. The sequence continues at coordinate 462,733,822 of CM062816.1, read as the reverse complement.
AATTAACAAGTGTGGTTCATCAGAGGATCAGATGATGAACCTCACTTGTTGGTTCGAAACACGATAGCAAAAAATTTCTCTTATGTGATTTCTACCAAAAGACTTTGCTTAATTCATTATGGATCACAAAAGCTTGAATACAAAGATATAAGATATTAGATGGATGATATTTTCTACAATTAAATTGAAATTTTAATATTTTGTGTTATTTTTCTAAGAAAATATAAAAAATTATATCTAAAATCTAAATGTTTCAATTTATTCACCTCACGAGTGTAAATGTCAGGTTATAGAATTGATATCACTGCCAATGGTGGCTCAGCTCTACACCTGGGGGGACATATGTCAACATAGGCTCAATGATACACTCCCATAAATCCTATCATGGCTAGAGCATCCACTGCATATGCGAGAGAATACCTCTGAGATTGTTTCTTATGGAGCTTCATAATTACAAGGTCATTCCACCTATGGGAGACTTGAGTGGGTCTAATGCATTGGTGTGTGAGGAATACATACATCCTTCCGACTTCATGGAGAATAATATTGTGTTTTGGGTTGCATCTCTAGTTATGGTGTTTGGTCAATGCAATATCACTCATTTTAGCAATTAACTAGCAGTTGGGGATGACATCTTCATGCAAAATTATCCTTTTTTCATTCGCATGGAGATTGGGGCTTGCTATACACTAGAAATGGGGAAATTCACGACCCAAAGAATTCTTATGGATGAGCAGGGGCTCCACCTTGGCCTTACAACTTGCCTTGTAGACCTAGGGCATCTAGCCTCTCAGTGGAATTATTGTGTTGGGCAGCATTCACGGTGCTTAATCATCATATCTAAGCTCAATTGTGGAGGAAACTAGTTCATGGTTGCTATATGTCTATCAATTCTCTTTGTTATGGCTTAATCAAGGGCATGGTCTATAGTGTTGGTAGGTTGGCTTCACATTTCATAGTGTGGTTGGTTAATCCCAGTGTGCTCGCTCGTCAACCTGGAGTGTTTCTTAGGGGGAGCATCTCTGGGTACCTTGGAGTTGTTCAAAACTTGGTCGGGTTTGACAACAGGACGTTATGGGTCATCAAATAGCTAAAAGGAAAGGTGAAACCATGGTGGTGAGATGGAAATTTGTGGACGTTTCTCATGAGTTGTTGTTGGGGCAGTGTCAGCATTAAGGCTTCGAGGGTGTTGGGTATGTTCCTTCTGTGCGTGTTCAAGATCACTACTCGGGGCTTGTGGATCTTCACAGTCTAGTTGCACAGTCCAATCATCTCTTTTCAGTCTACTCATTGGTCATATTATATGTGACCTTTTGTCCTTTATAAGTTAGACTAGGTATGCATAGTGTTAGCACTGTTAGTTTTGTGACTCCAAGCCAAAATTTTGGATATCCTTTGTCATATTGCAAATCATGTTCACTCATGTATATGATCTTGAAAGACATACTGATTAAGTATAGCATATATAACCTTAAGACTTTAAATTGGTGGTTTTGGGCCTATTTCCTTGTTGGGTGGCCATTAACACCAAATGGACCTACTCTTACTTATTTTCATCAGTAATTAAAATGTCGAGCCTTACCAAAAAAAAATCAATTAATTCGTAAGTGTACGTGTCCATTTGTGAATTGGTTCTGTGGGAGACATCTTTTAGCTTCAAATGGACTAAGAATTAGTTGATCTCTTTCATTTTTAGTTTGTCCATCTATGTGATTCATCCATTCAATCTTTTAATTAATATTTAATTGCTTTAAGACTGGTCCAAGTAATGCAAGGAGGTGCAAGAGGGTAGCTATGTAGGATTGTTGTGATCTGATGTGATGTGTCTGTTCTACTACGATGTAGGACAAGACTCTAGCAATTGATGGGCAAGTTTTTGAAAATATTTTAGTTTGATTTTTGTAAGACATAAACCTTTACTAAAAGGTTTAGTGTTCTTTAATGCCCAGTCTGACAACAAGCACACAAATTTTAGAAGAAAGCTTTATAATGGATTGAATGTAGACAATGAACTCTATAAATTTCGATTGGGAGCAACTAGTCTTCCATTTGGTGGAAATAAAAATTTATCCCTCTTTGATGTTCCCACATTCTTAATTCCTGGCGAAGAAGGCTTCAAGTAACAATAGGTCATCCGTATCGAAATGAGTAATGTGTATTTTGTATTTTCTAATCCTTTAAAGAACTTGCTACAACTATAGTCGCAACTATATGAATGGAGAATTGAGCCTTTTAATGAATGAAATAAAGTTTACCAATTACGTTTGTTATATTATGTTTATCAAACCTAAATGATTTATGAACACAAAACTTAGAGGATAGAATGGAATTTGTTATAACTAATTATTATAGGTCATAGTAAATAAGCTACCACAATTATTGGATGCCATCTTGAATGTACCATACACATTATTGACTCAAACCCTGCACAATAATAAAAATGTAAAGGCACTTTGACAATCCTTCCATTTCATATTTTAAATTTACCATTGATTCAATACAACCTCATCAATTACTTCAAGCAATTGACCAATGCATTTTCTTTGATCAGAATTGGACTCTATTCGCAGGTGATATGGTCTCATATGAGTTGATTTTGTCAGAATAATAAACACTCCCACTATTCCTCAGTGAGTAGGGAGTTAACAGTTGGCGATAGTCAATAAGTTTAGGTAGAAAGTAAATGACAATCGGTGGAATCCCTGTAGATTCTCTGGCTAGGTTTATGTATAAATTTTCTTGTGTTGAATACAGTCTACAAGCTCTCTTTGTGAGTCTTCATTTTTGTTATGGTATGCCCATGGGGGCTTCACTCAATGAACCTCTAACATAGCACATGCTTTCGTGACATACTAAAAAATACCCTTAATTTGACTACATATTGGAAAATACCTCTAAAAATCACTTCATTTAACCCTCTACCAATACTAACCCAATACACCTTCCCAATTTAAAAAACCCCTAATTTCACTATATATTGTAGCTATACACTTTTTCATTAATATTTTTTTTACCCCTTTATATGTGTATCCTTGTTATTCCATTCAATTGCACCTTCTCATGTTCTTATTGTTCTTTTGATTCCAACTTTTAAGAATTCAAGTGAAATGCATTTTTATCCTTCCTTGATTTCAAGAAACATTCTATGAAATATATCCCCTCAGGCACATGGTATCCTGTCAAACTAGAAATTCAATGTGATGGGAGTGTTATGGAAATGTAAACACGACAAATATTGATCATTTGTGCCCTCTAATCAAGGTCCATAAGTTATTCAGGTTTTAGATAACTACTAGCATTAGATTTTGCCCATTGTACTATGTCTTAGTCAATACTCTGTCAATGACACTATAAGTGGTTAATATAAGTGTGCACATAGTGTGTGCATGTGTGTATATAATTTTTTCATGTATTATATAAATTTTAAGTTTAGATGCTATCCCATTTAGTGTGGCTAAATCTCTTTACCATCTTATTGCATTTCAAAAAGTCACATATTGACAAACAAATTACCTAATATTAAGGATACCTGGCAACAAAAAGGTCATGTGATTTTAAGGCGTGCTTGGGTAGATATGTTAGACAAGTCTCTTATTAATATGGTAGTATTTTTTATTGAGGGGTATTTTTTTAACATGCGGTTGACAGTGGACACAATGAGTTGAATGAAGAACACAAAGTATATTTTCAATATATTTGGGAAGCATTACTTAAGGTTGGAGAAGAAAGTGTTGCCTAGGTTGTTATGGATGGTGCTTTAAATTATGTGGGTGTTAAGAAGCTGATGGTGGATGGATTTAAAATAATTGATGACATCCCTTGTGTAACAGTGCCACTCATTGTGTGGATTTGTTGCTTCATGATGTAGACAAATTGCCTTGGGTGAATGGGGGATTTGTAGACGAAAAATAATTATGAATTTAATCATCATCCATTACTTTTCAGTGAGCATCTCTAGGAAGCATGATAACAAGAACTTAATGAGGCCTTTTGAAAACATTTGCCATGTTTACATCATTTCTGCGAAGAGCGGCTGAAAAAAATCTCTCTTCTCTATGCCTATATCTACATGGATTAGTTTACTTATATGATTCACATATATGGGCAAAGACAATGTAAAATTAACTTGTGTAAATTGACCTGGGATTACATTGTTCAAACATTTAACTAGTTTGTGACATTTCTGCATTTGAAAATCTTTGTATTTTGTGTTCAAGACGAAAATTGATTCAAACTTTATGGAACACAAACCACTAACCATTTTATCTAACTAGTTCTAGATTATTCTTGTGAAAAATATCAATAAAATTTCTTTGGGTTGTTTCATCAGTTGCAAGTTTAACACACTAATGTTAATCCAAATCCATTTTAGATTGATCAACTGATGCATTAGTCAGGATGTGCAAACCACTAAACTATAAGACAAATGTGTTAGCAGAATAAAAATCAGGTGTAATCCTGGAAATTCCACTCATATCACTTTATCAACCTATGACGCCAAACCTATTTCAGATAGCTTGCTAGCGTATTATTACAAAAATCACCCTGACACTTCATCAATTGTAAATCACTCACAATTGAGTCTTTCCTGAAGTGTTGCAGCCTTGTAGTAATATATTTACAGAGGTTTTTTTCATTACTGAATATGTTAGAGTGTCATGTCAAACATTTATTAAAATCTCATGCAATAGTATATTGGCCTCTTGGGGTGTATCTTCCCTTGCATGGTCCATTTGGAAGGATAGTATATGTAGTCATATCAGGGAGATGCATGTTACCTTTCATCAATTTAAACAACTTTATTCAATAGTTAAGAATATTAAATAATTTGTGGAGAATTTCCCTCATATTCACAACCACCTTTATCCACCAAGCTTTGTAACATTCAGTGCTATGAAAGGTGATATACATATCGTTTGATTTGAATAGTTGAATTTGCTGGTGTATATATAATTTACAATGATTTTCATTAAACCTAACAATTTGTTTACCACTGGCAATAACATTGAATATTGCATAATCATATGGATGGACGTGGCCACAACACAGTGAGGTCGATTGAATGCAAGGTGGGGGTCAATGAAAGTGAGGTGGTATTATTGTATTTAGTAATATTTCATTGCCATGTTAAATTGTAACATGAAATCACACCTTTTGATTGGTTGTGGATTCTAAACAATAAAATATCAAGCATCTTACAAAATCTCTAAATCTTCAAATACCTCTAGATGAGAGAAAATAATGTGTCACAAGAGATGGGACAGATTGAATCATTTTGTAATCTCTCCAAATGGGAGAAAACAACGTGTCACAAGAAATTAGATTAATAACTTTCAGAAGGGTTAGATAGCATTCAAGATGAACGTGTCCACTCCAAGGTAAGGTAGAACAGTCTATTGTTTCGTTCTCCAACATATTAGTGGATCAGGTCCATGTCTATACAATGACATGCTTGAACCTATGATCATGCTTGTGTGCCCCCATGTTTGTAGAAGACAATTGGCTCTAGACGCATGTCCTAGGCAACTTTGGAAAAAAGATAACCCCCCCCTAGCAGCCTCGTGGTAGAATGGTGATGTATTTAGCATGGCAAGATGTTTTTGTCCATTAAAGATAAAAAAAATAAGGCAATTGTAGTTTTCTCATGTCCATCAGAATACTAAATAAACCAACCAAAAAAAACAATGGGCAGAAATTAAGGAAGAGTACTAAAGAGGGATTTAACACCAACCAATTGAAAAACTAAAATTCAGGTATGAAATAAATACAAAATTTCCAACCATTTCAAACCCATAAAATTCTAATAATGGCCCTGAGACAATACATAAGATACATATAATAAAAATTATTTTATTCCCTAAGAGGAACTAAACATGCACAAAACAAAACAAAAAATAGCACATGATGTTTTCATAGATGTAGCATTTGAAATGTCATCATTGTTGGGCTTAGAGAGTTATCAAACCATCACAAGTGGCTAAGTGACGACCAACGGAATCAAACCATCATTTTCTTTTTTTGGTAGCTTGACCACATCATAAATGGCCAAGGGGATACAAGATGCCTTATCATCTATAAGTGATGTTGGTGCATCATCATGTCAGTCATGCAACCAAACTTTCTCATGCTCACTAACCTACATGCCTACTTTGTGTCGAGGTAAATATTGGCTTGAAATTTAGAAACTTTTAAAATGTCTCTTTAAAAAGTTAGAAACACTCACCTTTATGTCTATAACTTCTCATGTGCGGTGACCAATACAAGTCATTATTGCTCAACACAAACTCCAATGAAATCACTAGCTCAAACGAATATTTCTCTATACCAATGTTGGTTAATGAACACGTTAACATTCACAAGAAAGAGGGAGAGGAATGCAAGTGATGTAAAATTTTATTAATGTAATGTACATTGATATCAAACACGTATTGATTCTCTCGTCCAGAGGTTATTAAATGGACCCAGAATTGACCATCTAAACCAACATTCCATGTTGGCTAAACATGAATTCACTAACACTAACTAATTGATGGAAATGTCACACATTTTAGTATTGATAGTACTCTAACCACAAGAAAACAATTATAGAGCAACTTTTTAAATGCTTCTTTCCAATACTATTATGATTTATTTAACAACTACGAATTGAAACTCATATAATAATTGGAAATCTACATAGCAAGTTCCTTGAGCAAATAAATATCAAGATGTAACATTTCCAAATAGGTAATGCTTCCAACTTAAAATTTATGTAAATATTGTCTCGCCTTTTTGGAAAATCAAATGATAGAAATCATGATTTTGAGATAAAATAGAGATGTTATCTAGATGTTCACAACACTACAAATAACAATTATGTATGGAAGGCATTGGAAATTGAGATTGTCAAATAAAAGAGGCATTTTTCACATTCGAGTTATGGGGGGCCCAAATTTGGTCACTGATTGGGTAAGTGGACTCATTGAGATGCAAAATCCTATCTTGAGGCTTTTACTCAAACAGGTAAAGGTCCTAGAAATCTTCTTCTTGGTCATTTGGTAAGCACACTTCTATAAAGAGCTCAACTTGGGAGCAGACACTCAATCGAATAAAGTACTAGAGATATCAGAGGGTACATGGGACATTGATGAATAGGAATCTGGGGCATTTCCCCTAGATTCTTTAGGATCCCTATATGTTGATGGATATACATGTTTTTCTCTCTCTTTTCCTGTTCACAATATTGACGTACAGGTTTTAACTGATGAAGTTAATAATGAATGGGTTTAAAGCTTTGTTTCTTTTGATTAGAATCATGGAAGAATGCATGTAAGGGAATCTTATGCAACCTTTGGGAATAAAAATGGCAAATTATGGTCATGGGAATTTTAGGAATGTTTAATAGTTGTGTATTTTTGAGGCCCGACTTTAATTTTTTGTTGAGGTTCAATATCATAGAGTTGTATGCTCTTCATTAATGTATATTTTTTTAATACTAATGTGAACAGTTACAATTGTTTCATAGGAAAAATTAAATATAAACAATACAACCCCTTGGTCATCAAAATATGTTGTCGAATGATGACTCACATAAATATAAATTAAAACATTGTCATCAACATAACTATTGACAAAAACTTCAACGCTAATCCTAATGATCAATAAATCAAATGCCCAATTAATACCTTAATCGATCATTCAAGAATATGGATTAGAAGTTACAAAACTAAATAATTTAAGCTATCTCATTCATAATAACTTATTTGATCTAAAAAGACTCAAGTGAATTATGCTTACTATATATTGACTCTATTGAAATTTCACCCCATGAGTATTTTATTTCTCTCACATTTCATTTTCTTTTCTTAAAAAAGGATAATAGGAAATAGTAGCACAACACTCCTATAAAAGTTGAAAAGAGCATAGGTAATTAGAAAGGTAAAAAAGAAATAAACCTTGTGACCAAATCCACAATGATTGATCCATAGCTAGCCTTTAGGAAAACCAAAAAAATAACAATTAGAGAATAGAAAATCTTTGTTACCAGATGGGAAGTACATTCCATTACTAAGAAAACTGACACCAAATTCAAAATGGGTGGGAGTTGTTAATAATACCCTAATGACATTTGGATGAACAACTATACGAACAATTCGTGCCCTTGAAAGACTTGGGAAATTCATAGCCTAGAACTGCTCTGAAACCTTCCATGCTATTTGATCTCCAGAAGGTTGATACCCATCACTCAGAATTTTTAACACTGAATCCTTTGATATTTTTCCCTCTACGCAAACCTGCAAAATTTATAGAAATATTGTCACACCTTTCTTGGAAAAGAAAATGATAGAAATCGTGATTTTGAGATAAAATCGAGATTTTATTAATATGTTCACAACACTACAAATAACATTTCTGAATGGAAGGCATTGGCAATTGAGATTGTCAAAGAAAATAGGCATTTCTCACATTCAATTGCTAGGGGTCCCAAACCTGGTCACTGATTGGGTAAGTGGACTTATTGAGATGCAGAACCCTATCTATAGGCTTTTACTCAAACAAGTAAAGGCCCTGGAAATCATCTTCTTGGTCATTTTATAAGCACACATCTATAAAGAGCTCAACTTTGGAGCAGACACTCAATCGAATAAAGTATTGGAGATATCATAGGGTACATGGGAGATTGATGAAGAAGAATCTGGGGCATCTCCCCCAGATTCTTTAGGATCCCTATATGTTGATGGATATACATGTTTTTCTCTCTCATATGCTATTCACAATCTTGACATACAGGTTTTAACTCATGAATTTAATAACGAATGGGTTTAAATCTCTATTTCTTCTAATTAGAATCATGGAAGAATGCATGTAAGGGAAAATAAATATCAAGATGTAACATTTGCAAATAGGTAATGATTTCAGCTTAAAATTTATAGAAATATTGTCACGCCTTTCTTGGAAAAGCAAATGATATCAACCAATGTAGCTGACCGTATCATGCATAACTCATTTTCGTGACATGGGTGTATTGTCTAAAAAAACGTGTAGAGGTCAATTGATAACATCTCGAGTTCAATCAGATATGATAAGTTGAGTTTACAGAAAAATTGGGATATATTATGAATTAATTGAATACTTTTTAAACCCTTTTAAGAAAATGAGTTTAAGTCAAGGTCAAAGCTTGTAAAATATATCATCTAGTTAGCTCTGATGAAATTAAAGATATAAAGAATAATTTAACCTAGATATCTGGAATGTATATGTCCAAAACCACAGTTTAAGGAATTTCTATTTAAAAAAAATAGAATTCTTGGAAACAAACACCCTATCAATTCAATGCAAATATTGTCAGAGTGAGGAAAATACTAACATTCAAATGATGTCAAGCTTTTAGTATATATTCAAAGCATTGAAAATGCATATGCAAGTATGGTTGCTCGTTGAAATAAAGGAATGAATTGCTTTGACAAGGGATCCAAAAGTTTCTCCTAGAAAATGATTCAAATAAACAATGTCAATCACCATTACTAGTCCCAATAATTTCTCACAATTCACATTAAATATTTAAAAATACAATATTTGCACAAAAAATAATCTAAAAGAACAAAGTTTGAGTCACTTTTTTATGCACATAGCATGCTCTGTTGAATTTTTTTAAAAGATTATAAAGATTTGACACTCTGAAAACAAAAGTTGGGGTGATTACATATTAACAACCTTGTGTCAAAAACTACCTCCATCATACAAAATGTGACCTTTGGTGTAAAGTCAGGTAGGTAAGAAGTGTGTTCCTAGTGTGAAAATTAGGGGCCTTAATAGAAGATTCTTTTGAAATCGGGTAATAGGGTGGATATCATAATGACTATTGTTTCATCATACAAGTAAGCCAATTCCTACATGATCAAAGCCTGTTGTTTCTTCAGGGCACACCAAGGGGAACTAGTAGGATTTTAACACTCACACCCCTTCTTTTGGGATTCATGGCTTTTTACCTCAACATACCAAGAAAATGAAACCATTTTGATATAAGATTTTAAAGCAAACAACCGTTTTTGTTAGGGGCTTTTGGTGAATTGGAAATATCTTAAGTCTGTCAAAATTACTTAATTCATTAGTACAAACTATCAATCTTTCTATCACATGGCAGACTCCTGAGTCCGAAGTTTTTGTTATTAATTATGACATGTTTTTAAAATTTATCCCATGTCCAATTGTTTCTTCACAAAATGGGCTTTCCCTATGCAAAATATTAATACACAAAACATATTGAATACCATATAGAAATAGACAAGAGAATTCAATTCTCAACCAAATATTGCTTCACAAAAGTGCTCACATCTGGTACCTTTTGCACACAATGAAAATGTAAAAAATGGAAAACAGAGATCATACACATTTTTATAACTTCAAAATATGGCTTTAAGGATAGGTTATTTTAGAAGGCCTTTAGGATTTTTTTACCTTAATTTTGAGTAATTTTGGGGTGGCAAATGCTCATCGCCCCAAGGATGTCCCTAAATCCACGAGGTACACACCCCCAATTGAATGGGAACATAACAATAATTGGTGGCATATCTTGAGGCTAGCTCAAGCAGTTGAGTCCTTTGACATTCATGCAAGGGGTCTTGAGATTGATACCCTAACATGGTTTTCTATGTTTTTTGCCTCACTCAATGTCCTTGTAGGGTTAGGCATTGAAATTAGTGCCAACAAGTTTGCATTGGGTACCATCTATGAATTTGACGGACTGCACACGAGCTTCCCAGCAAGGTTTTTCCCAGAAACAATACATATAGTACTATATGTAGTATGTATATTAAAAAAACATGAAACAAAAGGGAGGTGATAAGGAAAATAATAAACCTGATCTTGAGGAAGATGTAATAAAATAAAAAATAGAATGTTACCCTCTGCTTGTACCAAGTGGAGAATAGGGTAGTATTAATAATTAATTTATCAAAGAAAAGGATAAGGAATCTAGAAGACAAAAGCAGAAGAGGACTTGTGCCTTGATCATGGAGTGGCTAATAGGTTAGGGGTCTTGGTCTTGGTATTCGTCAATTGGAATCTCTATACTAAGAATTTGTGTGGGTTTTCCTCTCAAAGAGTGAGAGGTTTTGGCCCTGGCTCATAGCCTAAATGTTGTATCTCTTGTCTATTTATGTTCCTGCATTGGTTAATGTTTGATGAAGAAGAACACTAAGAATCTAACGTAAAGAAGATCCTAACCGAATCATGTAAAAATCATTCACAAGCATTCACCAAAGAAGAGAAATCATCTAATACTAATGCCATAGATTTATCAACACTAGCAAGGGTTACACCCTCTATTTCTACTACACATCATCTTGTACATCTACAACTTAGATAGAAGACATTTTCTAGGCCTCATAGCCCCCCAACTAGCCCTCTACACAAGCTAGTGTAGTAGTACATTTTGTAGTCCTAAAAAGAGTACCAAAGCACATAAAAACAATCACAAAAACCCTCTCTTACCTCTGAATCAATGGATTTATCTGCAATGGAATCCATTGTCTTACACAACCCTATCAAGCCTCCATGCTGGCTAGTTTAGAACTAACAAAAAACTAGTGGCACTAGCCTTAATGCAACATATAAATTAATTGATTCAATTAAAATGAAAATGATCAAAAACAAAAAGAAGTTAGGATGCTTGCCAGTAAGTATTATGTCGGTTTGAGCATTTGCCTCTCAGCTTTCTCAAAATTCCATTCAACTCCATTTTCAGCAGCAATTTCTTTCAAAAGGCATAATTTTATCTCTATGCTTGGTGCTCTGGTTGATCAATTCTCAATGATAACAAATTAGCACACTGCGACAAATTTAATATCAAATTATCAACTATAAAAGTGAAGCTTGAATGAGCTAATTTCTCTAGAAGGATTGAAGTGATAATCTTTACTTGCCTACTTGTTAACCCTGCTGTTAGGACGTAGCTCAACTGCAGCTGTAGTGAACTCAGGACCATACTTTGCAGAAAAAATTGAACAAACTTCTTGAAGCTCTGGCAAGTTTTCACACCTCAGTGTAGCAAAAATTAAACTTGCTATGGCTTATTTCAAATCATTAGGGAATGTCCTAAAATAGTCAAAAACCAGATAAACACATTCAGTTATAAGGTCCAACCCCTTTATAAATAACCATAATATTTTTGGGTCTTTGTGATACACAAAAACAAATAATAGGTTAAAATTCAAAAAGCCATTCAAGGCATAACAAATCAATTACTTTTGCTTTTCAATTGCCATGATTCTTTCAGTCATAAGATAGAAAAAAACTTCAATGAGAAAATATGCATCCAATATGCTCTGCTCCTTGAAGACATGCTCCACCTGCAGACAAAAAATGTAGCTTCAGATTGGAAAGACATTACATATGATCTAATCATAGTCCACATTCAAAATCACAGATGATAAATATTTTCACAGATCTTTTTAATCAGATAAATTACATTGATTTTGATAACCCATTATTGCTTCTAAATTCTAATGAACCATCTTATCTAAGTAATTCTAAATATTATGCAAACTTAGTATTGGACATGCTAAATCAACAATTAAGTCAACCAGGTAAAAATATTATATATCAAAGAAATGCCCTGCCATGAAAATAGAAGATCCAACTACCAAGCAGAGTAGATATGAATCTTAATTCACTATATTTAATATAGATGAGCTGAGTGCAAAAGTTGTTAGCAAATAAAAAGTGACAAGGAAAGATTGTGAACAATCCTACTAGATACAAAAAAGATTGTTTAGGAAAATCAAGTATCTCCTTGGTGAGCTTCTGTGAGTCAATTCCACTTGCCTCTTTGGTGAGCTGAGTTGAAAATTTCTATAAATTTAGTTGAGTTTTGACCAGACTCAGCAAATATAACCAGATTCAAGTTTCCTCAAACTTGGTGAGTCCACAGTGCAGTGAACTCAGCCAATATCAATATATATTATAAACTCAAAACTAATTTTTTTCTATTCTTCACATTTGTCTCTGTTTCAGATTCTTAGTGAGGGTTTTGTGCTGTCAAATGTTTTTGTTCATTTAGAGACCAAAACTTGGGATCTTTTGAAACAATTTCCAACATTTAGAGACCAAAACTTCATTGGGGAGTGCAAATGCTACATTTGTAGATCATAACTTTCTTTGGGTAACATTTTTTTGCAAGGGAGGCACATTGGGAAATATATTATGTAATATCCCTAAGGAAAAATAACAACAATAAACAAATCATGCATAGAAAAAGCAACACAAAAAATCCACACATAATTAAATACTCGAAAATACCCCAAAAACTGCGTAGGTGAAAGGTGTGGGTCAGCAGACCTGCACTTATGAACTAATTGTATACAATACATAAAACTTGGGCTATAAAGGAAAGGGGAGGAGAATATTAGGGCATCTTTTCTCATGAAAGAACTTACCAAAAGAAAAATATTGCAGAGATTACCAAGCTTGTGCTAGATTTGTGAAGTTAATAGTTTGAGAATGCTATATGCATTCATAATCCACCAATTTCATAATCTCAAAGGCTAGGGATTTGTATAGAATCCCAAGGTTGGCAGGGGTACCAGTGTCACAGACCTAATCCCCAGATTTCCTTCCAACGGTATTTAAATTGGAATAAATTTAGTGCTTACCATAGCCACAATTGAGTCAAGAGAAGCCTTAATGACAATGTATTTTGCCCAAGCTGAAGTCAAAGAGAAAGTCAGAAGATGACAAACCCCACGTTCTGGTTATTCTAAGATGTAATCCAAGTGGAATCTCTGTCACAACTACCAAGCATTTTCCAGACTCTAAATAAGGTCTTACGACCCAGCGATTTGTTTGTTATCCGCCCCTCACGATGCTCAGAAATTTTCTAAGATTTCAAACTCAAGATGAAACCCATATTCTCCACGTTTAATGTCAATAAATGAAACCTTATCCACCATATGCCATAATTCTCATCATCAAAGCCTTTCTTGGCTGAAAATAATAAAACCCTAATTATTATATAAATCACAAGAATAATTCTCTTTAGCCCACAAAATGAAAACTATTAAAAACACCTGGAATGCTTGTCCACATTCGAAGTCGGTAAACAAACCCTTCTCTACTATATGTCAGGCCAATAGAACAAAGGTTGTGCTCTTTCCCAACAGAATAGAGGTTGCGCTCTTGATTATGGGCCACGATACTCCCTTCCTAAGGTTGCAAACAAAAGTTGTGCTCTTGCTCAACAAACCAGAGTTTGCGCTCTAGATTACTCCCACGGGCCACAATACTCCATGGGCCACAATACTCCCTGCTTGGGGTTGCAAATAGAGGTATTTTCGAACATAAAATAGGCGCTCTCTATTACTCAGAGGTATCGCCCAACAAAATAAAGTTGCACTCGATTACTCCTACGGCTGATACTCCCCGCCTTTATGGCCTCCGTGTGGCCAATATATGGTATAAGAAAACACCTTATTATATCTATATCTATATATATATATATATATATATATATATATATATATATATATATATATATATATATATATATATATATATATATATATATATATATATATATATATATATATATATATATATATATATATATATATATATAACATAGAAAAACCCTCCCCGGATGCGGGTGATCTGTAGGGCATTTACCACGATGGGACAGAGGAAGGCAGAGCATGGTTGGCACCTGTCCAGCATGCTCGCCGGACAGAATATCAGGTGGGAGGATATCAATGCGCAGGTGATTAACATTATGGGTGTTCGTCTGTTCGGTCTTGGCATTAAAACGTTGTCCAGTTACGCCTGCTCGGGAGGATTTCTGCCTGCAACGAACTTGATTGCCATAGTAATGGTGGGTGAGGATCGAGGGAATGGCACCTGCGTATTTAATAGCCTCAGCTCCAGCAACATGCTACTGTGTTTCATTCTGCTTGGAACGATTTGGAGTTTTGAGAAAGACTGGGCTTGGGGAGGGTCAGGCGTCGAATGCTGTCTTCGGATAGCGCCTGAGGCAGAGCTCAAGGTGTGTAATTTCCCCTCAGCTGTTGGCGGCATACCCTGTGGTGTTCGTGGCATTCTCATTATGGGTCGAGGAATTTCCACTGAAGGAGATTTCATCACTGTTGTTCGTGTTCTTCCGTCCACTATGCCGAGACCCCGCTAGCGCATGCTTAGTCGCAGAGGATCCGGTCGAGGCAACCCTTCACGCCCTTCTACTGGGTCTGGCTCCATGGCGCAAGCTCCTCATCCTCTGGGAACAGAGAGCATTCTGAGTCCAAGTCAATACCTGGACCCAAACTCTCCAGACTCTGCCAATTCGCCATCCTTTGGCTCAGCTATTTTCTCGTTCAACTGTTCTCTCACTCACCCTCGAATTACAACTCATGTCCCTGTTCTCTTCATAGAAGAAGCCCAAGACGAGGGCGAGCCTAGTGCCCCTATGCCTCACACTGAGGAAATCCAAAATCCCAGCTCTTCGAAGCCTTCTACTAATATGCAACACGGGACGCCTCAACTAGCTAGCGCCATCAACATTGTGCCAGTTTCCCACGCTCATCCGGACAGGCAGGAACCGGAAGAGGGATGGTGCAGGATAGTGGAGGAGCAACCTGACGAATAATCTTATGTGTCAGTTGTCCACCAGTTTTTTGAAGCCCAGTGGAAAGGAGGAAAGGTTCTCTCTAGCTCTATTTGTCAAACTTTCTCTATGTTCTTGTATCGGGTCTATTGTCTAGTTTCTGTTGTGTTGGGACTATTGTCTAGTGGCTGTTGTTTGTATCTCTCTGTTTCCCCTATGCGGGATATCATGTTCAATCTCCTTGTTTCTGATTCAGTCATGCTCAAACGACTTAACTCTCAGGCATGATGGCTCCCTGTGTTCAAATGATGTAACAGTTCTCTCTTTTTGTAAATAATAGATTAATCATACTTAGCAAAAAAAAACATAGAAAACCCCTCTAACCCCTTGTTATATAGTCAATATATTATTTTATGTTTTTCTTATTTTTTATGCCCCAATATGAATGCACATGATATCATATTGGTTCCTCAGTGAAGCCCCCATGGGTATGCCATGGTTGTTGGCACGACAGTGATGACTGGATCTGCTAATGCTAAGGCAGATGAAATGCCTGAGCTTGTTAATATGCAAGAAGATAAAGATGTGGTAAAGGAGAGTGTTTTTTAAAAGCTTGTGCATTGTTATGCATGTGAGGCTACTAAATCAAGGCTATTAGTGAAAAATTTGTGATACCGAGTGAGGAAGAACTCCTGCACATGTGTTGGGCATTGATATGAGGAGAGGAAGACTTGAGGAGAGGAAGATTTGGTGTGTGTTAAGCTTCGGATCCGAGTGGAGTTGTCAATGTGTCTGAGCTAGTGAAAAATGTGTGGTTGAGCCAAGGGCATGTGAAGTTGTAAATAAGAGCAAAGTGTTGGAGTCCATCATGCTCAGAGAACTGATGGATGGAGGAATTGAAGAAATTAAAGTTAAATATGATGATGAAAAATTTTCAAGTGATCAAAGTTTGCTACAAATGCTACAGGAGAAGAAATTTATGGATGATTTGTTAAGTGGAAGCGTAATTTTGCTTGAAAATCAATAAGATGAGCTAGATGAAAATGAATATAAATATTTGGAAAAGGAAGACAAATATAAAGTTGGAAAGAATCTAGATTATGATTCTTTTGTAAATCTCACTAATGTTTATGAGTGTGCAGGTATTGGTAGCATCCAGGAAGAAGTGACAGAAAAAGAAGAATATAACTAAATTGTAATGTCAATTTAACAATACTTAAAAAATCTGAATGATGAATGTGAACAAGTTGAAATGAATTTTCATCATCCTAGTTGTAATAAGGACCAATATCCAGTGTTCATGACCTAGAGTACGAAGATGAAGAAAAGAGTTTGGAGCAACAAGTTTAAGAAAAAATTTCACTAATATACTGTAGCAAAGGAAGCCAAAATGAAATATTTGAGTCATGTTTGTAAGGCTAGATAACACTGAGACCAACATGCAAATTAAATTATAGGTCATGATTAAGGGGATGTGTCAGAATAATAATAACTCCCACTATTCCTTAGTCGGCGGGGAGTTAATGGTCGATGATAGTCGGTAAGTTTAAGTAGAAACTAAATGATAGTTGGTGGAATCCCTATATATTATTCAGCTTGGTTTCTATATAAATTTTATTATGTTGAATGTAATCTGTAAACTCTCTTTGTAAGTCTTCATTTCTTTTATATCCCCCTATAAAACTTTTCATTGTTACATGATATGGTCTTATATGAGTTTACGTGAGTCTAAAAATTTTCATTGTTATATGATATGGTCTGAGATGAGCTGATCACACTATAAAAAAATTCATCTCTACATAAACCATAGATTCTTTAGTTTACTCTATTACTACAACTCTTTCTCAATTACTACTCGAATTCAATATATTTTTCAAGTGATCGACGAATTAAGTATATTTTGCAATTGTTCAACCATTCCTTGCAATTCTTTTATAATTGATATAACTAAGACACCTTTGTATTAGTAATAAAATTCTACTATGGAATTAAGTATAATGGCTTCGCAATTATTTTATAATTAATATAATTGAGACATCAATTGAATTAATGATAGAATTTTAACTTAAATCATATTTTGATGAAGGAATCGATCTTAAGAAATGATATGCTACACTAGAGATTATTGGATAGATCTCGACAACATGAAATACTGCTAATCAACATTATTAATAATTCAACTAGTTCCTTGAGAGAACATTGAGTTAAAATTTTTATAATATTTAGTAGATCTATGATACAAGTATCAGGTCACATCAATAAGAAATTTCCAATTTTCGTACTCACAACTGGTACATTGTGTAATCTAACATGATAGCAGGGAGAATGTACATTAAAACCTTTCCCTATGCAGTCAAGGGCCATGAAGGTGTAGTACAGTTAATCCATTCACTAGGTATCATTGTGAAATTGATCATTTGGGTTGCCTTGACTCTGTAAATAGTTGAAATTTTAATCATGACACAAAATTGATACTCATTTTCTTGTAAAAATCCTATTGTTTCTTATGTTAATAAATAACTTGTTTTCAACTAATTCCTACATGTCAGGAACAATTTTAAGTTGTCACACTTCAATGTTGTTGGATGAGCGTTAGCCATCGTAATCTATACTTCAACTTTTAGAATTGTCAACACCTGGTGGTTAAAATTCGTATCTAGTGTTGATGCACACTACTACATGATAATCAAAATGATTTGTACAACTCTGCTAAGTATTTGATGACAAATGGAATCCAAATATAAAGAACTTTATCATTATCAATATCTTCATATTTAATAGAAATAACATTTAAAATTTGTGTTATACAAGATTTACGATTGCGAACAAAAGTATCTCCCCTAGGTTTCGTGGCTAACCTAGAACAACATAAATACAAGGAACCCAATGCTTTCCTTAAAGTAAATACATGATGAAATGAAGCCTACCTAGAACCCATCGCATGCTTCTCTCCTTCTTTAGCTTGTATGCCCCAATTCCAGTTCTGATCGCTAAAATTAGAACCTGCACAGCCAGATAACACAAGCCAATAAACTATGAGATCTATGTAGTATCATCTAGATACTATATTCAATGGATCAACATGGTATTGAAATAAATAAAATAAAAACATCACATATAGGAAAACAAAGAATTCTTTTCATGCAATCACCCGTTGAACTCAATTATACCATTACTGAGAAAAAGTTTTTAGCTGTCATATTTTCTATTAATAAATTCAGACATTATATTATAGGATATCCATTCCGATATAAGATATTTGATTAATAAACCATTAAATAGCGGTAGGGTAACTAGGTGGTTTCTATTATTACAGGAATTTAACATTACTATTGTTGATAGACTAGGGAAATCCAATGTAGTAGCATATTTTCAAGATTAAATAATCTTGGTGAAGCAATTCCTGTTGATGATGGTTTTCCGGATGAACATCTTTTTGTTGTGTCAACAAAATATCCATGGTTTGCTGACATAGCTAACTATTTAGTCACCAGAAAATTACCACCTCACTTATCCACTCGTGAAAAGCGGAATATCATTCAGAAAGTGTTGCATATTCCTAGATCCAAGGACCTCTTTTCCACCGGAGCATATCTCATTATCCGTAGATGTGTAAGAGAGGAAGAGGTGTTTGATATCTTAAAATATGTCCATGATGAACCTTGTGGATATCACTTCACCAATAAGTGGATTGCATACAAAGTGTTATGAGCTGGATATTTTTGGCCTTATTTGTTCAAGGATGCCAAACAATATGCCAAGCAGTGTGATAGCTGTCAACGAATTGGCCAACCTAATCAAACCAATGAAATTCCTTTATGTCCTCAAGTTATGATTGAGCCTTTTGAAAAATGGGCTATTGATTTCGTAGGACCAATAAATCCCTCATCATCAAATAAAAAGCATATTTTGGTTTGTACAAATTTTGTTACAAAATGGGTAGAAGCTAAAGCTGTTTCTTTTGCTACTGAAAGAGTTGTTGTTGATTTTCTTTTTATTGAAATCTTTACTAGATTTGGTGTGCCTAGAGAAATTATTTCTGACAATGGATCACAATTTATTTCTAATCTGGTACAGGGTGTGATGGAGCAGTATAAAATACGACATAGGAGATCTACACCATATCACCCGCAAGCCAATGGTCAGGTGGAGTCCACAAACAAGGTAATTGAGTCCATCCTCACAAAGATGGTAAACATGCACAAAAAGGATTGGGCTGACAAATTAGCAGAAGCATTGTGGGCCTATTGAACCACTTGGAGAAATAGCACGAGACACACACCATATGAGCTGGTGTATGGGAAACAAGTCCTCTTACCGATAGAATTCCAGATCAAGACTTTTAGGACTGTAGTCCAATTGGGGCTAGATCTCTCTGAAGCACAACAACCACGCCTTCTACAATTAAATGAGTTAGATGAAATTCGAAGGGATTTTGTTCAGCAGAACATCTTGGTTCAATAACAGCACAAGAAGTGGCATGACAAGTCCATTCAGAAAAAGCAATTCCAACCAGGTGGTTGGGAACTCCTTTAAGATTCAAGATTCAAACATTTTAAAGGAAAATTCCATACACACTAGATGGGACCCTATAATGTGGTCAAAGTGTTCGAAAGTGGAGCAGTAGTAATCAAAATTATTGATGGACGAAATTTTGTGTTCCTGGTAAATGGGCATAGATTGAAGGTATATTTTCAGCCCCTTACTAAAGGAGATTTT
Organism: Pinus tabuliformis; assembly: GCA_031772625.1. Lineage (NCBI taxonomy): Eukaryota > Viridiplantae > Streptophyta > Pinopsida > Pinales > Pinaceae > Pinus > Pinus tabuliformis. The sequence continues at coordinate 462,713,535 of CM062816.1, read as the reverse complement.
ATGCAGCAAGTCCAACAGCCATTTGAAAAGGAGTTGGTAGGTGATAATACCGACATGTTGAAGAATTGATTCCTTCTTGTCCTTATTGAAACAAATTAATCAAAGAAAAATAAAAAGAAAAAAATGACAAAAATAAAAAGTATAAAAATAAAAATTTTTCCTGTAATTGTGAAAATCAGTTGACTGACATGATTGCAGAAGGATCAACATGAAAACCAGCATGCTGGCAGGAATATCAAAATTCTAATAAAAAGGGAATGATTACTTGATTTTTAGATATGTTGGCTGCCACCAAGAAGAAGCAGGTTCACGAAACCAAGCACTTACCCAAGTTTGGGGTAACTAGCATGGACATTTTTATCCAAGTAAATGCTTACTTCCCGTTGCAGTTATTTTTTTTCTTGCACTAGTGCAGGTAGATTTCAAGGTAAAAATATTTTCTTTCTTCTATTTCCCATTTCAAAAATTCCCACTAAGTTTCTTTTCTAAATTCCCCATGAATTACCTTCCTTTTCTTCCAAGAAACTACCCTTACCCAATTTTGTAGAATCCCTCTTTTCCCTTGATTTTTTTCCCACATCCCGTTTCGTTTATCCCTCTTGGTGATATTGTTTCTAAAATCCCTGCTGTAATATTCCTTCCAATTCAAAAAAAAATTACCCACTTTCCTACTTCTTTATTCCCTCATAAGTTGATTGCAACATTTGATGCAGTCATTCAGAAGGCATGTTAAGAAAAACCAAAGGATGGCGAATAATTTTTTCTTGTATAATGAGGCGAATTTAAAAAAAAAAAAAATCCAGCTACAAAAGTATGTCCTATCAGATTCTTGTTTGGTAAAAGTCTCTGGTGCAAGCAGGTATGATGCAGAAATACAGTTGACTATGAAAGCAATTTAAACAATCCTGAAATGGTTTATCAAAGATTTATGGGCCTGTATTTTTCTGCACATGTGTTGATATGTTATCTCATTCCATGTTTTAATTGATGCTTTGTTTCATTAATTACTAATCTAGGAACAAATCTTTAAAGTGAAAGATGTGTAAGGTTGAAATCTAATCTTTTTTAATAAATGTTGAAATATGTCTGATTGAATTATGATGCTGACTGCGGAAGGGTACTACTGTCCGATAACCTGCACTCACCCTCCTTGCAATTATTCCACATTACCTGACCATCATTAACCTACCCGTAATCTGATCATTCTAGCTATTGCATCACCACTGCCTATACTGCCACTGCATCCAATCATCACGATTCACCTATAATGAGCTGACATGAATCTACAACCAATGTGGAGGGGATTGTTCCATCATAGCTGGGTGAGTGGGTCTAAAAAGATGGAGGGCGAGGAACCTCCGACATAAAATTCTCGGTGAACGTTGGAGTTACCCTGAAATTATTTCAAGGGTGTGATCAGTGAAGTGGAGGAGGTTCGAAATGGCACCTGTGAGGAGTGAACCACTGTCACTACAAGAGATTGATCAAACCACCGAGTACAAGAACAGTCTTGCACTGTTGCAAGAATTGGGGTTCCTGCCATTCCTCCAAAAATTGGACGGGTTCGACATGGTCGTAGTGCTAGAATTTGAAAGGACGTTCAAAGAAGGCCGAGTCAGGGTCGGGTCCTTAAAGTTTAAAATTACTGAAGAGTTCATTTCACAAGCCACAGGCCTGCCACTTATAGGGGAGCATTGGTTTAAAAAGGAGCAGTTGGTGAAGAAGTGTTGGCATCGGTTCGTGGTCGATAAGAATATTAAGGTCGACTGGAAAAATGGCTTCCATAGACCACCATGGTCGTTAAATGGCGAGATTTACTGTTTATATTATAGAAGTTTGTCACAGGCGAAGGACGCTATACCCTAGTGTTCATATACCACCTTCGATTATTGTCACATTTCGAGGCAGGGAAACTGATTAATTTCCCTCACTTCTTGCTCAGGAGCCTTGAAAAGATTGCAAAAAATATGCAGAGTGGAAGTGCAAGCCAGGTTGCAAACAAACTCTTCCATCATGGACTCATTACGATGTTGGTCAAAAATAAGTTAGAAAAAATGGGAATAGCATCGGAGGCATTTCTGAAATAATTCCGAGCGAGGGGTGCAGAAGAGCTTGCTAGCACAAGTGTAAGTAAGAAGAGAAAGGCAGAGACATTGTCTCCTACCAAGCGGTGAAGTAAAGGCTCACCAGTGCAAGCAGAGAAGAGGGTCGTTGAAAACACTCCACCTGCAACAAAGAAAAGGAAAACTAGGACCTCAGCGAGGAGGAAAGTTGTCAGCCAAGGATCGAACCAGTCGAGTTCTCCCATTGTAATTGACGAGTTGCCCCAAGTCTCCCCCACAGTTCATAATCTCTTGGTGCTCGCAGATGTAGTGGCACACACTATGGAGGATGAGGAGAATGCAGAAGATGACGTTCCATTGTCAACGTTTGTCAGCAAGCTAAGGAGCAGAAAAACAACGTCGACACCAAACACCGACGAAGTCCAAGAAAAGGAGGACGAAGAGGAACAACATGAAGAGCCTCCTGACAATTTCAGCGAATCGGATGTGGAGACCCTCAATGATTTCGAGGAGCAGGGCACTGAAGACCCTGTAGTTTTTGAGGAGCAGGGTACTGAAAACCCTGCGGTTTTTGAAGGTCAGGACATTAAAGACCCTGCAATTTCTGAAGATCAAGGTATTAAAGACCCTACAGTGTTCGAAGGACATGGTACTGAAGTCTCAGCAGTGGTAGAAGAATGGGGGGTCGAAACCACTATTGATTTGGAAGAACAGGGCGTTGAATCCCCTGAGAAATCAAGAGAACAAGGTGTTAAGAGCCTGAAGGAATTAGGCGCATAGGGTACTGAAACCCCTGGCACAGGGATTGGTGAGGGCATCAAAACCCTCAGCAAAACCCCAAGCATAGAAACCATCAGCGACGTCATAAGGCAGAATTTTGACAGCCTCGACCTTGATGATGAGATCGTGGTAGAAAAGGTGTTCACACCCGAAGACCTTAGCACAACACCGTCCACTCTCTTCCTCAATAACAGAATAGTGGACCTGGAACAACAAGTCCATGACCTGGAAGCTTTGAACCAGGTCATGAAAGAGAAGAGTTGGCAGAAACAGAGTGAGGTGGAGTTACTGGCAGAAGTAAAAAGGCAGAAGCAACAGGTAAAGGTATGGAAATACTAGGCTTCCAGATGCTATAGATGCCTGAAGAAGGTGACTAAGCAGCTATGAAAAGCCCGAGACAAGAAGCCAAAGATAGTAAAGACAAGAATAAACATTGAAGTGGAGAATTGAAGAGCTGGTCATTCATTTTTTAAGGTTTTTTTTACAGAGTTAAAACGTTGTGTGAGGACACAAAAAAACTTAGGGATGGGAGGATGTTGGTATCCTACATTGCCCTATTTTCTATCCCATTTCCATCAATATCAACCTCTGCTTTATCTTAATAAAAGACCCTTCTTTCCTGCACTAGTACAAGATGGTTACCCTTTTCCTGCACATGCTCATATTTTATATTAAGATTTATTACAACACTTTATTAATCTTTTTATATATATTTCGTGCCTATTTACATATTTCTTGTAACTCATATTGATTTCCTAGAGTAATCATGGAACTTAGTATTAATGATGAATGAGTTGACTAGTGCAGGTAGATTCCTACACCGCCACTGTCCGAGATTTCTGAGAAGCTATCTTCCACGAGGACGGATCTCAATCTTCGACTCCGAGTCTAACTGTTGATGAACTGAAGCAGGATAATAGGTGGTGCACATTTAGGGATTTTTCTCCAAAGTTAGGTTACGACCAAGCAAAGTTATAACCACTGGCCAAAGTTGTAATTTCAGTTTTCTAAGTCTGTTCGGTCGAGAGGCCTGAACGAGAATTATCTGTAATTAGTGTAAATGGCCTAGAGCCGAAAGGATATATATGATGTAGATCATAGATAGGAAGCTAGCGAACCATTGACTATCATTTTGGTTTATGTAATCTGGTTATTGCCTCGCTCTAGGGCTGGATTGCTTTGTAATGTAATTTTCCAAATCAAGTAATACAAGGAACCGTTATTATTTGCATGCACAATGGTTAAATTTGACTTTGATGTATCCTTGAAGTGCTGATCTCTTTCGTTTCTTAGAAGGGGAACGAGCTGGTTGGCTAGGGCCTAGCCAACCTAGCTCATTTACCCCTATCGCTTTCGTTATTTAGAAAGATGGTGTTGTTATTTCTTTTGCAGCTATGTGATGTAATAGTTTAATCATTAATCTTTAAGTTCTGAATTAAAATATCTTTTGTAGCCTATGTGTGAAATTGATCCGTGGTTTGAAAAGTAGTTGTGCTTGTTTTACTTATAAAATATCTTTCTCGCATTTCCTTTACTCGTGTTTTCTGTTTTAATTCATTTTCAAACAGATTGTACAAGGAACTCCAACCTACACTAGTGCAAGCTGTTACCTGCACTTGGTTTAGTCATTCATTGCAGCAAACATTTAATCACTTACCTACATTTTACTTTCAGTTATTTTGCAAGCGAATGAATCAATAATTGCGTAACTATTTTTGGTATTAAAATTTCATCTCTAAAATATCTGGAAGCAGTTACCACATTATACTTGCAAAGAATATCATCATTGTGGAAAAAGTACCAACGTTGATTAACACATGCAAAGTACTTAGGCTACTATTGGATTTTTTTAAATCGATTTTATTTCATGAAGTTTATTTCCTCCGCAAAGTTCAATGAGTTGAAGCATTTCATTTTTCACAGATAGTTTACTTCAGAATTTCATTTACAGTTGCAACTCTTTTCCAACACATCTTCCGACTTTTGAAGGTAATTTGGGAACTGAGTAAAGGGAACTCTGCTTGGGTGCAGGAGCAAGTCTCTTAATACAGAAACAGAGTGCTCTAAGCCTTGAAGCTTATAGCACCTTCACTTAGACATAAGTCTTTAGTAAGGAAGGTCAAATATTGATCCAAAATTGGATCCTAAGACACTCTATAAGTTTTCATAACTCCGTAAAATTCATGCCAAAGCTTAAAAGACTTACAAAGGTCAAGCTTATCAGGAACACCCTCAGAACATTTGTAATTTGTGAGCAACGCAGAGCAACGAGGACCCTCGGTCAAGCGCGCAGACCGTTGGCCCATGGTAACGCGCGCTGTCACGAAACACCGAAATGGGAGGTATTTTTGAGAAATGGAGGAGGTTTGTGATATGTGATTAGTGACAAGTCTCTAATCGCATATCGTCGGGCAAACCCTTTAGAGAAGAGAAAGCCTCGAGCGACCCGGACTAGAAAAGTCAAAAACCATACGGAATTCACCGAGTCCATCAGAGGCAGGTCCCACAACAAAATCCACAGGATATCGGAAGGGCTTCGAGCGATAAGCGGTTTCAACCGAGTCCCGCCCGATGCCACACACTGGGTGCCGTGCGTCCGGCGGAAGAGAGAGAAAACTGCTCACATCGGACGGGTAAACGTCAGGCTACTTACCCGCCCGATATGGATGGAGACCATAGGATCTGGAAGCTCTAGATCGACGACAGAAATGCGATCTGATGGATGACCGGATTCAACAGGGTAAATAGGCCGAGTTGTATAAAGTTTGAAGTCCGGCATGAACGATGAGTTGGCAAAAGAATCATGTTCACGGGAAATCTGGGAATAAACAGAAATAACGACCGTTCAAACATTTCCAAGAGAACTGACACTGAGTTTGTTATGAAACAGGTGGCCACGTCCCTGTGAGGCATTACACAGTGATGATGATGACGCCGAACATAGGAATTCAAATGGACGAAGGCAGGAGAACCAGAAAGCCAGGAAGCGGAAACGCACAGACAGAAAACAGACTGGATTTAAAGCCATGAACTGATAGAAGCAAAGGAGGAGTTAGTTAGATGCAGAAAGCTAAGAGCATAGAACAGAGAGAAAAAGTCAAGCTGACCTGAAGGCAACATCGATCTAGACAGAGCCCGAGAGAGTCAAAGAGTCTGTGTACTCCAGAGAAGGCTTGAGAGGTTCAAGTGAACTCCTCGGCATAGGCCTGTCATGTATAAGTCTCAGATTGGGCTCATACTACTGTGACCAATAGAGGTCGAGTTTCAATAAGGAGAGTCTGTGTACTCTAGAGACTTGGGGGATCCAAGTCTAGTCCTGCTGATTTATATCTGTTTAGTGAGACTCGATTTGAGCTCATTGTTGTAAAAACTCTGCTTTGAAAACATAATAGAGAGGCCACCACTGAAGGCTAGACCAAGAGACGTAGCCTAGGAGCATTGGGTGAACTCCTTATTAAACTTGTTGTTTTTACATGTTTTCCTATTATGTTTTCTCTAACTGCCTCAGTGTCTATGTATTTCACAATCTTATCGATCCGTTGCATAAAGTAACATAGGCACATCCATGCACATGAGTCTATAATACCTTTAATTCTTTGTCCTGGATAAATTTTAGATCAAGTGGTATCAGAGCTTAAAGGTTACTAAGGTTAGACAAGCTTGTGCTGGATTTTATTGTTGAATGCTAACTAGATCAAAGCTTAAATTAGGAGAAGGAGAGTTGGTTAAACCTAACCCAGAAATTGGAAGATTCTACCCTAAGAGGAAAATGTCAGAAGAAAACCCCTTGGAATCAGACTCCCAGTTCATGGATGGTTTCCTGACCATGAAAGCCATGGTGGAGGAAATGTATAGGGAATTTAAGAAAGGCAGAGATGAAGATACATAAAACTCCAAACAAGACAAAGGAGTAGAAGAATCTCTCCTCCATGACCACTCTAAAGGCAAAGGGAAAGAAGAAAAACTTCCGACACCTCCTAGTAGCCCTGAAAATAAAAAGAATAAATCTTTGATTAAATTAGATGTTAAATTTGATTTGTCGATATATGATGGAGAGTTGAATGCAGAGAAGCTGGATAATTGGATTAGAAAAATTGATGTTTATTATAGAGTGTAGAGCATCGATTCAGACAAGAGTAAGATTCAGTTGGCCAGCCTATGCCTTGGAGGCACTACCTTGGTATGGTGGGAAGGCAGGACACGAGCTAACATAAAGAAACATGGTAAAATTATTTATGTCTGGAGTGAATTTGTTTCTGCAATTAAAAAGCAATTCTATCCACTAGCCTATATGTAGCAAGCCATGATGAGCTGGAAAACTCTTCACCAATTAAAAGGGAAAAGTGTACAAGGTTACACCCAAGAATTTAGGAAAAGAGCTTTGATTCTAGGAATTTCTTTAGACTCACCTGAAACTCTGCTGAAGTATATAGGTGGTCTACACAACTACTTAAGGCACACTATTCTCATGTTTAATCCCACTAGCATAGATGAGGTATCTATTCAGGCTACACATCTAGAGGCTAGAGGTAAGAATGTGAACCTAGAAGTTGGGGGATCATCAAAACCCACTGCAAGCAAGAATAAGGAGAAAAGAAAACATAAATGGAAAGAGAGGAAGACAAATACTGTACAAAAGACCAAATCTTCATGCACTCACTATAAGAAGGATGGGCATGATGATGAACACTGTTGGATTCTGCATCTGGAGTTGAAACCTAAGAAATACGAGGGCAAAAAGAAGAAGACTGCTGCAACTATTCAAAAAGATTTGGGGTCAGACTCAAGGGATGAAACAATAATTGCAGCCATAGGTATAAAAGGTAAAATTTTTGAAGCATCTACTAGTAATTTTGCACAATCTACTGATAATGAAGAAAATGAGAGGAAAATACATGAGCTTTTTAATATTCGAGTTATTTCCAAACATAAAAATATTGATACTTTGTTTGATAGTGGTGTAAAGAAGTTGGGATTACTAACCACGCCTGACAAGAAAACATATCCATTAGGTTGGTTATGTGATAAAACAAAGCTACAAGTGACTAGACAATGTAAACTTAAGTTTTCTTTTGGGTCAGCATTTGTAGATGAGGCTGAGTTAGATATAGTTCCTTTGGATATATGTGGAATTGTTTTAGGAAGTCCTTACTTGTATGATAGAAAAGCTATTTTCGATAGAGCTGAGAACAAGTATCAACTCGTTAAAGATGGAATCAAATATATTGTAAGAGCTCATAAACTCAAGAATAATTATACTCTCATAAATTCAGGGCACATGAAAAGAATTGTAAATTCATGTAAACAATTTTTACTGATGGTTGTAAAGGAAAAGAAACCTGATAAAACCAATGTATTTGAGGGTTGTGATGCTAAACAAAAAGTTGATTTAGAAAAAGTTGTTTCAGAATATGATATATTATTTCAAGAACCTAAATGTCTGCCACCCAAAAAGGAAATAGTACATGATATTAATTTGCAACAAGATGCTCCATTGCCTAACATCGGAATGTACAGGTTGTCCACTTTAGAGAATGCAGAAATCAAGAAGCAGGTACAGGAGCTGCTCGAGAAAGGGTTCATAAGACCTAGCACATCGCCATGTGGGTCTCCAATTGTCTTGGTGAGAAAGAAAGATGGCTCATGGAGAATGTGCATTGATTACTGAGCACTGAATAAGATAACAATAAAAAATTGTTATCCCCTTCCTCGCATAGATGATCTATTAGATCAGTTGAAAGAAGCTGTTTATTTTTCCAAGTTGGACTTGCATAGTGGCTATCATCAAGTCAGAGTTGCAGAGCAAGATGCATGGAAGACTGCTTTCAAAACAAAGCAAGGATTGTATGAGTGGTTAGTTATGCCTTTTGGCTTAACTAATGCTCCTGCTACTTTCATGAGAGTAATGAATGATGTACTCGGACCTTTTATTGATGATTTTGTCATTGTATATTTAGATGACATTCTTATATTCAGTAAAACATGGGAAGAACATTTAAAGCATGTCAAGCAGACTCTATATGTTTTGAAAAGAGAAAATCTTTATGTTAAACTCTCAAAATGTGAATTTGGCAAAACATCTTTGAATTATTTGGGTCATATTGTAGGGGGTGGTGAATTGAAGATAGGTCCCTCCAAGGTTGCAGTCATTTCAAACTGGCCTAAACCCAAATCTACTACAGAAGCTAGAAGCTTCCTAGGAGCAGCACAATATTGGAGAAAGTTTATTTCTAACTTTTCCTTAATTGTAGCTCCCTTACATGTTTTAACAAGATTGAACAAGGTGTTTCAATGGGGAGGAAAATAGCAGAAAGCCTTCGACACCTTGGAAGAAAAGATTAATACAATACCAGTACTAGCACTGCCCGATCTTCAAAGACCATTTGAGATTGAAACGGATGCCAGTGACTATGCCATGGGAGCAGTGTTGATGCAGCACGATAAACCCATATGTTATCATTCTGAGACATTTAATTCTGGAGTAGTTAACTATCCCACATATGATAAAGAATTGTATGCATTAGTATAGAGTGTGAAAAAGTGGAAACGTTACCTAATGGGAAAAGAGACAACTATACATACTAATCATCAACCACTTCAATATTTGCACTCACAAACTAAATTGTAGCAATCAAGACACTATAAGTGGATGGGCTTTCTACAACAGTTTCATCTAGTCATCAGATATGAAAAGGGCATACACAATAAAGTTGTAGACATGGTGTCTAGACCAATCATAAGTGTATCTACTATACTTAAGCATGATTCCGTATTGCATGAAAGCTACATTGAACAGTATGCTCAAGATATAGATTTTAAAGATGTATATGCAACTTTAAGTCAAGGAAAACAAGTAGAAGAATTGGATTATCATGTTAAGGGCTAGCTCTTGTATCATTTTGGAAAGTTATGCATTCCACAAACTGAAAGAGTAAAGATAATTCAAGAAGCACGCACTTCTCTAATATTAGGTCACTTTGGTGTAAGTAAAACAATTGCACTGCTGCAAAGATTTTGTTATTGGCCAAAAATGAATGAGACAGTTTCTGGATATGTAAGAGGGTGTACTATGTGTGCTAAAAGCAAGCCCATCAATAGAAAACTATGCTTGTACACTACACTACCAGTTCCTTCTCATCCTTGGGAAAGTGTTTCCATGGACCTTATTGGAGGATTGGCTAGATCTAGAAAAGGTCATGACTATTTATATGTTGTTGTGGATGGGTTCAGCAAAATGTGTATTTTACTACCTTGTAATAAACAAATTACAGCTGAACAAACTACAAAGTTGTTCTTTCAGCATGTATGGGTTCATTCTGGATTACCCACTTCCATTATATCTGATCGGGATACCCGATTTTTGGGGAAATTTTGGTCGAGTTTATGGGAATTGATGGACACCAGACTGAAAAAGAGCACAACTTTTCATTCGCAAACAGATGGCCAAACAGAAGTGGTCAACAGGATAGTGATCCAGTTGCTCAGAGGCTATTGCAGCAAGCATCCCAAGCTTTGGGATGAAAATTTATGTTATGTGCAGCACGCTTACAACCGAGCTAAAAATTCTTCTACACAGAGATCTCCTTTTGAGACACGTTTTGGTTCACACCAAGGTCTCCCTTGGATTTTGTCTTTGGTAAAGACATAACAGTTGATGGACACAGTGATGTGGACAAGGCAACCAAGTTCATTGAACAAATCTAAGAGATTCACTAGGCAATACATGAACAGCTGGAAAAGAGCCAAGCCAAGTACAAGGCAAGGCATGATAAGCATCGGATGGAGCATAGTATCCAAGTTGGTGATAAAGTCTGGCTGTATATCAGCAAATACAGAATGCAAGGTGAACGTAAGAAGCTAAAGCCAATAAGGTGTGGACCTTTCAAGATACTTGAGAAAATTGGTGAGAATGATTTTCGCCTTGATTTACTAGCTTACATGAACATCTACTCGGTTGTTAATGCAGACAGCTTGAGATTATTTGAACCTTGATTAACTGAAGATCCCAAAGAGCATAGTCAATTGTCTTCTATTGATGATCCGTTGCCTGAATATCTCAATGAGTTGCAGGAAGATACAGTTCTCGACAGGAAGGTGAGAACTACGCGCAGAGGGGATGTTGAATACCTCTGGATTGGACTCAAAGGTTCAAAACCAAGCAGTGAAAAATGGATAGAAATTGGGCAAGCAAGGAATCTATACCCTCACTTGATTGATGCTTAAAAACCAACTTTTGGTGGTCCAAAAGATTTTTCAGTGGGAAGGATGTGATCCGAATTGGATCCTAAGACACTCTCTAAATTTTCATAACTCTGTAAAATTCATGCCAAAGTTTTAAATACTTACAAAGGTCAAGCTTATCAGGAATACCCTTGGAACAGTTGTAATTTGTGAGCAGCGCAAAGCAACGAGGACCCTCGGTCAACCGTGCAGACCGTTGGCCCATGGTAACGTGCGCTATCACGAAATAGCGAAACGGGAGGTCTTTTTGAGAAATGGGGGAGGTTTTTGATATGCGATTTGCTAATCGCATATCACTGGGCAAACCCCTTAGAGAAGAAAAATCCCCGAGCGACCTGAACCCGAAAAGTCAAAAACCATACGGAATTCGCGAGTCCGTGAGAGGCGGGTCCCACACCAAAACTGGCAGGATATCAGAAGGGTTGCGAGTGGTAAGTGGTTTCAACCGAGTCCCGCCTAATGCCACACACTGGGCGCCACACGTCCGGTGGAAGAGAGAGAAAAACGCTCACATCAGACGAGTAAACGTCAGGCTACTTACACGCCCGATATAGATGGAGACCCTAGGATCTGGAAGCTCCAAATTGACGGTGGAAATGCGATCTGACGAATGACTGTATTCAATAGGGTAAACAAGCCGAGTTGTATAAAGTTTTAAGTTCGGCATGAATGATGAGTTGGCAGAAGAATCATGTTCGCGGGCAATCTGGGAACAAATAGAAATAATGACCGTTCAAACATTTCCAAGAGAATTGACACTCAGTTCATTATGAAACAGGTGGCCACCTCCCTGTGAGGCGTTACACAGTGATGATGATGACACAGAACAGAGGAATTCAAACAAATGGAGGCAGGAGAACCAGAAAGCTGGGAAGCAGAAATGAACAGACAGAAAACAGACTAGATTTAAAGCCATGAACTGACAAAAGCAGAGGAGGAGTTAGTTAGACGCAGAAAGCTAAGAGCAGAGAACAGAGAGAAGAAACCGAGCTGACCTGGAGGCAGCATCGAGCCAGACAGAGCCCGACAGAGTCAGAGAGTCTGTGTACTCCAGAGAAGGCTTCATAGGTTCAAGAGAACTCCTCGACATAGGCCTGTCATGTATGAGTCTCATATTGGGCTCATACTACTGTGACCAATAGAGGTTGAGTTTCAGTAAGGAGAGTCTGTGTACTCCGGAGACTTGGGGGATCCAAGTCCAGTCCTACTAATTTATATATGTTTAGTGAGATTCGATTTGAGCTCATTTTTGTAAAAAATCTGCTTTGAAAACATAATAGAGAGGCCACCACTGAAGGCTGGACCAGGAGACGTAGCCCAGGAGCATTGGGTGAACTCCTTATTAAACTTGTTGTTTTTACATGTTTGCCTATTATGTTTTCTCTAACTTCCTCAGTGTCTATGTATTTCACAATCTTATTGATCCATTGCATAAAGTAACATAGGCACATCCATGCACATGAGTCTGTAATACCTTTAATTCTTGCAATAGTGCAAGGACAGGTTGTTTATGTGAGAGGAAGATCAGAACGAAGATAGGATTCTACAAGGGCCCACTTGTCAGACTGTTTACCATCCATCTGAAGATGAACATAGCATTTCATTCCAGCATTTAAGATTGTTTCCGTCGTGTGGGATTTCTTTACTTGATTTACTTACAAATTGTATTTTACATTCCAGTACTAGAGTTGCCTTGGTGTTAATTTCCCTTTTCAATTGTTTTCTATTTGATTCTGCAAATAATTTCCTTTAAGAAGTAGGATTAGAAATAGGAAAATTTCATACCATTTCTGGCATTTCCTCTGCTTCGTCTCTAAGTTTACGAAACCCCGATTTGACAAATAAGTGTTGAGGAGTTTGCTCCAGCACAATTCCCGCACCCAACAATCTCCCATCCCATCCACTAACCTTCTTCCTCATACCTTCCCTACTCCTGCCTACCGTTACTCCTCCCCTCTCTTACTACAACCCCAACTTGCAATTTGTCCCGCCCGTTACGCCTATTTGTTAACTACATGTTCACTATGTGAATGTTTCCCCTTTGTCAGCAGATTTGCTCCGTAATAGCCCAAACTCAATGGTAAGCCTGTTTTTTCACTATAAAAACCCACAACCCTATTCAATGGCCCCCTTCTACATTCTGTTCCCGAAAATTAAAAATAAATAAATTCTTGGCAGTGACCAATCAACAAAATCTACCTACCTTTGCCTCCCAGACAACAGAAGCACATCTTGTACAACCTTCAATCACAGTCACAGGAAATAATTCACCAACCTCCAATTCCTTTTCTCGGTTAATCACAGTTTCCTTTATTTATTTTTCTCTTCATCATGGACCCCAGAGGAAAGTATAAAAAAATCGAGGAAAACCCCATGTTACCCTTGGTCATAGACCTAGACCATCAACCTCTAGTGGACCATGAATACAAAATTCCTTAAACCAGTTGTGAATTAGATTTATCCGAACTTCACAACTAGTTAAATAAAAAATTCTTAGACCAAAGCGATGACCTAAGTCTTTGGAATTCTCTTCTACCCCAATCGTCTTCCCCGCGACAGATCACTTCCCTGAATTTGTCTCCTGGTGTCAGTTTAAGTATATTCCTAGTCAGAGGGTAGTTGCGGCCTATAATGAAGACATTATGTTCACCATAACACCTGATTCAATCAAGAAAATGCTGCAAATTCCAAATAATGACTCTCTAAGCCCATTTTCAGTAGATTCCCTCATGGAGCTCTACAAGAAACTTACTTTCCCATAGAGAGCTAAAAATTTTGAAATTTTCTTACCAAAAGATGTTCAGTTACCAAAAATTAATCCACCTTACCCATCTTCTATGTTTCGAGACATGACCAACCAGATTATTTCATTAGTATCATATCTTTTAGGCTATCAATCCGATCAGTGGGTTAATGAGCCCATCCTAGGTTTTCTGTCAGTTTTTTCCATAGGAGAGAAACATTCGGTCATTTTCAACTATAGTCTATTTCTAACAGATAAAATTCATGAGAAATTTCTAAAATTCTCAATAGAGGGAGTGTTTAAATATGCTTATGTATTAGTTTATCTATTTTTATTTCATCAGGCTGAGAGATTCTAGATTTCATTGCAAAAATTGGATGAGCAAAGCAATGCTCAATCAGTAATTCATTGGACTTCCTTGATGAGGAAGCATTTCAATGAGTTTAACTTCAGTAAATTTGTAGATAAGTTTCTATATACAGTTGCCTACTTGCTAAAAAATGATGTGGAACCTAGGACAGGACCATAAATACAGAGAATTATGCATCTCAGTGAGCAGACTAAGACAAGAGATTGGTACTTGTACCAAAACTATACTGAGTTGAGAGTTTATGGGTGTGAATTTCCACCATACAGTTTGCCAAAATTTGTTCCCATGAGGATCTTCTTATTTGAATACATAAGACATATGATGAATATGAATGACCTCCATTTTGTTGCAGTGAAGAAGAATTTTCATTTTAATATCAAGACATAGGTTGGACCATTTATATGTAACACCAAGGCAACAGGTAAGGAGGGAAATTTGCTTCTTAAGAAAATGAATTTCAAGTTGAGTTTCACCTGGTCATATGAGCCCTTTGGAATCATTTCCAAATTGAGAGTGGGACAAAAAACCACTCTCTATACTCACACTCCTAGACCAAAGATAGAGAAATTCATGAATCAAAGTCATTGGGAGGAGAATACTCTACAAGGGGCAGAAGAGAAGGTGATATCCAAAAATACCTCACAGTCTCCAGTACCTCAAGAGAAACAGAACAAGAGGCCAAGGGCGGATGTTTTCCCTTCAATCATAGAGATTGGAATCAAAGAGTTTCAAATATACAAGAAGAAATAGAAGACTAGTCCTGCATAATTTTTTCTACATGAGGATGATGAGAAATCCACCATAGTCCTAATAGGCCTTCATGCTTCTATAAGGAAATAAGATATCCTCACATGATCTCCATCTTCCTAAGCTTCCCAAATCCCCCAGATACATCTCAAACAACAGCGTTGGTTTAGGACCAGGTTGAATCAATTTTTTTTGCCAAATTCAACTAAATCAAGAAGAAAAATGAACTTCTCAAAGCCACCACATACTCCCAATTCTGGAAGCAGACAACTTCTTCACAGCATAGGCTTCTTTCAACCTTTAACATAGAAAATGGGAAATGCAAATCACATTCCTTCAAGCGCAGGTCTCATTTCCAAAAACTCCAGTTGATTACAAGAAGTCTATATTTTCCTTTGATGCCCAACAAATTCACCCCGTTAACCAAATAGACATGCATAAAAAAACTGGTGAAATGCTTTACTCTACTCTGACCAATACTACCATGACAACATCCAAATTGTAGGCCTTAGTAAGCAACATACAATCTCAGTAAAAACTTGAAAAGGTTTCATCTCTGACTAAAGATACAAAGATTAAATCATTAGGAGACCTTGCAATCAAACTGGGGTATGACCCCAGCGATTTGAAAGCAGCAGAAGGGATTGTCAAAAGGAAGAATGTTGATATTGCAACACTGAAGAAGCAGCTAAAGCTTCCCTCTATAGAAGAACCATAGAATAAGGAATTTGGGGAGCTTGGGAAAGAAAAAGAGGACATGTTCAAAATTATAATTGAACAAAATGGTCAAATTAAGGACATCGAGGTTGAAACGGAAAGACTGCTGAAGGAAAAGGAGCAGACTTCACAAATAGCAATAGTTTTGCATATAGCAGTCCCTATTTCAGTTGCAACCGCAACAGAAGTATCTACAACAACAACAATAGAAGCACAAACCACATATTCCTCAAATGAGTTGGTTAAAGCTGTGGAAGAAATGTCCATTAGAGGGCACAAAATTGAAAAATTAAGGGCCCAACTTAATACCTTACAGCAGAAAAAAAATTGAACACAAATAATTTATATATAGCAGAGCTACATAAATCTCACAGGCTAACCCAAAAGATTCAACAACTGGAAAATGAGTCTGTAATGGCTCAAACACTGGCACAGGCTGAAGAAAGTATATGGATTGAAATCAATGAGGCCATCATAGAAATTTGGCCTTCAATTGAAATAATATTTGAACAGGAGGAATTAATACAGAGATCGAAGGAGCTAATTGAAGAAGTTAGAAACAACTTGGGACAGAGGCTAAGAGAAGCTAATACTTTAATTAAAATTTTGAATTCAAAGACCAAGGATGAGTTAGCAAAATTTGAAATTGTAGATAGAATATAGACTATTTTGGAAATCGGGAGAGTCCTTACTAAAAGGAATTTACTAGTATAGTTGGAAAAAAAGTGTAAGCATTTGGAGACCAGCATCCAGAAGTTCCATAAGAAATTCAATGTATTACATTTAAAAGGACTACTAGTACTAGAGGGGATTGGAGACAAGTTAGTGCCACTAACAGATTACCAGCAGAAATTGTACTTAATAGCCTGCAACAAATCAAAGTTTTTTACTATCAAAGGCACAATCATGAGAAAAGATTTCATGGAGGCTTTAGAATTCGATTTGCTTATCAGAGTTGAAATCAAGCATTTATTTTTGGTCAAACCAGCTTTCCAAAAATATACTGAGGTAGATGAAACTTATAGAAAGCTGGTTAAAATGCCCATTCCAGATGAAGAAATATGGGACTAGGTGTGTCAACTCTTAGAGTAAAAAGAAGTTTTATCTTTAGTAACAGAGCAACACTTTTCCATACCCAGTCATCAATAGAAAACCTCAAATATAGTGCCAACAGAATTAGCCGTTTAAAGTTATCTATATATTTTTTCTATTTTTACAAACAATTTAGGATATTTTGTAAAAGATCTTGAGGTTTTCACTCAAGATATTTTTTTGATAATTTTGTATAAGTAATTGATAAATCAAAGTACAAATGTTGGAACATGGATGAAGAAACCATGTTATTGATGTAAATTTATTCACTAAGTTGAAAGTGATCATTTCTTTAATACAGAAATATGTTCCAGGATTCTTGTGTCATGTGAACTAGTGATGTGTTTCTTTCTGTAAACATGTTGTATCTTTTTTTTCAATATGTTATTATGATCTATATTATTTAAATAAAATGAAAGACTGAATTTGTTTAATTACACTATGTCTTGGCTTATATGCAATATCTATGTTTTCAAACTGAAATTAAATATATAATTCATAACTACTCTATAATCAAACTTTAAGATTTTCCTCTCTATCACTCCATCAAGCTACGAATATCCAATAGTCTACTTACCTTTCCCTGTTACATCTGTTCTGATATTTCTTCATCTAATCACCCTAAGGCCTTTGCCTCCATTTGCCCAATGGCCTTTCTCTGCAATTTCAACCAAACAATTCAAAAGATCAAATTTTAAACCTTACATCTAGCCTAAAATCTTAAAACAACAAAGCTGAATCTGACAGAGGGATCCCTATCTAAGTTTAGAAGGGCTAGCTTCTAAACTTAAAAGTGGTTTTGTGCTTACCTTTGCAATTCCTTTACAGCCTAAGAAATTACGGAGTGAAAACAATACTTAACCTTGGTTCTCAATTGATATTGTCATAATTAAATAATTGGTACAAGTCTATGACCCAACTCCTTTTCATATATTTTTGTGTATCAAGTTACTTGAACAAAATTTTAATGTTATTAATGTTCAAGTTCCTATAAGGAAAAATAACATTATCTATGCATTATCTAATTATTTATTGGATTTTATATTTATCATTCCTAATATTGAAAGCATGATCATATAGAAAAAATGTCCTATAAAATGGAGTTTTTTCCCAATGATCATATAACTACATCTTTGATTAGTATAAATATACATAAGGATTTGGGTCCTAATGTTTGTCATGGTAGAAAACAATGGTATTTTCCACCCAACACAATAGGCATAACCACACCCATGGTACTCCTACAACATGACATTCAATTCCCTCATGTAGGTTCTCTATCTTTCTATTGGCACCTAATGGATCAATCCTTCTAGGTCCCACACACAAATTGAAGGATTTTTTTTGCTTCTTTGAGATGCTATTCCTTACCTCTTCCACAAAACATATGACATGGGTACCACACTGGTTTTATTGGTCCCGCATATGCATCGTCAAATCATTTTGTTGTAATTTTGTTCACACCAAAACAATTTCCATGCTTCCTAAATTGATTTTTTTTAAAGAAAAAATCCATAAAAAGTAAAAAATTCTAAAATCAAAATATCCTACTATATTTCCCTAAGAAAATTTAGAACGAAGTGCATGCTCTAGGTCTCCTCTAAAGTCTAGGATTGCACATGGATAACCATCACTAGTAATAAGTTTCCATGCCCACCATCAAAGAGAACTTGTCATTGAATGTAGTAGTGGTCACTCATCCTCCTCCTAGCTTGGTCATCAAGCCTTCCATTTGTGCCATATAGGGCTCATATGGTGCGAGATACAAATGTCCAATTTTGGACATATTATTGGGTATCACTTGAAAAAGGTATAAGATACTCCCATATCTCACATTATTCATTTTTTCAAACTTGCAATCTATAACTTGGGTCTTCATACTAGTTAGCAAAGATATGCACCAATTGAATATTGTAGGGTGTGGGCACTCTACTACATAAAAAATATGTGGTTGAAATACCTATTGCAGTGAGGTTGATCATGCTAGACGAGCTATAGTGAAGAGTTAAATATTGAGCCCCCGAATTTCTCTGCTTCTAATGGGGATTTCAGTTCTTACTTTCTGGGTACCATCAGTGCAATATACATCAATATAATATTTGATGGTTAATCTGACCGACTTTGAATCTTCAAATTCATTGTTTCTTCTCACTAAGAGAGTTCAATGATGAAATAAATAATTTTCACTTCAATTCCCAATGACTCATCATTTATCATAAAGCATCATGGTCCAAGATCCAGTAATTAATTGATACCTGTATAAAGTGCCTTTGCATGTGCATAATAGGAATTAATAGAATCTTGAGAAGGCTAAAATTCTAGACGACATCCATGGTCTTGAAATCATATAATACAACATTTCCCACTTCCCCATGTTCCCTCTCTCTCCAAAGGATTTCCATTCTACATTTAATTAATAGTTTTTAGTAATATTCTTTATTTAACAAAGAGGTTGTGTACATACACAATTTTCCTATAGATATTTTCATATATACATAACTATCCTTACGACAAATATCATATAGCACCATCCATATGCTACAATTGATAAGGTGAGTCACATATTCATATACCCCCTTTTGAAATCAATTTATCACCATCAAATTTACATTAAAAACTAAACGAATATGATCAAATGAAAGAGAACATGATGAGTATGTACAAGCTCAATCTGGTGTGTGGTTTTTTTAGCTAAATCTACTGATATCATTTGCCAAATATCAAGGGCTTTTTATCTAGAATGCACTACAGTTGGGTAAAAAGTCAAACCAAATGCTAGAAATGGATTTTTTACATATATTATGATTTTTTTTGACCCACTTTTATATAGTTGAGGACCTTCTTTCGTATTTTCAATGAATGTACTCTTAAATAAAATGTGTTTTTAAGTGGTGTTTTCATTTTCTAGGTGTAACACAAGAACTTGTTTCTTTCTAATGCCTTTCTAACACTCTTTCTACATCAGATCTAATGTGGTAGATAATGATCTTGATATCTTGCATAGAGGGTAATGACTCTCTCACTTCACATTCTGCATTGATGTCGTTTTCTTCTTTACCATTAGATCAATCCCATTATTTTGTGACTCCAACCTCACTCACAATTTTATGTGCCATAATTTGGTGGTAAATCCTACCTTTACATGGAAGCCCTAGTTAGTAACTTGCTATCCATTTTGTGTCTATGCAATTAAAAATTCCTAGCCTCAAAAGCCCTCTTAAGTCTGGCCCCCGTGACTCTTAATGAAGCTACATACTTCCTCTTAAATATTGTTTTGGCAGTATTGCAATGGCCTCCCAATGTTGATTTGTATTATAACATTACCAAGAATATGCTTCTAAGCCTAATATTGGATTCAACTTGCTCTCTTATAACCAGTTTCTCATGCATTCTCTTTAATTGGTAGCCTTGCATCTATTGCCTTTGTGACTCAACACCATTTATTCTTGGAAGAAACATTCCTTAAGTGCCCATATCCTGCATGCCTAGCTTGCATTTAACATAGGCATGTTCCAAGAACTTGAAATACTTTTCTTATTTGTGGCACTCTTTTCCTCAATTATATTAAAGCATTATTTTATTCATTTTTAGACTTTTTATAATATGAAAAATGAAAAAATATATATATGATAATCAAAAACAAGGGTCTAAAGAGAGTTAATTCTTAGTTTTAGATTATAAATAATCTCAAACATCTTGTCAACCTTTATAAAACTGCTAAGCTATGAGCTTTTCTTCTCGTTAAGTTGGTTCCTAGTTTGCATTTAAGAAGTCGAACCTTGTTTTTAAGTTTTTAGTCTTTTGGTTAGTTAGTCTTCCAATCATATGGATAGTCTATTGATGCCTCATATGTCACAGGATTATATTTTTTTCATTCTTGAGCATACACTACCCAAGTCATTATTATGGTGTGCTTATGTGCAAGGGAAGTTAACTCTATGTTTGCCATTCTACAGTTGTCTCTTGACTCAATATGTCATCCTTCCTAATGTTCAAGTCACTTTTAGTATCAATAAGTATCTTTTCCATATACTTGTGTTAATATGGAAACTCCCCATTAACTCCTTATTGATGGGTCTTCACCCATTGACTATTGTAAATTTCTCAGAGAGTTTGACCTAGAGTAACACCCTAAACCTATTTTCATGATTGGTAGGTGATCTTGTGCTCAACAATGAGATTTATCATGGTTATTGATTAAGTGGCTTCCCTTGTGTTTCCCATCAACACCCGTATTCACACATTAGGACTCATGTAGTACCTTGAGTTCCATTTTTCATAATTGGTGGAATTCCTCATCTTTGTTAATGTTTTTCATTATTGGTCATCTCTTAGAGGGTCTCTTTAGTGTGCCATTTCATTTAGTGCATGCAAGACACATAATCAATTGTGTTCCTTATAATTCTTCATCTGAGTCCTTCCAAATAATTGGAATTATAGTTAAACATTTTTAATTGATGGGGGATGCCTCAATGTCATCATTCTATAAAATATTCTCCCATCAACTTCAACTCATTTGAGCTAGGAATAAGCTATAGAGTCTCATTCCGTACCTTGGAATTTGTAGTCATCAGTTGTAGATTCCCTTACTGTTAACAATAAGAATACATTAGTGTCCCCTGATTGATGGATTCTACAAGTGTTCAAACTCAACTTATTTATTTGCACTTGCTAGAATGCATTAGGTACCTTAACTCCTATTATCATCAATGGTGGATTATCTCATGGTTTCTAATGATATACATGAATGACTAATAAATAAATTATTTCTATAATGTGGGTGTTTGACTCATGTATTCGTATGGTGAATATTTGTACCTTTAGTGGTTGGCTTGAACACCTTGGGTTTGTGATAGTATCTTGATCAATTAGAAGCATCCCTAGGTTATACTAGTGGCACCCTCTTTGTTATGTTTCTCTTTATTTTAGTAGCATCTTTTATGTAATTATCTAATTTTTTATACAATACCACTTCATTCATGCTCACATGATTTTAGTACATTAGGGCAGATCAATTTTTTCATTCCACTGCTCTAGATATCTTTCTACTTAATATAATGAGACATGTCTCCACTGTGTAGTGTTCATGGCTATGATATTTGACATGCATTCACTGTGTATTCTTTATTATGGCCATGTTTGTCACTCTTTTATATGTATTTCATGAATCTATAATGTATTTGATTTGGTGGCCATGCTTTGCCATATCTTACTATGGGTATACACAATAGAGTAAACTATCAAATGGGAATTGCAAGCTAAAAATGAGAACTTAAGACAAAAAACTCCAAAGAAAACATGAAAAAATATCCCAAAAACGAAAAGTGTTGTTGTTACATCAACATTTTTTTTTCGAAGTAAATTTTCAACATTGTTTAACGATGGAAGTGAAAACCAATTTTTTTGTGCAAAAAACACCCTGAAAATGAAAAGTATTAATGCTGGAATAACCTCTTTTTTTGGGGGGTACATTTTCAACATTTTTTAATAATGACATTAAAGATAAAATATCATGACTCTTAAAAACCTTAAAATTCCAACAAGTTTCAGGTATGACATTAAAAATAAAATATCACGTCTATAAAAATACCTTAAAATTCCAATGATTTATAGGCATGGGATTAAAGATAAAATATCATGTCTCAGATAAGCTTAAAATTCCAACAATTTTCATCCATGGTGTTAAAGAATAAATACTTATAATTGTTTTTTACCACAACATTAAAGATAAAATATCATGACTTAGAAAAACCTTAAAATTTTGACTATCTTTCAACCATGTAATTAAAACCAAAGATCATGACTAAAAAACCTTTTTCAACATATTTCAACGAGGGCATTATGGAAAACATTTATGACTAAAAAACCTTTAAAAATAAACAACTGAATGAAAGTGTCATCATACCAAGAGTAATTTCTTTTTAAATGTAAAAAATATAGCATTTTTAAAATTTTAGCCTAAGACAACTTGACACATTGTAAAAAAATTAAAAATCAACCATGAAATTGACACGTAGTGTAGGTGAACTCAACCTATTGTAACGAAAACTTAAAGACCAACCATGAAATTAACACGTTGTGGGGGCGATCTCGATCCATTATAACGAAAACTTTAAAATCAAAGACAAATTGACACATAATGAGATCGAGTTACTGGTTGAGGATCGACACAGACCCTGTGGAAGAAAATAAAATAATAAATAAGTATATAAATAAATAAAAATGAAAAATAAAAAAAATAAAAACAAAACAAAAAACACAAAAAGTAAAAAAAACAATAACACGTAAATAGAAATATATATTAAAACATAAAAATAAAACACAGCACAAAAATTATATATATATATATATATATATATATATATATATATATATAACAACAACAACAAAAAATCAAACATAAAATGTAAAAAGAAAGCAAAATTAACTTATAAAATATAAAATTTTAAAACAACAAATTAGATATAAAAAACAAAATATAAATAAATAAACAAGAAAATATTTATAATAACAAATTCTTTCGGAAACAATCACATAGCAGTGATTTCGTCCTGAAAATGAACCACACTGGATGGTTTGAAACACGTCGACGAAATTACTCCTATGTGATTGTTTCCGAAAGAATTTGTTATTATTAATATGGATCACAGAAGTCTAAACTCAGAAAAGAAAATATTTCCAAAGAAACATAATTTAAGATTGTCTTTTATATGACACAAAAAATAGAAAAAAAAAAAAAAAAAAAATAATACCAGAGTGGATAATAATAAAAAAAAATAGACAAAATGAAAAACATTAAAATAAATAAATAATACATTAAAAAATTAATAATAAAAATATTAAAACATTTTTTCTGAAAATTAAACTAAAAAATAAATAAAACTAAATTGAAAACAAAAACAATAAAATCACAATTAAGAAATAAAAGTATAAAAAAACACACGTAAAAATAATTAAAAAAACATTAAAAAATAATTAAAAGTTATTAAAAAAAATCGAACCCCTCATATATCGGGGGGTGGTGAGGGTTGTGTGCATTCTTAAGACACAATAAAATTTAAAGTGTCTAAAATATGTCTTAAAAAAGATTGATGCTTTTCAAAATCCACATGAAATCACCAACATCTAAAAAAAATTATCCACACATAATACATTACAAAATTTAAAGTGTCAAAAATAAGTCCTCTGAAAAAAAGGGTTGATCTTGCATTAACATTTTTCAAAATTAGCATGAAAATTACTTACATTTTAAAACACATGTTCATACTTTATACATAAGAAAATTTAAAGTGTCAAAAATATGCTCCAAGAATTAAAGTGCATTCTGAATCAACACTTTTCAAACCATATGATTTTTGCTACCTCAAAAAAATGAGAACTCGATACAGTTCCCATTTGGTAGTTTACTTTGTTACCCACCGTAGGAAATGAGTTGTCTTGACTTAGTTTATTTTTGTAGGTTCTGTTTGGGTTTGTTCTTTGGAGAATACTTATTGGGCCCACTTGACAATGTTCTCTTGATTTTTTATAATGTATTTTTCCATGAGATACCCTTCTAACATCACACAATAGGGGGCATCTTTTGTTATACTTATCATTAGATGCATCTTTTAGCCTTAATATTCCTTTTCCCATTTACAAACATTCTCCCTTAAATGAGCTCTTTAAAAAAGAAATTGTGAGTATACACACCTTTTAACCTTGTATAATGTTTACATACATGAATCTTATGAAAGAAAAATGCATATATACACTATTCTCCTAAAGAAACTAGCATATGGCCTCATTTTGTACTAAAATGAATTAAATGTGTGCATCATTACGCATTTCAAGGTGGGTTTTACATCTTTTATGGAGAGAACTTGATGCAGGAGCATCTAGCTAAAGGGGATCATCATGGCAGGGGGTCATTTGGTCTCAGTGAGGATAGAGGAAACAGTTCAAGAGAACATCTTAGTTTTATTTTAATTTTAATTTCTTAGTGATGCAGCGTTTAGGAAGGTGAATGCCGATTTAAAACTGTTGTAGTTAATTTTTGCAAATTACAGCATAGAAAAAGAAAGTAGTCATAGAAACTGAGTAAACTATCAAATGTAACTGACAACAGTTAAGATAAATTGTTTTCAAAATCATTCAAAAGACAGAAGGATGCATTGTAACAGGTTCGATTTTGAAGAGGAAAAAGAATAATAGAAATCTCTGCAAACAGAAGTACACATTTGAATCCACGTTGCAGTCCATTAACAGTCCTTTAAATTTGTGTTATCTAGTATTGTGTGCAAGAAAACATTTTTTTCACAGAGCATGTGCATTTCTTTATTTACATGAATTTAACAGCCTCATAGACAACCGAATATTCCAAGCATCAATAGCAGGAGAACCGACAGAAGTCTGGGCAGCTGTTGAAACCCCAGATATATTAAAGCAAACAGAACGGTGGAGTATCATAACAAATTACAGTCCCAGGCAACATAACAGAGTGAAATAACACATGTAATTCTCAAGCAACCGAACTCTTTATTTTGTTTTCAAAGAAAAACGAAACAGTCTCTGTCAAGACAAAATTACAGTCTATATAATTTAAACACAATCC
Organism: Pinus tabuliformis; assembly: GCA_031772625.1. Taxonomy (NCBI): domain Eukaryota; kingdom Viridiplantae; phylum Streptophyta; class Pinopsida; order Pinales; family Pinaceae; genus Pinus; species Pinus tabuliformis. The sequence goes on along the minus strand of CM062816.1, from coordinate 462,688,189 downwards.
AAGTTCAAACATGGTTCACACCAGAAAACGGGTTGAGAAACCCTAACCACAAACCTTACAGCCATCAAGTATAAATTACGATTGTGCTATACCAGATGTCTACAATAACTTAACACAGAGGAAAAGTCGAAATTCTTTGAGCCTAAACCCTAGCCAGCCTACCATTAAGTCGACGACATCATACTGAACAAAAAATAAACAGAGCTATCAAGGAGCGACCCTACCGGGTTTGCAAGCGTGCACAGGAGTGGAGACCAGGTTCCTGGAGCCGACTCCACCTACAAACACCCATCGATAACAGGGTATGAGAATCATAGCAAAGTGAAACTGAAGAAAAGAATTTACAGAGGGTTTCAGGGATAGAGGAAACTTACCAACAGAGGAGACAGTGCTTCGAGACCGCATTCAGGACCAAGTTGCAGCTACTAGAGGGTTCTCTACTCACAAGGAGTGGTGGCCTCAGTAACGGAGTAAAAAGTGAGAGGTAATGATAGCATAGAGCAAGGGCTTACCTTGCCCATTGATGAACAGAGCCGAAGCCACGAACCCCTGAGACCACAACCTACAACAAGAATTGAAAGCACAAGCCAGTAAACCTCAGGAGCAGCTGAGTGGAGGAAACAGAGATGGGAGCATACATTAACAGCTAAAATATGACTTGTAGTGAACGTACACAGAGGAGTCGAAGCCACCATAACCAGTATACCTTCCACAGACGGACAGACCTCATCCATTGCAGGTACAGAGAAAAATACAAATACAAACGATAAAGCAACCTTACCACCCGACAAAGCAGAGGCCGCAAGAACACCAGGGCCGAGAAACAACATCACTAACAACAAAGTCACACAGAGAAACCAGCACAGAGAACCAGTGGAGGAAACCCTCGAGCCACCACAGAGCAAACAAAACAAATGACCAAGTGATTAGGGTTGAGAGTGTTAACCAAAGGCGGGAGGGTGCCTTTCGAGGCAGGGACACATGTCCACTCCATATCAGTGCAGGTACAAATAATTAAATCCACAACCAAAATATCTATCGCCGATCATTGTAATCACCAACAAAATTAAGCCTTAATCACACATTAATCATCACCATAATCTAGTTTGACACGAGGGTTGAGGGACTACATCATAATCAACTAATCACCAAAACAATTATATCAATTACCATTCCAATTAACATAGTTGCAAGGTTAAAGAGGGGGTTGGACCCATCAAGTGGTATCAGAGCAGGAATTAAATTATCTTGACAGAAATGGAAGTTGGAAGACGAGGTCATGGGAGAGGTATACGCAGAGTAGCAGACGAAGGACTGAGAGAGGAAATTCGGATCCTAAACGCCCGATTGGCGGCGGTAGAAGCAGGGAGAAGAAGGGATCCTGATGGAGGAGATGAGAGTGATGAAGAAGCTGCAGCGACAACAGATGGATTGGATGAAGAAGGACCTGAGATCAGGTTATTGAAGTCAGTTTTGTTGGCTAATAGTAAGCCAAAACCAGAGATTTCAAATTATGACGGAAGTTTATCAGCAGAGGTACTGTTGGATTGGCTCAGTGAGCTAAATAAGTATTTTGAGTATGAAGAGATCAGCGAAGATAAGAGAGTAAAATTCGTTGCCACCAGATTGAAAGGGCATGCAGCCTTATGGTCTGATGGTGTATAGGCAGAGAGGAAGAGGTTGAATAAACAACCTATTAAGAAATGGACCAGGATGGAAGCTAAGTTGAAGGGAAAATTTCTGCCCAAAGATTATCAGATTGCTATGTACAGGAAGGTACAGAATCTGAAACAAAAAGGCATGACTGTGAAAGAGTATACAGAGGAATTCTATTGGGTGAACCTGAGGGCAGGTTATATGGAGGACACCCCAGAGAAAACAGTGAGATTCGTGAATGGTTTGAGATTGGAAATATTGGATGAGATAAGCATTCTCTCACCTAGAACTATAGATGAAGCTTATCAAAGTTCCTTGAAGGCAAAAGAGAAGATAAACAAGAAACAAAATGCCAGGAGAGGAGGAGGATCTGGCAGAGGAAGAGGACGAGTTTTTGGCAGAGGTAAAGCTATCAACCCCAATGATGAAGGAAACAGCTCGAAGGCTTTAGGGACAGTAGAGAAGGACAGTAGCACGAGAGGAGGAAGGCCATACCAGCGCGGAAGAGGTAGTGGCAAAGGCAGAGGAGCTGCCATCCAGTGTTACAGGTGCCACAAGTGGGGGCACAAGTCCTATGAGTGTCCTGAAGGAGAGCAGGCCGGGACAAGGGGAACATATATTGCGCAGACAGATGAAGCAGAGGCACCACCCCAAGAGGTAGAGAACGTGCCAGAGACAGGTGAGGCCTTAATTTTAAATAAGGTACTACTGAAACCAGCGAAGGAGACAGCTGACCCAACTCAAAGGAAGGCATTATTCCAGACAGTTTGCAAGTCGCACGGAAAATGCTGCAAGCTGATTATCGATAGTGGGAGCACAGATAATCTAGTCGCCACAGAGATGGTGGAGAAGTTGGGCTTGAAGAGGTTGAAGCACCCCACACCTTACAAGGTGTCGTGGTTGCAGAAAGGACATCAACTGTTGGTTGATGAACAATGTGAGGTTGAGTTCCACATTGGCAAATACAGGGACAAAGTTATTTGCGATATAATGCCAATGGACGTGTGTCACATACTACTAGGAAGGCCATGGTAGTATGACAGAAAAGTAGTGCATGATGGGAAGACAAACTGTTACAAGTTTTTCAAAGATGGGATTAAGCACATGCTTGTACCCATCAAGGAGGAAGAGACAGCAGAAACAAGCGGAGTCAAAGCGTTACTGGTGGGAGGAAAGGAATTTCTGAAACAGATCGAAGACAACGAGATAAATTATGTTGTTGTAAGGAGGCCAAAGACAGTGTTGTTGCACACTGAAATTTCAAATTTGCCTGAGGAAATTCAGGAGATGTTGCAGGAGTTCAGTGATATTGTGGTAGATGACTTGCCAGATAAATTGCCTCCTAAGAGAAGTATTAGTCATCACATTGACTTTATACCTGGAGCTAGTCTACCAAACAAGGCAGCATACCGAATGAGTCCCAAAGATAATGAGGAGATCAGAAAACAAGTATAGGAATTGCTGGATAAGGGGTTGATAAGGGAGAGTTTAAGCCCCTGTGCAGTTCCGACAGTTCTCGCTCCCAAGAAAGGAGGAGAGTGGAAAATGTGCATGGATTCGAGAGCCATCAACAAGATTACCATCCAGTACAGGTTTCCACTACCACAGATGGATGATATGATGGACTGCCTAAGCGGGGCAGCGTACTTCTTGAAAATCGATCTGAAGAGCAGTTACCACCAGATCCGGATCAGAGAAGGGGATGAATGGAAGACAACATTCAAGACTAATGAAGGGTTGTATGAGTGGCTGGTAATGCCATTCGGTTTAAGTAATGCCCCTAGTACCTTTATGCGCCTGATGAACGAAATGCTGAAAGAGTTCATTGGGAAGTTTGTAATTGTCTATCTTGATGATATATTAATTTTCAGCAAGACTAAAGAGGAACACTTTCGACATGTTCGGAGTGTGTTGGAGAAATTGCAGTAGAATAAGCTGTTGATAAATCTAAAAAAATGTTCTTTTTTTCAAAGAGAATTGGTTTATCTGGGTTTTGTGATTGCAGAAAATGAGCTGAAGATGGACCCAGAGAAAGTTGCAGCTATCATTAGCTAGCCATCCCCAAAGAGCCTGTTTGAGGTTCGTAGTTTTCATGGGTTGGCAAGTTTTTATCGTAAATTTATCAGAAATTTTAGTGGAATCTATGCGCCTATGTTGGACACTATTAAGAAGGCGAGTCAGCCTTTCCATTGGACTGAAGCAGCAGAGAAGAGCTTCTAGGTATTGAAGAAAAAAATCACTGAGAGGCCAATCCTGAGATTGCCTTATTTTAATAAGCTTTTCCAAGTCTGTTGTGATGCTAGCGGTACGACCATTGGGGCTGTACTCAGCCAGGAAGACAAACCTATTGCTTATTTCAGTGAGAAACTCAGCCAGGAAGACAAACCTATTGCTTATTTCAGTGAGAAGTTGAATGAAAGCAGGTAGAAGTACTCATCTTATGACAAGGAATTCTATGATGTCGTCCAAGCATTGAAGCATTGGAGACACTATTTGTTGGGTAGTGAGTTTGTTTTATTCTCTGATAATTCTGCATTGCAATATGTGATGCAGCAACATAAGCTGAATCACAAGCATGCAAAGTGGGTGGAGTACTTACAGAGCTTCACATTTGTGTTGAAGCACATTAGTGGATAGGCCAACAAGGTAGCAGATGCGTTGAGCAGGAGAGCTTTGCTCTTGCAGGAGAGTACGATACAAGTGCTGGGATTTGAGCATTTGAAAGACTTGTATCAGATGGATGTGGATTTCAAAGAGGCTTATGAAGCCTGTCAGAATCCTTTGTTGAGAAACAATAGTCCATGGTTGGACTATAATTTACAGGAAAAGTTGTTGTTTAAGGGAGGACAACTATGCATTCCCGACTGTTCGATGAGAGAGAACATCATCCGGGAAAAGCACAGCGGAGGTCTAGCCAGACATTTCGGCATAGACAAGACTTTAGATCAGCTTGGACACTTTTATTACTGGCCAAGAATGCGAAGGGATGTGCAGTGATATGTGAGCAGGTGTAAAGTGTGCCAATTGGCAAAGGGACACAGTCAAAATACAGGACTCTACACACCATTGCCTATTCCAAGTAGACCATGGGACTCAGTCAGCTTGGACTTTGTCTTGGGTCTGCCAAGGATGCAGCGAGGTTTCGACTCGGTGATGGTGGTAGTAGACCGGTTTTCGAAGATGGCACATTTCATTCCTTGTAGGAAAACCAGTGATGCCACTCACGTAGCACACTTGTTTTTCACAGAGATTGTCAAACTACACGACCTACCTAGGTCCATTATTTCTGATAGGGATGTGAAATTTACAGGACATTTTTGGTGCACCCTGTGGAAGAAATTGGACACACAGTTAAATTTCAGCTTCGCATATCACCCACAAACTAATGGGCAAATGGAGGTGGTGAACAAGCGTTTGGGAAACCTGTTATGGAGCTTGATTGGAGAAAATTCACGGATGTAGGATCATGTACTTTCTCAGGCGGAATTCGCTTATAACGATTCACCGAATCGCAGCACGGGATACAGTTCTTTTCAGATCTTGTATGGCATGTATCTTCACAGAGTGCATGAGTTGCGAGATCTGGGAAAGTTGTAAAGAAGGAGTGCTGATGAGGAAGATTTTGCCAAAGCAATTAACGACTTACACGAGTAGGTAAAGTCGAAATTGTAGGACAACGATTAGGGATATAAGCAGCAAGCATATTTAAAACAACGGGAAGTTTGATGTAGGGGATGAAGTCCTTGCACACTTACGCAAAGAACAGTTCCTTAAGGGAGAATATAACAAGCTGAAATATAAAAAGATTGGCCCCTATAAAATTATGCGTAAATTCTCAGCCAATGCTTCTGAATTATAGCTGCCACCAGGTATAGGCATATCGCCCATCTTCAATGTGGCAGATCTGTTTCCATATATTGCCAGTCCTGAAGATGACAATGCAGCACGGCCAGAACGGGACACCCAGATTGAAAGTGGTTCTTGGATGAGGCAAATGCCTTCAGCTCAACCCCTTGAGATCGAGAAAATTCTCGACACACAGGTGGCCAAGCGAACTCGCAGAAAGGAGTACCTGCGGTACCTTGTCAAGTGGAAGAACCGTCCCATTGAGGACAGTTCGTGGCTTGACGCGGCACAGATACAACAAGCAGGCTATTCTGTGGAGGAGCTCATGGAGCAGAGCCATGAATTTTTATTACCCTAGGAGCCTGATGCAGGAGCATCTAGCTGAAGGGGATCATCATGGTAGGGGGTCATTTGGTCTCAGTGAGGATAAAGGAAAAAGTTCAAGAGAACATCTTAGTTTTATTTTAATTTTAATTTCTTAGTGATGCAGCGTTTAGGAAGGTGAATGTCGATTTAAAACTGTTGTAGTTAATTGTCCTTTTATTTTATTTCCATATGTTAATTTTTGCAAATTACAGCATAGAAAAAGACAGCAGTTATAGAAACTGAGTAAACTATCAAATGTAACTGACAGTAGTTAAGATAAATTGTTTTCAAAATCATTCAAAAGACAGAAGGATGCATTGTAACAGGTTCGATTCTGAAGAGGAAAAACAATAATAGAAATCTCTGCAAACAGAAGTACACATTTGAATCCACGTTGCAGTCCATCAATAGTCCTTTAAATTTGTGTTATCTAGTACTATGTGCGAGAAAACATTTTTTTTCATAGAGCATGTGCATTTCTTTATTTACATGAATTTAATAGCCTCATAAACAACCGAATATTCCAAGCATCAATAGTAGGAGAACCAACAGAAGTCCAGGCAGCCGTTGAAACCCCAGATATATTAAAGCAAACAGAACGGTGGAGTATCATAACAAATTACAGTCCCAGGCAACATAACAGAGCGAAATAACACAGGTGATTCTCAAGCAACCAAACTCTTTCTTTTGTTTTCAAAGAGAAATGAAATAGTCTCTGTCAAGAAAAAATTACAGTCTATATAATTTAAACACAATCCAAGTTCAAACATGGTTCACACCAGAAAATGGGTTGAGAAACCCTAACCACAAACCCTACAACCATCAAGTATAAATTACAACTGTGCTAGACCAGAGGTCTACAATAACTTAACACAGAGGAAAAGTTGAAATTCTCTTAACCTAAACCCTAGCCAGCCTACCATTAAGCCGACGACATCATACTGAACAAAAAATTAAAAAAAGCTATCAAGGAACGACCCTACCGGGTTTGCAAGCGTGCACAGGAGTGGAGACTAGGTTCCCGGAGCTGACTCCACCTACAAACACCCATCAATAACAGGGTATGAGAATCATAGCAAAGCGAAACTGAAGAAAAGAATTGACGGAGGGTTTTAGGGATAGAGGAAACTTACCAACAGAGGAGACGGCGCCTCGAGACCACGTTCAAGACCAGGTTGTAGCTACCAGAGGGTTCTCTGCTCAAAAGGAGCAACGACCTGAATAATGGAGTAAAAATTGAGAGGTAATGATAGCACAGAGCGAGGGCTTACCTTGGCCATTGATGAACAGAGCCGAAGCCATGAACCCCCAAGACCACAACCTGCAATAAGAATCAAAAGCACAAGCCAGTAAACCTCAGGAGCAGCTGAGTGGAGGAAACAGAGATGGGAGCATACATTAATAGTTAAAAGACGACTTGCAGTGAACGCACACAGAGGAGCCGAAGCCACCATAACCAGTATACCTTCCACAAACGGACAGACCTCATCCATTGCAGATACAGAGAAGCATACAAATACAAACGATAAAGCAACCTTACCACCTGGCAGAGCAGAGGTCGCGCCACACCAGGGCTAAGCAACAACATCACTGACAGCAAAGTCACACAGAGAAACCAGCACAGAGAACCAGTGGAGGAAACCCTCGAGCCACCACAGAGCAAACAAAACAAATGACCGAGTGATTAGGGTTGAGAGTGTTAACCAAAGGCGGGAGGGTGCCTTTCGAGGCGGGGACACATGTCCACTCCATATCAGCATAAGTACAAATAATTAAATCCACAACCAAAATATCTATCGCCGATCATTGTAATCACCAACAAAATTAAGCCTTAATCACACATTAATCATCACCATAATCTAGTTTGACACGAGGGTTGAGGGACTACATCATAATCAACTAACCACCAAAATAGTTATATCAATTACCATTCCAAATAACATAGTTGCAAGGTTAAAGAGGGAGTTGGACCCATCATAACTATACAAACTACTTTATATAGTTGAAGGAGAGAGATAATGATGCCTAAGGTGAAGGAGGGAGATAGTGACAATACTCACAAGCAGCCTTATGTTGGAAACTTGCCTCCTAACCTTTTTGTTTGCAATCCTCTTGAGCTTTTAGATATTCCCTTACATTTAAAACCCTTGATTCCTTGTCTTCTCTTTGTTCTATAGGCTTTAGAAAAAGACTCATCTTTCTCTCTTTTTTTTTAGGGGAAAAAGACATTGTTGTTAAGACCTTTAGTGGCATAGAGTCAAGGGAACTAGAAAACAATTTTGAGTATAACCTTCCGCAAGAACCATGTATTTTCGAAGACTTGTATTGATATTAATTTTTATAATAAGGAACTCATTCGTTTTTGTTCCAATTCAATGTTTTCATAATATAGTTTTTTACCATCAATTGTTTTGTTGATTTATTTCATCTAACACATATACTTTTCCTCATTTATTTTACTTTGTGAATGCAGGTCATTTAGTAAAAACTTAAAGGAAGTGGATTTTGCTAGTCGTCCCTCATAAATCTTTGATTTTTGGGGTATGTCATCTATCCTTAGATGGTAGCTAATAAAGATTATTTCTTATTATTGATTGAATTGAAGTTTTTTTTATTTTGTTTTTGTTTTTTTTTTTTTTAACTTCGCTCTATTGTGGTTTTAACCCAACAATAGTAAAAAAGAACAGAAAAGCGAATTTAATTCGTGATGTGGTCTATCTCACTAAAATGAGATATTAGATAGAAAAAAAGTCATTTTAGACTTAAACCAAACAATTTTTTTGTTACAATGATGAGAGAAAATATACAATAATAATAATACTAATAATAATCCCTATATAAAATCAAATTAACATAAAATCAAATATAAATAAATCACTATATTTAAATTACATTTAATTTTTTTATCATAATTAAATTAAATTAAATATTATAAAAATCAATATAAAATTTCATAACATCTCATACCAAATAATATGTTTACATACTAATAAAACTATATAAAGGAAAAAAACACTTATATAAAAAAAATGCTTGTATCCTCATGAAAATATGTTTCACACATATGAAAGAGGTAAAGTTGAGCTTGTTTAGATAGAGTGGGGATATGTTATTCTAACCAAAAAAAATACAAATAAATATAAAAGAGAGGGAGGTAAACCTTTTGAAAATTTACTTGAGCAAGTTTAGAAATAATAACAGGGGCTTTATAAGACTAAAAATAAGTATGAAAGAAATAATAACACAGGCTTTACAAGATTGACAAATAAATATGAAAGAGATGGAGGTAAACCTTTTGAAAATTTACTTGAGCAAATTTAGGTATAATAACAAACCTTTTAAAAATTTACTCGGTATATGAAAAAGAGGGGTGCACTTTTTGAAAAAATACTTCAGCAAGTTTAACCATAGTAAGACTGGGTTTTCAAAATTGGCATTCAAATATATAAATTCCCATTTTTAAACCACCCAAACCAGTTTTCAAATATACCATTTCAAAATAAGCGGAATCAGTTTTCTGGTATATAATTTGAAAACGTGAAACTTCACCTTGAAAGATAAAATAACAGGAAAAGCTTGGCATAGGCATAAATACACTTCAGATAAGGCTATTAGAAAGAGTTGGATATTAGAGACTTATTAGAGATCATAAAATATACCACAAACAGTAGTAGACAGTTTGTTCTTGGGAGTTTATTAAATACACTAACAGGTATCGAGGTGTTAAACAATACAACTACTTTATCTTGTACACACATTATAAACTGTTTGAAGCTATACAGATAACACCTTTTTCTAAGGATTCAATTGAAAAACGTTCTTTTACTCAATTGAGAAACGCTCTTTTACACAATATTTTTTAAATTGGAAAGTGCTCTTGCACGCACTTTTTCTTAAATTGTGTCAAGCGAATAAGCCAAAACCCTATACAAATAACACTGCGCTGAATAGAATCAATTGAAAACAGCTCTATACTTTGCCTTCAGGTATATTTTTCCACTATCCTTTGTTGCATATTAGATTACCTGGAGGCTTCAGCAGTCTCAGTACTGATGAGATCGGTTATTTGAATGTCCAAAGATTAAGATGAAGAAGAAGATTGGTGAGAAGAAGATCCCTGCAAAGTGTCAACACGAAATGGGAATGGAGGAACGTCTCCTTCTAATATTTGGACAACTTTTCTCATTGAGGGACGACGAGATGAATGCACCATTTGAACCTCCGAATGACTGGAGGGATCCACCATTTGAATCTCCGAAGCACTCGATGAAGAAGATTGGTGAGAAGAAGATGGCTGCAAAGGTGTGTCCACAGGAAATGGGAATGGAGGAGTGGTAATGTCAACGTCTCCTTCTAACATCTGGACAACTTTGCTCATTGAGGGACGACGAGATGCCTTGAACTGTATGCACCACAGCCCAACTAAACTTAACCTTTTGGCGATGACTTGGTCTTCCTCCGACATGTCCTCTTTTCTTAGATTTTCGAACTCTCCCTTTTCCACTTGTTTAAGAGCCCACTCTGCATAGAAGAATTTACTTGAGTTACTTTCTAGATACTTATAATCGATGTTCTTCCTTCGCCCCACCATCTCCATAAGTAATATACCATAGCTATACACATCAGATTTATCAGTGACAACTCCATACAGCCTTGACCACATCTCTGGAGCAGCGTAGCCTACTGTTCCTCTATTGGCCACAGAGACGTGACTTTCCTCTGTGTCCGATATTTTGGCAAGACCAAAATCTGCTACGTTGGGCAAAAAATTAGCATCAAGGAGAACATTGTGGGGCTTTATATCACAGTGCAGGATGCGATTTCTGCAGTCTTCATGTAGGTACGCAATGCCACGAGCTGTACCAACTGCAATGGAAAACAACTGTTTCCAGTCCAACTCGTCCATGTGGTGTCCATGGATATACTTCTCCAAAGAACCATTAACCATGAATTCATACACCAAAGCTCTTTTGCATCCCTGAGAACAATAACCCAATAGGCGCACCAGGTTAATGTGGCAGGTCGTTCCCACTGTAGCCACTTCTGCAATGAATTGTTGCTCACTCTGTTTCGACTCATCCAAAATCTTCACAGCTATTAGATGTCCATTGGGAAGTTTTCCTCAATAAACAGTCCCGACTCCCGAAACCTCCTTTGCCAAGCTTGTGTTCCAAATTGTTTGTGTAAGTTATAATCTGACTATAAGAATACCTTGCAGGCGCTTGTGATGAATAATAATTTAAGAAATTCTCAACCGAGGGAGGTCTCGAATCTGCACGATCCATAAAAGCTCGAATGCTCTGCTGCTTCTCACGGGAACTCCTCTGACAGCAACAACTTCGACGACGAACCATTATGCTAAACACAGCACATACTGCAATAAATATAGCTGGAAATAAAGTTGAAATGGTCATTAGAACATGAAAAATAAGCATCCATAAAGAATGGATCGGTTTTAAAGACTAACAATTTACCTGCCATGAACTTTGCAGAGAACCTCTTTCCGTATTGTACAACATATCCTTCAGGCAAACAAAAAAGAAACTGCTGAGTGAGATAATGTAACGTTGATAGTTAACACAACATAACGTAAAGTAGCATAGATATATCTATAGATGGATGCAGCGAAACACAAAAGATTCTCACCATCATTGCAAGCAATAGAGTAGACATCATTATCAGGACAAATGCAGTATGTGAAACATCGTCGAATTGCGAGTAACATCTTCCCCCACTGGCTTTGCAAGAATTACAAGGGTAATCGCTTATAGACCATTTAATTTGGAATCCTCTTTGGTGGAGTTGTTCAAAATCCTTATCCGCGCTAATATTGTCGCTTTTGTTTGTTGGAACGACTATAGGATAGTTGTCGCAACTTGGAATTTGGAAGCTTGCTTGAGGGTAAGAGAAGCAATATCTGTTGCTTTCTGTGCAATCCAACCTCTTGATGAGGGAGCCATTGAACAGTATGTCGGCTGGTTGTTGTGTACAGTTAACAATTGTTCCGAGCGTGTCTGCATGAGAAAGATTGAAGAATCCAAGTCCTGATAACCAATCGTAACTGCTAGAGTAATCCAGTCCAAGAGAAGGGTAAATCTCCAGTAGATCGATATAAGAATGGGTGATTTGAAGGGTTCCAGTAGAGTAAGAGGATTTTGCGGGCTCTCCAACTACTCTGCCTTCCCAATAGATGTTAGAACCAGAGCTGAATAGCATGACCTGAGGATCATCACAGTCAACTTGTAGAGGGCCACATGGGCCGAAGGGATATTGAACGGTGGAATTTCCACAAGTAAAAGGAGCGCGGTCTTTAAAGGATAGATAATCATCGCCAGCTGCAGAGGCAATAGAGGTAAAGAGGAGCAGCATGAGGAGGGCAAGCAATATTTGCTATGCTATTGGGTATTCAATGCGGTTTAAGAGTACTATGATGGGACCTCAAGTCGGCCAGCAATCGCTTAGCAAATTCACCATGCATGCATAGGCATGTAAGGGGATGGAAAATCCTATTTCCACCACTATAGGATCATTAATGCGCTCTTACATGCGCGGGAGATAGACTTTTATAACACGCGCAGGGGTAACGCGCCGTTTTTATTTTTATTATCTAGTTATAAACGTCTATCTCCCGCGCATGTAAGAGCTCATTAATGATCCTATAGTGGTGGAAATAGGATTTTCCTAAGGGGATAGCCCTCCCGCCGGGAAAGGACTCCAGCCTCCACCGGAAAATACTGACGCGAGCTGCAGGACTTGCATTAATGCGATAGTCATTTGAATTTTGAAAATGCCCGCCCAAATTCTAGATATTTTAATTTCAAATTCGGGAATGGTTAATCAGTTTCATCTCATGGCGTATAGCAATGCATCAGGAGCTCAGCTGGCTATGGCGAAAGGAGGCGAACTCAAAGTATTTCACGATTCGAGCCGTGTGCGCCACAGTGTCGGGCAACGAGCTAGACCCGAAGGTATTTCACCTGTGAGTCTGTTGTTGAATAGAATGAGCTTTGCAAGGCTACGTGTCGCGCCGAGACCCCGCGGAACCGGCCCTAACAGACGGTTGCCCTAGGCGTCCATGGAAATGAGCTTTTGGCTTTTGCCAAGCTTCCGTGGGAGTGTGCCGGTAAAAGAATTGTTCCAGATCATCAGTGTTTGCAGCTTGGGCAAGTCTGTGATTCTGCGTGGAACCCATTTTTCCACTTCAGACTTCTAAGCTCCCAGCAACGATTGAACTCACGACTTTTCGATTTGTACCTTTCACTTACAAAGCGAACGCAGTAGCACTATGTTATCGATAAAGGCAGTTGTGTTAAGTTGTGAAGATCTAATCTTCCTTAAAATATGAAGTACATTTCAAGGACCTTTAAAATATAAACTTTAAATACATTTCAAGGAGTGCACATAGATGATATTGGTTCACCCGTATTACAATTCATATAGAAATTATTTCTATTTAATTAAGCTCTACACATGAATTAAATTGGGAGAATTTCGTTGGATCATTCACTTATAATATATAGGAATCATATGGAGGAAATTCAATAAAATCATTTACTTTTTCATCTAATATGGATATCATTCCTCAATACAATGAAATTATTTTTTTTCTTTACAAGATTCAATTGTTCACATAATGAACCAGTGACCTATCGTAAGGAGTGCCTTAACAGTGCACCCATTCACCATCAATCCAAAGCTCCGTGAGCTATTATTTTATAGATGTCATTGTAATCTCCAATAAAGAAAAAATAAACAACTATTTATAACCAAACCAACAACAACAAAATTTTCCATAAAATAAGTATAACTTACAAGAATATTTTTCCATAAGAATTATGAAGTCAATGATTAGTGCACATGTGCATTCCTATGCATGACACCAGTTGTAAAAGAACATATAATTCACATTATTTCTAATCAACAAAAATGAATGAACATTGAAAATGGGATAATAAGGAATCATAGCTCGATTTAATCAATTGTAATCTCAAATGTTTGTTCTCATATCTTCAAAATAAATAGGCATAAACAAAACATGATGGTGATATTCATAAATGCAAGAAAGCTAAGAAAGTAGTAAATGCAATGGAAGAGTAAGACCTAAGACAATTTGCATTTTTAAATCCAAACACTAAGAGCATAGGGTGTTGATTGGAATTGAAATTGTGTTTATCTACGAATAACAAAAGATTTCACCACAACCAAAGTTTTGATCTTCAATTCCCATTACGAAGACACAACTGTAATAAATTATCAAGATATGGAGAAAAATTGTTAGAATTCATTTTTCTAATTGTTTATATATATATAACACGTAAAACATATTATAAAGTAAATTTTATCCTTCAATTGAAAAAAATAAGAAATGGTTTTCTTTGCAAATTTGATAAGCAGCGTTTTATTTTAATTTCATTTATATGGGAAAAATTGTATACCCCTCTATCAGAGGCTAAAGGGTTCTTAGAGGGTAATGATGAGTTCAAATTTGAACCCTATATACATACAAACTCGAGTTTAACTAAAATCCAATGCTAGTGAGATAAACTAGAAATACTCTAAAGGAAAAAAAATTGTGGAGAGGAGTTCAAAATCTAGAAATATTTATGGTTGAGGTACTGATGTATCTCAAGGTTGAGCACAAAAGAAATTATACATATTCCTCATACTAGCCTATTGAATGTGTGTCTCAGTGCAATAAAATGGATACATGTTAACTAAAGGTTGAACACCCAAAGAATTACACATGTAGCTCATAATAAAATATATTGTAATTTATTTCTTATTTGTAATTTATTTGTTATTTGTAATTATTTTTTTTTCTAAGTACAAGTTTTTTCATTATTTCTAATAACTATAATAAATTGAAATGTGTCTTGGTCTTCCACTAGGGAAACTAGGGGAGGCGTAAAAGTGATTTTTCTTTAAGAGCCACACAAATTTTTTAGTAATAGTGTACCAAAAAACCAACAACTTTGTTTGAAATAAGTGGCCTCTAGGGTTATACTCAAGCAAAAAAAACAAAGTAACTAGGACTTGATAGTAAATAACCACAGAACATAGTTAACATTCAATACTTTCTAGAGCCTAAGGCTTCCACATGGATAGGATCTCCATTATCTCTTGGAGAACAATCTAGAGTAGGGGGCAAGTCAAGGAAACCTTCAATTTTCTCTAGTCTTTGGTCCATCGAGTGCACTAACACCTATAATTTATTCAATTAAAGAAGCATCTCTTCTCTCAAAGTGTTCCTATCCACCAACACATAGCCAAACAACAACATGAGGTGCTAGTAAAGAACAACTATAATGATTGAGGTGACCCCAAGAGTGGCTTATGTTTGGAACTTGTCTTGCTACTTTGGCAAGCACCTTAGAGTTAGTAATGCATTTTTTCTCATGTGAAATGTCATATTCAACATGGGAAATTTCTTCTTGAAGGATTGTATTATTAAAAAAAAAAATTGTATTATATTGTTTAATTTTTTTTGAAAGTTTGGTAGTGGTGAGGCTATATCATGGTCATATCCAAGAATAACATTCGAATAGAGTGGGGAATTGAATCATTGTCTTCAACATCTAGGAGTAACTTAACAACATAGTCATCACCATCTATCCAAAACCCGTCGACATTTTTTTTGTTTACTTTTAAATTAATTTTTAATTTTTAATAAAATTTTATTAAATATTTCTTAAATTATCATAAAATATAATTAATAAATAAATCTAATTATTAATAATTTTTAGTTAAAAATATTCTTAACTTTATTAAAACTATGTTAAAATATTATTTAAAAAAAATCAATCTATTATAATGAAGGATATATATTAAACAACCTAGTTATCATATAGATGTGATCATTTAATATTTATGAATAATTTATATAATTATATTTAAATATAAAATATTGGCATAATTTAACTACTTTATAGTGTAGCTCACACGGTGTAGCTTATTAGTGATCATTCTATTCAAAAGTATTATATAAATTATTAGATTAAAGGCTCAAAGTCCCATTAGATTAAGCCAACAAAAAATAAATTAATAATCATTATTTTATTTTTTATTTTTATGGTATATTTTATAGTCAATTTTTCTTAAGTATTCAGTAGGGATTTATTAGTATAGAAACAAAAATAATTCCTCAAGTAAGAGATCTAAATATAGAGGAAGATATAATCTCCATGAAAATTTGTAAAGGTATGTTAGAGATGCAAAAAAGAAGACATAAAGAAAATGATCTTATGATACTCCTTCTATAGAAGAAAAAACCTTTAGATGAAGTAGGGGATGTGTACTTGCCTTTTTCATGCACACATGTATGTCTTGAGGCATGGTTGGTTAACTCAATTGAATCTTCTCACATGACTTGTCACAAGGAGTGGTTTGTGCGTATGAAAGGTACGATGGAAATGGCATTTTCCTAGGAGATTTATCGACAATCAAAACCATAAGATGAGGAAAATTCACATTGAATCTCATGGATGGAAGGATTAAAACACTCTCTGGTGTTCTACGCATCACAGTATTGACCATATATTTGATTTCAATAATCAAGATGAGTGATGCAGGTGTAAATAAATGTTTGAAAAGAAAATGTATAGAATAGTTCAAGGAGCAATGGTATTACCAAGAGGAGTTAAGCTTTGAACTCTATATAAGATATTGAGAAGGACTATTAGTGATGGGTGCAACAATCCCTTTGTTCCTCATAATGGAACTGAAGAAGGAAAAAATCCTATAGTATTTATAAATAAGAATATACTATGGAATAAAAAACTGGGACATACCAGAAAGAAGGGCCATCAAGCACTACATGGTAAAGGTATGGTAAAATTTATGTATAATTACTCTCTATATTTTGATTTATATGAGCATTTCCTATACAAGAAACATAATTAGGTAATATTATCTTCTAGCAGTATGGCGAAAAAAGAAATATTGTAGTGGGTGCATAATGTTGGTTTTAACCCTGTACAAAAATTACCTGCATACAAATTCTAAAACACAGAAAATAAACAATGTGAGAGCATAACACATAAAACACATATACACCGAGATTTTCCCCTGGATCCCAAAACCGGGACTACCAGCTTGATTTGTCATTATGTTCCTTTCAACGTTATCATACATATTTATACATGCCGAAGCATCCAATACCATGGACCGAAAACCATCGCGTCCAATACCATGGACTGAAAACCATCACGTCCAAAAAACATGTGAAAAAATCATGCACAAAACCATAGGTGGGTCCGCCCAACCTATCATAGGGTCCAAAACCAAAATTTTCCGAGGCGCTGCCCTGGACCCCATAAAGTGGGGTTACGGGTACACCTCAAACCCCCTGTGACCCCCCCTTCTAACCCTTGGTTAACTACGTGGGCTAGTCATGGAAAGAATATAACACAACCCAACATTCTCCCACTTGTTGTTTTCTTTCCACAGGGGGCCACAAGAGAGCTTAGTCATTTTTTCAACCCTAAAATGCCCATTGTCTCTCTACACCAAGAGAACTTCTCAAAGCTCACAAATTTTGTCAATGCATCTGCAGTATTCTTCAAAGTTTCCACCTTTACCAGCAACACCTTTTTGTCTTCTATCATGTCCCTCACAAAGTGATACTGAACATCAATGTGCTTTGTCTTTGAATGATATGCAGGGTTCTTTACCAAGAAAATTGCACTTTGGCTATCACAGTCTATCCTTATAGCTCCCTGTACTAACCCCATATTTGAACACAATCTCTGCAACCAAATTGCTTCCTTGCTTGCATGAGTGGCTACCATATATTCTGCCTCTGTACTTGATAGTGCCACTACAGATTGTTTCTTACTCATCCAACTGACTGCACCTCCAAATAGGTTAAACACATACCCACTTGTGGATCTTCTCTGATCCATATCTCCAGCCCAGTCAACATCAACAAAGCCATGAATATCCAACACTCTGTCCAATCGTGGTCTTCCTTGGTAGCACAAACCATAATCACTAGTGCCACACAAATACCTGAAAACCCGCTTCACTGTTGTCCAATGCTCCTTCCCTGGTTTTGACATAAACCTGCTCAATACTCCCACTACATGTGTAGTGTTTGGTCTAGTATAGACCATTGCATACATCAAGCTACCGACTGCACTTGCATATGGAACATGGGACATGTCCTCTTCCTCTTCTTGTGTCTTGGGACACTGTTTAGCAAATAACCTCACACCTACAGGAATAGGAACTTTCACCGGTTTACTATCCTACATATTAAACCTCTACAATATTGTCTCGACATACTTCCTCTGGTTTAATCAGAGCTTCCTCTCTACCCGATCTCTTTTAATTTCCATGCCCAAAATATAGTTTGCAGCACCAAGATCTTTCATGTCGAATTTGGAGGACAATTGGGTCTTCAAATCCTGGATAATTTCTTCGTCATTTCCAACCAGCAACATATCATCCACATACAAGACCAGATAAATAACACGGTCACCAATTAATTTAAAATACACACAGTGATTTGCTTTTCTTTTGGGGAAGCCAAGTCCCCATATAAATGTATCAAATTTCTGATACCATATCCTTGGTGAATATTTTAACCCATACAAAGACTTCTTTAACTTGCATACCAGTTCTTTCTTACCCTTCACCGCAAAGCCTTCAGGTTGCTTCATGTATATTTCCTCTTCCAGATCCCCATGAAGAAATGTTGTCTTCACATCCATCTATTCTACCTCAAAATCAAAAGCAACAGCAATAGATAAAAGTAATCTAATAGAAGTTACCTTGGAAACAGGAGAAAAAATATCACCAAAATCAATTCCTGACACCTGGGAATAACCTTTTACTACCAACCGAGCATTGTATTTCTCCACCTTTCCTTCTGCATTTGTCTTCTTCTTGAACACCCATTTTCTGCCAATGAGTTTCCTTCCAGCCCGCAACTCGACCAGATCCCAAGCCTCATTTTTGTGCAAAGATGCCATTTCATCAACCATGGCCTCTTTCTAGAGTTTTCCATCCTCTGAATCCACTACTTCCTTCACAGTTCTAGGATCATCATCAGTAACACAAAGCAAAATTTGAACAGAAAGTAGATGGACTATACCTTTCTGGTTGCCTTCTTTCTCGAACTGATCTTCTTAGACCCGAAGTTTGTGGCTCTTCATCTTCTGATTCCTCCTTTGTTGTAGATCTGATTCTTCCTCCTTTAGCTCAAACTCTATCTTCTCAGGTTCCTTTGGTTGGACTTCATGTTTAATAACATCTTTCACCTCTCTGAACACCACATCTTGGTTGTACACAATGTTCCTTGTTACTAGGTTCCAAAGCTTATAACCCTTTAAACCATCCTTATACCCAATAAATATGCACTTTTCAGATTTACTATCCAACTTGGTTCGTTTCTCCTTTGGAGCATGTACATATGCATCACATCCAAATACCCTCAGATGTGAAAGAGAGGGTTTCTTACCAGTCCATACCTCTTGTGGAGTTTTATCCTCCAACGCTGATGAAGGTGATATGTTGACCAGGTAACATGCAGTATCCACTGCCTCTGCCTAGAATTCTTGTCCTAACCTGGCACCACTGAGCATCCTTCTTGCCCTTTCCGTCAACATCTTGTTCATTCTTTCTGCAACTCCATTTGGCTGAGGTGTATATGGAGTAGTCTTCTGTTGTGCTATACCACACTTCTTACAGAATTCTTCAAATTCCTTGCTGCAAAACTCTCCACCGTTATCTGTCCTTAACACCTTTATCTTCTTCTCTGTCTGATTTTCCACGAGAGCCTTAATTTCTTTAAACCTGTCAAAGACTTCAGATTTTTTCTTAAGGAAATTTATCCATGTATTCCTTGACAAGTCATTTATAAATGATATGTAGTAGATAGAATTACCTAGTGATGGAACCTTCATAGGTCCAAACACATCTCTGTGCACAAGCTCTAATATCTGTTTTGCCCTCTTACCACCAAAGGGGAAACTCACTCGATTCTGCTTCCCATATACACAATTTTCACATAAGTCAAAATCCAGAGAGCTATTGCTCATGCCTTCTACCATACCTTTACCATAAAGTATTCGAAGGCCCTTCTCTCCAATATGTCCAAGCCTTTGATGCCACAACATGGTCTTCTCTCTAGAGACCACTAGATTTTTTGCTCCACTTTCAGGAACCACAGAACTGTTGCACCCATCAACAACAATGCTACCTTGCAGCTTGTACAGAGTTCCAGTCCGAACTCCCCCCATCAATACTAGTGCTCCCTGAACCATCTTAAAGGTATCCTTCTCGAAAACTATTTTTACACCTGCATCATCCAACTTGCTTACAGAAATCAGATTTTTGGCCAATGCAGGAATATGCAGAACACCCGAAAGTGTTCTAACCCTTCCACCTTGCAACTTCAACTTTACTTTTCTGCGGCCAACGATTCTAGCCTTCCTGTCATCCCCCAAGAAGACATCACCACCATCGTATTTCTCATACTCGTAGAACCACTCTCTATGGGGAGTGAAGTGAAAGGATGCACCTGAGTCAATCAACCATGCCTCATGATCTACATGTCTACTTGAAGAAGCCAAGTACACATCCCCACCTTCATCTGAGGTGGTTTTCGCCTCTACAGAAGGAGCATCATCAGATCCCTTTCCTTTATCAGGAGCTTTAGATTTACAGTCCCTTTTGAACTGCCCTTCCTTTCCGCATTTCCAGCACACCACCTTTACAGGTTTTCCTAGAGATTTAGATCTCCCTCTAGATTTAGATCTCCCACTCGATGACTTATTTTTGTTTCTGTTCTGGGACTGTCCTCGTACAGAAAAGGCATCACCATTCTGGCTCTCCATATTTTTTCGTCTCATCTCCTCCGTCAGCAAGGATGAAACTATTTCATCAAAATACAAGGCAGTTGCATTGCTACCTATTGCAATAACTAGACTATCCCACGAATCTAGTAGAGAACACAACAAACTGATGCACTTATCTTCATCTAAAATTTTAATATCAACATATGCTAACTGACTTACCACATTATTAAATGCGTTCAGATGCTCTGTCATCGAGTATCCACCCTTCATCCTTAGGTTATATAGATTTTTCCACAAGAAAGGTTTATTCACCAGAGACTTAGATTGGTACAAAGTCCCTAACTTGTCCCACAAAGCCTTCGCCGTAGCTTCCCCTGATACATTCAGCAATACTGAATCTGAGACACACAATCGTATTGTGCTCTTTGCCTTCCGATCCAACTTCTTCCATTCTTCATCGGACACTCCCGTTGGTTTAGTACCTAGATGTACCGCGATCCACTGATCTTTATCCACCAATAGATCCTCCATCTTGAGTTTCCACAACTCAAAACTTTAACCATTAAATTTCTCGATCTCTATCTTTCCACTGCTCACCATCTTCTTTCACCACTAGAATAGATCTTGCAGATCTCCCATTGAATAGGGTCTACCACAGGCTCGAGCAAAACCCCTCAGCAACAAAGGCGTCCCCTTGAAGCCAAAATTGCTCTAATACCAAATGTAGGTTTTAACCCCGTACAGAAATTACCTGCATACAAATTCTAAAACACAGAAAATAAACAATGTGAGAGCATAACACATAAAACACATATACACAGAGATTTTCCCCTGGATCCCAAAACTGGGACTACAAGCTTGATTTTTCATTATGTTCCTTTCAATGTTATAATACATATTTATACATGCCGAAGCATCCAATATCATGGACCGAAAACCATCACGTCAAAAAAACATGTGCGAGAATCATGCACAAAACCATAGGTGGGTTTGCCCAACCTAACATAGGGTCCAAAACCGAAATTTTCCGGGGCGCTGCCCCAGACCCTATAAAGTGGGGTTATGGGTACACCTCAAACCCCTTGTGACCCCCCCTTTCTAACCCTCGGTGAACTACGTGGGCTAGTCGTGGAAAGAATATAACACAACCCAACACATAATGATGTGTTAGGAAATGTGTTGGTTCAATCACTAGGAAACTATATGCATTATGTCTCATTTATAGATGACTTCTCAAGAAATACGTAAATTTATATTGTGAGGAAGAAACCTAAAGTGTTTGACAAATTTAAAAGTATATTATTCTACTATGCAAAGTAGCCTTGTTGTGATACTTGGATTGGTAACATCAGTGATTTAAGATTCTATCCTAGACTCTAGTATCACATAAAAACAACATAGTATCATGGTGACTTTGAAGGGCTAGTGAATCAGAGTGTGCATAGTGAAGCAAATCAAAGGGAGCTAGATTATCTAAAGCATGGAGCAAAGGGTTCAAATGAAGTTACAAAGATGTGGTCTTGAATAGATTGGAAGTGAGATTGACTGGGATTTTTGGTGGATTAGTGCAAAACCTAGTGAAAAACAATTTTTTGTAGGGTAGGTGGTTGGTCATGAACTTCCTCTGACTTTCCATGGATTTTTGGGAAAGCTCGAGTATTTATTTGACATTGATTATATTGGTTTGACCAAGATTTCTTCATGTGATGGAATGGAGATTGGCTGACTAGTTTCTTCATTAGATCCCGATGTTTCATATCTGAGAGTGGAGGGTGTGCACAGGTGGTGTTTGATCTAGGAGGACGAGTGCTAGTAGGACTGAGTTTGGTTGATGATGGAACATGTTCCACCGCAACTTAGACTGGCCTTGTAGGACATGAGGTCAGTAGTAGATTAAGTCACTGGAGACTGTGTAGACTCAGAGGGAGTCTAGCTTCAGAGGGAGTAGCCTTATGGAAGTGTTGAGGTCTTCAAGTTAAGATGAGATGATGCAAAGGAACTATCAATATTACAAGGTTAATTCTACAGAGTATACTATAGTGATGGATGCCATATGGGCTAGTGGTGTCAGTGATGAAGTTGATGGAGACTTCCTAGTGTTGGAGGTACCTCCCTCGCTAAGAGGAAGTGTTGACATTTGTACCTTGAGAGGTACTCCAAACCCTAGGATAGTGGGTTTTGGAAGAATTGGCACACAAAAGTGACTTGTGGATAAAGAACCCAAGTATGTGGGCTTTGTACCCAATCTTGTGGGTGTGAAACCACCAAGAGAAACCATGGTTTGACACAGGTAGGTGAAGGGGCATCTCTACAGGAGCTAGGGACCACTTCAAGCACTTTAAAAGGATGTATCAAAATGGAGTTGTGAATTTTTATATGTGGTGGTGGGTTAATTTATGAAGGAGAGATGGTCGGCTAGGGCTAGATTAGCCCTCTTGATAGTTCATTGGGATCACATGTTTGTGTATAAATAAGAGTTAAGTTGAAGGAATTTCAACACATCTAAGTGCAAAACTATCACAAGGAGCACATTTTTTCTGGGCCGCATATATAAGGAGCAAACTTCATCAAAGACTAGAGGATTTATGGATGATCTCTAGTGACTGTTGATGGTCGATTTTGATCTGTGGAGGAGGCCAAGACTTGAGGGAAAAACTATCTAGTTCTATTTGTGCATAGTTTTGGTGGCACATTTCTTATTTTTAGGTTCCAAGATACTCTATATGTAGGCCAAGGTAATTATGGGCAGATTGGTGAAATATTTATGTGTGGGAATATCTCCAAAAGGAGTCACATTCTTTTACAACTGTTCAATAGGAGGGCTGAATCCTTGTACCTCCATTGGAAGGTATCCAAAAGGCCTAAATAGTGGTTGGAAACTTGCTTAGATACCAGCATATGGGAGAAATGCCACAATATAGGAGGTTGTTGGAGCATTTTGGAAAGGGCTAATAGGTTATTAGAAGCACTAACAAGAGGATACAACATAGAGAATCCAACCCTAAGGTATGTATTGATGATGTTTTCAAGGGTGATTTGTTGGTAGAGGATAGGGTCTAGATTGGACATTTGTATTAGAAACTCATGGACTATTGAAGGGAAGCATGAGAGTGGACCAAATGTGGCCTAGAGTAGCACCTTAATTGACTAAGGTGGCTTCTAGAAGAGGCAAAGTTGGATCAACCTAAAGAGAAACTTGTGGAGGGTTGTAGGGGATTTATTCAAGCCCTACAGAACAAGTCTCCTAAATGATTAAGGGATTGTTAGAAGTGGAAAAATAAGATCTCACAGGTATGATCAACTAGGAGCAGTTTGTAGCCCTAGACTTGTCTTGTGAGAAGGACATCTACAACATAAATTTGGCAGTCCTCCATACCCTAAGTTCATTATTGGAGAAGGACATTTGATAGTGATAGTGGGAAGCCCTCCAGCCCTAAGTGTGTCTTCATTGGGAAACATAGGAATGCACTAGTGGGAAGAAAGTCCTAAAAGAGATGAGGAGTAGCAGTGGGGGGTTGAGAGTTGTGAACAAATCTACAAGAGTCTTAATGTGTTAATGTCTTGAAGGACTAACAATCAACTAGAGAGTAGTTGGAGACAATTTTAGTGACCTAATGGAGTTGGTTCATTAATAGAGGCATATTAGAGTTGTTGCAAATCTGGAACTGAAAGACAAGGAAAATGTGTACAGGGTATGACAAATGCAACTGTGAGGAGCTCTACAACATCTAGACATTCAAAGTAATTTGTAAGGGTAGATTGGTTATCAAAAGACTCAAAGCAAGCCCTAGTTGTTGTTATCTTGTATCAAAGGATGTATGAGGGTCATTATCTGTAGTATGGGAGCCCTAGACTATTGTATTATCAATTTGTTAATATAATGAAGTTGGGTTGTAAAAAATTGTAAATAAGTTTTCTATATTTGTTCACATGTTAATTTACTACTATATATTATTCCACTGTGAAAAGTAGTCTTATTGTGATACTTGGATTGGTAGCGTCAGTGATTTAAGATTTTGTAATAGACTCCAGTATTATATAAAAAAATAGTATGGTTTGGTAAAAAAAGCCTAAACATCTCATGGTAAATGGCTATGATGCCTATGTACACATTCCAAATAAAACTAGGTCTAAACTATATATCTTTATTGGCTATAAAGATGGTTTAAAAGGTTATAAGATTTGGAACATAGAAACTAAGAAGATTGTGTATAGTTGAGATGTAGTATCTAGAGAAATCAAATATAGTTTAAAATAGGAAGTCCTTCCAAGGGAGATAAAACCAAAGAAGATAGAGTTTGAATTGAATGATGATGTATCAAAATCTACAGAAAAGAACAAAATTGATAGAAGAAGAACCACATATTTCATTATTGGTAAGATCAAATAAGGAAAGAGTGTGGGTGCAAGATAATGATGGTCTTTCATGAATGAGATAATGTTTGCATTACATTCCTCCTTTTGATAGGAGCAAAATCGATCTAAAGATCACCCAATTTGGTCAAGCGGAAGTTGAGTTATGACTTCTTTATTTATTCATACATGTATTATGGAATGGGTTAGCCCTAACCACATGGGTAATTGCTTAACCCCAAGTGGACCCTCATGAAAGCCTATGAATAGAAGATACCTTAAGCTCATTTAGACACATTCAATCAAGCCATCTTCTCTTCTCTTATTGTCTTGGTTTGCATAGGTCTGTCGGAGGAAAGTTCGCACAAGGGTCTGCAATCTCAAGATCGAAGCTCACATTGATCTAGAGCTTTCTAGCCCCTCGACGTTGGCATAGAACTTGTCATTTTATTCCCTGGACACTTGCACACAACCCTATGAGAGCATGCAGAGACCCATAGACATTGGCACAAAATCATATGAGAGTGTCTAGGGTTCTAGAGGCAGATCTGGAGGTGTAGGTCCCTGGACGCTCGCATAGAGTGGTCGTGAGAGCGTCCAGGGAATGCACAGTAACTATAAGAGAGTGTCCAAGGGTTTTTTAGCAGATCTAGTGAGTTGATCTCTGGACGCATGCATAGAATGGTTTGGGAGCATCTGATCTGCCATAGACATTGACATACATTTAACAGAGAGCATCTAGGTCTGCTATAGACGCTCGCACAACTCCTCCTCCCTGTGTCTAAGACTCAAAGATAATATTTCAGTATTCTGAAGTTTCCGCTCTGTGTTCGGAAATGTTCGACACACTGATATTAGTATCAAGTAGTCATCTACAGTCAGTGACAAGATATTCCAGACATCAGAATTAGGGTTTTATTTTCAAGCATGATTAGATCTATTTCATGGATATCATAGTTGTTTTGTTGCATAGATAGAGTTATGGATCATTGTACTCTCTTTTTCTAAATCATTTGATGACGATCTAAGAAGAAGAATATTTGCAAAGGTTTTCCCCATAGTGGGTTTTGCCCTGGTCTCAGACCAATCCTGGTGTCTCCATGTGTGTGCATGCTTTTCTTTTACTGTTCCTTTTATGTTTTTTTGCATTGATGATGATGATGATGATGATCATGTTACTTCTCTATAATTGCGTATGATGATGTATAATGGTGTAGATCTGAATAATTTCATGATGATATGGGGTAAACTTAATGTATCAATGATGAAAATCAATTATCAAAGCAAAGAAAAATGTACCCCTATGAAAATTTAACAAAAAAAAATGCCAATATTAACTACTGAGTTAATAAATCAAAACAATGTGCCATATATGGGGTGGACAGGGTTTGAACCCTATCCACCCCCACCAAATCCGCCAAGCTTAACCATTGGTCCAACAACCCATAGCTTGGCTAATCCGCTAAAAAAATTATATAAGAGCTCAATTCATTTTCCTAGGGAGGGAGGCAGAGGTCTGAGCACGGAACCCTGAGCGGTAGGGATAGTGGAACCATGAGCGGGGGAATCCACTAGATGCTGAAAAGATTCCCTCAGAGGGATAGAGGTGCCAATATCATAATTTGACAAGTTTATAGTCATTTTTGCACATTTTCTCTCCAGGAGTCCAACCGTGTGATCCGTTTCCTCATCTGAGCATAAAAAATTCAAGCATCTAGCAACAAGGAATCATTACAGAATCTTGTGCAATCTAGAAGATTCCCTTGGAGGCTAATTTTTGACCGAGGCAAAATGATGCCAACTTTATAGTAATTTTTCATAGAATTTCGCAGGGAGTGTATTAGTGTACTCATAATATTCATTCAAGCAGCAGATTTTTTGGCCATCCTCGGGAAGGAATCTTTGGGGAATCTTCGAGATTCCTGAGGGTCCAAAATTTGATGGTGTCATAAAGAGGAAAATTTTATAGTCGTTTGACATGATTTCACACTACAAATTCAATGGTGCGGTCCATTTTGTTAGCTGAGATTTTCATTTTCTATCCATCCCCGAAAGTGGAGGTAAATGATGCAGTTATGCCATGTCTTTCTTTTGATTTGCTGAGATGATGTTTGTTGTTGAGGTCCTTGGTACTATTGCGTTGAAATGATGCTTGTATGCCATGTCATGACATCGACCCAATTAATATATCCTCTATTTTGTAGGTTTTAACTATATACAATTAATTATTACACATAGATTCTTAATGAAATATAAAATATTTAATTGCAAACACACACACTAACACAAATATTTTATCCTAGAAACCCAAACTCAGAAAACCAATAAGATTTTTCTAATATATTCTTCTATATAGTGCTATAACACAATATATATCCCACAACATCCATAAACCACCAATAAATTAACCATGTATTAGAATACAATTGTAGTTTTTTAATTAAAACTAGAAAAACCATGGGCAAAAGCTCCATATACCACAAAACCACTTTTAGCAAAAAACGATGTGCCAAAAATGGATGCAGAAAAGCACCATTATTTTTTTTGGATCTGGGGGGGGAGGGCACTACCTTTAAACCCCCATGAAAAGGGGCTACTAACCCCCCTGTAGCCCCCTCACTATTCCCAAAAAATTGTACAACACATAGGGATAGTCATGCAAAGAATATAACACATTCCCAACATATTTCCAAATATATTTTTTCCTATATTTATCTAAGTCTCTTTAGCGAGGCCTTCTAAAATATCCATTTGAACACCTATCATTGCAAATGTCATATGTGACCTTTCTATTGTTTCAAAGATGCAATAATGGATTCTTCTAATATCATTTTCAATATTAAGGAGGATCAAATGAGGATATAATTGAAGATGATTATTACAGAGCCTTTCCCATAGGGTTAATAAGGATAATCAACACAAGGAGGGGTTAAAGGTAGGGTATCATAGTTTCATGGAAATTCCAACATACTACAGAACTATGGGATAGAGTGGAGAATAAAGTCTTTACCAACTATTGCATCAAATTTGATGGCGAAATTCCCCTAAGCACATGAATAAATATAATACTTCTTTAATAGAAGGGGCTCCTAGCTATATAAACATACCAATATAGGCCACATATTAGTGAAAAAATAGATAATACCATCCTTATCAAAGAAACAAGACTAGCATCTCATTGAGATAGAGATATCAATGGTAGGGATAGGGACCACCTAAAGAGAAAAGGCCATGGCGACACCCAACAGAGTCACATGAGGGCCCTTTTTTCATTGCATCCTAAAAGGTTGAGCCTTTTACCCCTCATTAAACAAGGGTACCCTAATTTCTTTTAGCTAAAGAAAACACAATTTATAAACCCAAATGTGTGAAATTTTATGACCTTGTAGGCCATGTGATATGAAGGGTACAAATTTTATCCTAGTTCCCCTTGGGTGGACAAAAATGACTTAGTATTATTAGCCCCCATCTTCATTATATAAGGATCTATGATGCTTGTTGTAATTATTCCCTGGTGGGTGGTAACTCCTTCCCTTGATGGGCATTCTTATGTCTTGAGAAAACTTTGGAGATAGTGTGGTTTGGATCTATTAGGACGCATGGATTATAGGAACATTTATTATTATTGTCCCTATAACACTTATCAGACTATGTAAGGGTGGAAACACCTATTTCATTATTATCTTAGCATATGTAACTTTTATTCCCTGCAATAAATATTGATCTTATTTATGCACATCACTTTGGCCATGGTCCTCATTTTTCATGGCAGTCTCAAAATACACAATTATTTCACAATCCAAGAGGCAATTTTTTTCATTATCCAAGGCGAGAAATAGGCCTATTACACTCTTCGTGGAATTACAAATTAACTCCAAGTTAGAGCATCCAAAATTCCCTACTCAAAATTCATTTTCTAATTGATTTTAATCCCTTGGGAGGGGTTCATGGGGGCTTCACTAGGGGAGCAATACCATACCACGTGCATTCATATTGGGGGGTATATATTGAGGAAAGAATGAAATAATATATTGAGCATATATTAGGGGGTAAAGTGTTTTTATATTGGGAGGTATAAAAAATGGAGATCAAAGTTAGTGAAAAAGTATAAAAGGGTATAGAAAATGTTAATGAAAAAATGGAGATCTACAATATCTAGTGAAAGTAGAGGTTTTTTAAATTGGGAAGGTGTATTGGGTTTGTATTGGTAGGGAGTTAAATAATGTGATTTTTAGAGGTATTTTCTAATACATATCCAAATTAGGAGTATTTTTTAGTATGCCATGAACGCATGTGATATGACAGAAGTTCATTGAGTGAAGCCCCCGTGGAGGGGTTAACTTCTCCTTGGGGAAGTAATGGGGTTAAATGTGGAAATTTTGTACCTTCTACAAGTGAAAAAAGGGTCAAATCAGTTCAATAAAGCATCTATGGAACATTCTCAATCCAAGAAGAAAGGAAAGAAAACCCTAACAAATTAAATGAAGTAAATTCAAATGAAAGCCAAGCAAATTAAAGGAGTTTTCTACTTAATATTTGAATGTTGAGCCTCCTCTACAAAACATCGAGCAAGATAAGGAGAACATTGGATCTTTATTAACCTTGGAAGAAGGAGGATTTGTATATATATATATATATATATATATATATATATATATATATATATATATATATATATATATAGATATAGATATATATATATATATATATATATATATATATATATATAGATATAGATATATATATATATATATAGATATATATATATATATATAGATATAGATATATATATATATATATATATATATATATATATATATATATATATATATATATATATACATCTTGTGGTGTGCTTCAATTAGCAATACCGGAACATTAGGCTCTTATTGATCTATCAATCAATTTGTATAGGGTAGGGGAAAAAATGTAATGATGAATTTTAATGTAATGACTTAGTCTTCAAGTATGTTGTGGATAACAAGTTAATACTTCTTAGCATAAACTAAGGATTTAAAGGAAGATAGTTGTCAAAAGCCTCATCTATGAATATGAGAGCTCCCTCTCCTCCCAAATTGTTGTAACTGTTGAGATCATTATGCCATAATGTAATATTTCCACGAACCTTTGGTGGAAAATTTTAAGTATCTTTTTCTTGGTTATTCTTCATAATATTAAGATAGTATTGTGAGAATTCAATATTACTAGAAGACTATCAAGATCAATCCATTTTAAGGGAAACTTTGTCACTTGGAGGAAGACTGATCCGGATTTAAACAGGAATGCAATAAAATACAGAGATAACCATAAATACAGATATGCAGTGGAAATAATACTTCATTTCATTACTGTAAAATACTGAAATATGCTTACAAACAGAAATGGAAATAAACCAGCTAGGGCGATGGTAGCTTATCTCTGAGAAGAGATGTGGCGGCTACATGCCTCTGAACTGTGTTACAATGAGGCTCGAAGGCCTATTTATTGTTTAGAAACAATGGAAAACCCTTCACATTCCAAAACCTAACCCTAGAAGATGAAACGCCAAATTGTGGGCCCCGTTTCTGGGTAAGTTGGTACAACAACTTCCCAGGGTCGCGAATTGGTCATATTATCTCCGTTTGATGCGCATGATAGCCCGTTGGAAAGATCTCTCCGAGGAATACAACGGAAAAGAAAGTTTTTTGACAAAAAAATTGATAACAGTATATTTCCCAAAAAAACGTCGTTTAGGGCCTCAAAACAGCTCCGAAAGTTTAGGCCCTGAAAAACTGTTAAAAATAGTAAACTGTGCTACTAGGAAACTGAAAATACTGAAAGAGACAGTTGTGGGGGTCCAAATGGGATAGGTGGGTGGCCACCAACATCCACCTGGATCAGAGACATCTAGGATAAATGTCTCACCTCTCCTTTGTTGGTGTGAGGTAAGCATTAAATTACCTTATTCGGTCATATCCTAGAGGTTCCTCAACAAGGGTTTTGATTTTATTCCATTCCATAATTAATCATGTGGTTGAATTCTTCTCCTCGGAGGGATCCATTCTAGTAGGTCTTGGTTTCACAAATTGTCTCGATTAGATAACATATTAATTTAACCTCTTAGGGTACCATCCTCTTGTCCTAATCCGCAAGCATTAGATAACCAACTTAAGAGGAGCATTCATATTGACCCCATTAAGCCTCAATGGAGATGAGCCATTAGCCCTAAAGGAAAAAACCAATCACTTTTTTTTTAAAAATTCAGTTTCTTGTCCTTTTATTTATTTATGTTATTAAAAAATCCATAAAAATAGAAAACAAAAAAAATAGAAATCCCTTTGTCGATAAGATCCTATTGGCAGAGGAAAGGTTTCTACCCTTCCCCTCAAGTCAACATGGGAGATTAAAACCCTCGTGATAGGGGGAGGATCTTGGGGGAGAAAATGACCTATTGCAGAATATAGGGAAGAGTTGCAGTGGAAGGGGAAGAAAGTTGGAGTGATAGAGATTTTATGGTATCAAGAAGGGATTATCTATCTAAGGAATGGAGATATTCCCACACATAAATATTTCACCAATCTGCCCATAATTACCTAGGCCTACATATAGAGTATCTTGGCACCTAAAAATAGGAAATGTGCCACCAAAACTATGCACAAATAGAACTAGACTTATCCCTCAAGGCTTGGCCTCCTCCACAAATCAAACTCGACCATCAATAGTCACTAGAGATCATCCATAAATCCTCTAATATTTGATGAAGTGTGCTCCTTATATATGCAGCCCAAAACAAATGTGATCCTTGTGATATTTTTTCACTCAGATGTGTTGAAATTCCTTCAACTTAACTCTTATTTATACACAAACATGTGGCTCCCAATGAAATATCAAGAGGGCTAATCTAGCCCTAGCCAACCTTCTCTCCTTGACAAATTAACCCACAACCCCATATAAAAATTCACAAGTCCATTTTGATACGTCCTTTTTAAGTGCTTGAAGTGGCCTCTAGCTCCTGTACGGCTAGCCCTTCACCTCCCTATGTCAAACCATGGTTTCTCTTGGTGGTTTCACACCCACAAGATTGGGTACAAAGCCCATAGACTTGGGTTCTTTATCCACAAGTCAATTTTGTGTGCCAATTCTTCCAAAACCCACTATCCTAGGGTTTGGAGTACCTCTCAAGGTACAAATATCAACACTTCCTCTTAGCAAGGGAGGTACCTCCAACACTAGGAAGTCTCCATCAACTTCATCACTCACACCACTAGCCCATATGGCATCCATCACTGTAGTATACTCTGTAGAATTAACCTTGTAATATCGATAGTTCCTTTGCATCATCTCATCTTAACCTGAAGACCTCAACACTTCCATAGGGCTACTCCCTCTGAAGCTAGACTCCCTCTAAGTCTACATGGTCTCCAATGACTTAATCTACTACTAACCTCATGTCCTACAAGGCCAGTCTAAGTTGTGGTGGAACATGTTCCATCATCAACCCAACTCAGTCCTACTAACACTCGTCCTCCTGGATCAAACACCACCTGTGCACACACTCCACTCTCAGATATGAAACATCACGATCTAATGAAGAAACTAGCCTACCAATCTCCATTCCATCACATGAAGCAATCTCGATTAAACAAATATAATCCATGTCAAATAAATCCTCGAGCTTTCCCAAAAATCCATGGAAAGTCAGAGGAAGTTCATGATCAACCACCTACACTACAAAAAACTATTTTTCACCAGGTTTTCCACTAATCCACCAAAACTCCCAGTTAATCTCATTTCCAAGCTATTCAAGACCATATCTCCATGACTTCATTTGAACCCTTTGCTCTATGCTTTAGATAATCTAGCTCCCTTTGAGTTGCTTCATTATGCACACTCTAATTCACTGGCCCTTCAAAGTGGTTCTGATACTACATTGTTTTTACGTGATACTAAAGTCTAGGATATAATCTTAAATCACTAATGTTACCTATCCAAGTATCACAAAAAGGCTACTTTGCATAGTAGAATAATATACTTTTAAATTTGTCAAACACTTTAGATTTCTTCCTCACAAAATAAATTTACGTATTTCTTGAGAAGTCATCTATAAATGAGACATAATGCATATAGTTTCCTAGTGATTGAACCAACACATTTCTGAACACATCATTATGCACCCACTACAATATTTATTTTTTTGCCATACTGCTAGAGGATAATCTTACCTAATTATGTTTCTTGTATAGGAAATGCTCATATAAATCAAAATATAGAGAGTAATTATACATACATTCTACCATACCTTTACTATGTAGTGCTTGAAGGCCCTTCTTTCTGTTATGTCCCAGTTTTTTATTCCATAGCATAGTCTTATTTCTAAATATTATAGGATTTTTTCCTTCTTTAGTTCCATTATGAGGAACAAAGGGATTGTTGCACCCATCACTATTAGTCCTTCTCAATATCTTACATAGAGTTCAAAGCTTAACTCCTTTTGGTAATACCATTGCTCCTTGAACTATTCTATACATTTTCTTTTCAAACATTGTTTTTACACCTGCATCACTCATCTTGATTATTGAAATCAAATATATGGTCAATACTGTGATGCGTAGAACACCAGAGAGTGTTTTAATCCTTCCATCCATGAGATTCAATGTGAATTTTCCTCGTCTTATGGTTTTGGTTGTCGATAAATATCATAGGAAAATGTTATTTCCATCATACCTTTCATACGCACAAGCCACTCATTGTGACGAGTCATATGAGAAGATTCAATTGAGTTAACCAACCATGCCTCAAGATCTACTTGTGTGCATGAAAAAAGGCAAGTACACATTCCCTACTTCATCTAAAGGTTTTTTCTGCATCTCCAACATACCTTTACAAATTTTCCTGGAGATTACATCTTCCTCTAGATTTAGATCTCTTACTTGAGGAATTACTTTTGTTTCTATACTAATAAATCCCTACTGAATACTTAAGAAAAATTGATTAGAAAATATACCAAAAAAATAAAAAATAAAATAATGATTATTAATTTTTTTGTTGTTGGCTTAATCCAACGAGACTTTGAGCCTTTAATCTAATAATTTATATAATACTTTTGAATAGAATGATCACTAATTAAGCTACACCATGTGAGCTACACTATAAAATAGTTAAATTACGCCAATATTTTATATTTAAATATAATTATATATATTATTCATAAATATTAAATGATCACATCTATATGATAATTAGGTTGTTTAATATATATCATTCATTATAATAAATTGATTTTTTTTTAAATAATATTTTAACATAGTTTTAATAAAGTTAAGAATATTTTTAACTAAAAATTATTAATAATTAGATTTTTTTTATTAATTATATTTTATGATAATTTAAGAAATATTTAATAAAATTTAGTAAAAATTAAAAATTAATTTAAAAGTAAACAAAAAAAATGTCGACGGGTTTTGGATAGATGGTGATGATTGTGTTGTTAAGTTACTCCTAGATGTTGAAGACAATGATTCAATTCCTTGCTCTATTCAAATGTTATTCTTGGATATGACCATGATATAGCCTCACCACTACCAAACTTTCAAAAAAAAATTAAACAATATAATACAATTTAATTTTTTTTAATAATACAAGCCTTCAAGAAGAAATTTCCCATGTTGAATGTAACATTTCACATGAGAAAAAATGCATTACTAACTCTAAGGTGCTTGCCAAAGTAGCAAGACAAGTTCCAAACATAGGTGACTCTTGGGGTCAGCTCAATCATTATAGTTGTTCTTTACTAACACCTCATGTTGTTGTTCAACTATGTGTTGGTGGATAAGAACACTTCGAGAGAAGAGATGCTTCTTTAATTGAATGAATTATAGGTGTTAGTGCACTCGATGGACCAAAGACTAGAGAAAATTGAAGGTTTCCTTGACTTGCCCCCTGCTCTAGATTGTTCTCCAAGAGATAATGGGGATCCTATCCATCTAGAAGCCTCAGGCTCTAGAAAGTATTGAATGTTAACGATGTTTTGTGGTTATTTACTATCAAGTCCTAGTTACTTTGCTTTTTTGCTTAAGTATAACCCTAGAGGCCACTTATTTCAGACAAAGTTGTTGGGTTTTTGGTACACTATTACTAAAAATTTTGTGTGGCTCTTAAAGAAAAAGAAATTTTATGCCTCTCCTAGTTTCCCTAGTGGAAGACCAAGACACATTTCTATTTATTATAGTTATTAGAAATAATGAAAAAGCTTGTAATTAGAAAAAAAAAATTACAAATAAGAAATAAATTACAATAAATTGTATTATGAGCTCCATGCGTAATTCTTTGGGTGTTCAACCTTTAGTTGACATGTATCCATTTTATTTCACTGAGACACACATTCAATAGGTTAGTATGAGAAAGATGTATAATTTCTTTTGTGCTCAACCTTGAGATACATCAGTACCTCAACCATAAATATTTCTAGATTCTGAACTCCTCACCACAATTTTTTTTCCTTTAGAGTATTTCTAGTTTATCTCACTAAAATTGGATTTTAGTTAAACTCGAGTTTGTATGTGTATAGGGTTCAAATTTGAATTCATCATTACCCTCTAAGAACCCTTTAGCCTCTGATAGAGGGGTATACAATTTTTCCCATATAAATGAAATTAAAATATAAAGTTGCTTATCAAATTTGCAAATAAAACCATTTCTAATTTACTTTATAATATGTTTTACCCGTTATATATATATAAACCATTAGAAAAATGAATTCTAGCAATTTTTCTCCATATCTTGATAATTTATTACAGTTGTGTCTTAGTAATGGGAATTGAAGATCAAAACTTTGGTTGTGGTGAAATCTTTTGTTATTCTTAGATTAAAAAAATTTCAATTCCAATCAACACCCTAAGCTATTAGTGTTTGGATTCAAAAATGCAAATTGTCTTACATCCTACTATTCCATTGCATTTACTACTTTCTTAGCTTTCTTGCATTTATGAATATCACCAGCATGTTTTATTTATGCCTATTTATTTTGAAGATATGAGAACGAACACTTGAGATTAAAATTGATTAAATCAAGCTATGGTTCCTTATTATCCCATTTTCAATGTTCATTCATTTTTGTTGATTAGAAATAATGTGAGTTCTATGTTCTTTTACAAATGGTGTCATGCATAGGAATGCACATGTGCACTAATCATTGACTTCATAATTCTTATGGAAAAATATTCTTGTAAGTTATATTTATTTTATACAAAATTTTGTTGTTGTTGGTTTGGTTTTAAATAGTTGTTTTTTTCTTTATTGGAGATTACAATGATATCTATAAAATAATACTATATCTTTATTTTTATATTTTTAAAGTCATTGCAATTATGTGAATAAATTTATTTTTTTCTGCGTAAAGACTATTTCTATTAAATAAAGAGAAAAATATGTACACTGAGGTTGAAATCTTAGAGGGGGTAGAAGCCATCCCTCAACCAGAGATTCTGAGACATACAGATCCTTCTATCCGCCCTTTCAGGATTTAGAGACTTCGAAGCATGATTTGTAAGACCCTGACATACAAAAAAGTAATCCAGTTCTGTGTCTAGCACAACAGTACTATCGCCAACTATGGCTTTGCTGATAAGCATTCTGTCATACCTGCCATAAACAAAATTAAAGCAAAAACAAGGCTTGCTGAGCCATGATTTGTTGTTTCTCATCAGAATATATTGGCTCGCACCGATACAAAACAAGATCTGAGACAAGAACAGTATCCAGAGACCCAAAACATAGACACATAGCATAAAATAAAACAGAGCAGAGGCAAGAGTGCCACCAGTAGGCATTGAACCAGAATCATTAGACATGTGGCGGAGAGTCGGGCGCATCCTTGTCCGCCTGGCTGGAAGAGGCAATCCATGTGACGAATTCATTATCTGCATTCCCCTCGATATCGCCATCTAGAGGAATTACCAGATTCAAGATGCTACCTGGATGATGAACCGGCTCACAAGCAAGCACCTCGCGCTGACTGGATTCTGCCTGAGGCTGAGGAACCTCAGGAACAATGTCATCTTCCTGCACGTTGTCGTCATTGAACATGACCCCAGCCATCTCCCCCTGAAGGACACTGTCTTCCTGAGACTGCGAGGTGGTGGTGTGGGTCGAGCTGTTGGGCTTATCCTCCTCTTCAGCAAGAATTACAGTGATGCTGGCTGATAACACTGGTCTATTGAGCCTGCTATGGAAGGTGAAGCGGGTTGTTTGAAAGGAGTTGTGCGGGAGAGGTCTAGCATGGCCAGAGGGCGGAGAGGACGGGGAGGCAGAAGCAATTGGGACAATGTTCTGAGAAGCAGAATGAGAGGCCCTGCCTCGATTACCAGTGTTACCTCCATGGCGAGGGACTCCACGACGGCGAGGCATCTGCAAATTATCAGAGAAACCAGGTAAGGGAAAATGGCAGAGCCGAAGGGGAAGGGACTGAGCGCAGACGAACCAGGCAAGACTAAGAATCCAAGAGAGCTTCCTATCTGCCTGGACGAAACAGGGGTGCGGGAAGAAAATCAGGCGGAGGTGGAAAGAGCCGAGGGCAATGGCATAAACCAGACACCAGGCCATGGATAAAACAGCGAGCATAGTCTCTCGAACCAAGTGTGCATTGAATACAAACTGTGCGACCATAATTCTGTACTCTGTCCAATTGATATCGCATGCCATGGAGATGTGCGATCCTCGTCCGCGAGCCAAGTGCAGGGACAACTGCCTGCGAATAATAAAACCTCATAAACGTGCAGTAGTAACACCCGCATCCGGGTCAATTATGTGAATAATTGAGTATGGTAAGAAAGAAAAATAATTTCATTGTATTGAGGAATGATATCCATATTAGATGAAAAGGTAAATGATTCTACTGAATTTCTTCCATATGGTTTCTATAAGTAAATGATCCATGAAATTCTCCCCATTTGATTCATGTGTAGAGCTTAAGTAAATAGATATGATTTCTATATGAATTGTAATAGGCCTGAAGCAATGTCATCTATGTGCACTCCTTGAAATGTACTTAAAGTTTATATTTTAAAGGTCCTTGAAATGTACACCATATTTTTAAGGAAGATTTGTAAATCTTCACAACTTAACACAATAAAAATTGTGATGTGTGAGATATACATAAAATTTTAAAATATTTTTCATTTCTATATGAAAATAATAATCTATTTTAATTTGTGAATATTGAAAAACCAAAATGTAATTAATCTTTTAATTTGAAATGTGAACTTTCTTTTCAAATTTGATGCCTATAAAATTCCTCCACTTTAAAAACCCAATCTAGCCAGTGTTAATGGATTGAGGCAATGGTGGCCTTTGCATCGGGCAAATTGAAGTACCATTATCCTCCATGGCAACAAGACCTTCAGGGTTAAACCTCCCTGAATAATCTGATTTAATCTGATTTAAAACTAGCTGTTAAACCTTGATGATCTCATTCAAAACTAGTTGTTAAACCTTGATGATCTCTAGCTTTCAATTCAGTTTTACCGGAGTTCCATTAACCTCGTTAACTGGAGTTTGCATGCATGCCTTTTACTTCAAAAACCTTGCTCGTGGACTGGAGTTTGCATGCATGTCTACCAATTTAAAATCCCAATCTACCAATTGCTAAGGGGATGGTAGCCCTTGCATCCGGGGAAATTAAAGTTCCCTTGATCCTCCATGTGTCCCTCGAACGACTGCAAGAAAACCTTCATGGTTAACGGTGAAAATCTTCTGCATCTCCATGAATAATCTAATTCAAACTAGTTATTAAACCTTGAGTATTTCTAACATTCATTTAAGCTATAGAGTGTAAACGTGCTTGCAACACCAACTTTCTTTGGATAGCAAGTTTTTTCTTCTTACGACCTTGCCAAATTTAATTGCCACCGCAATTCTCTTCGTACGTGAAGAGATGCCCGAGAAATTATATACAATATCCGTGCATCCCTTTTCTAGAAAAAGCTTCGATAAGACTTTGCCATATTTTCTTGTCCTCAGAGAATATTAATAGTTTAAGTGATTATCCTGTAAATTTAGTTTACTTTGAGTGGTCAGAGGAAATTGTAAATTTATTTTAATGTGAGTAGTGAAAAGAAATACTTGGTATCCTCTTATTAAGATTCTTATAAGTAACCTATCAAATTCTTTAAACACTTTCGAATGATAACATAGTGCCCACTATTTTATTGTGCGAGTTTAAAAAAAACAACTGTAATGACAATTCAGAAGAATAATGTCACTCATTTGCGCTAGAATCCCCTCATGTTTGATATTTACAAAATTCCCCGCTTTTCGTTTTGTGCTTCTACGATGATGCAGTTGTCAGTTGTCGATGTTGCCATTCTCAGTGTCAAAGAAAATGAAAAGGTACAACACAACTGCCTTTATCCATAACATAGTGCTACTGCGTTCGCTTTGTAAGTGAAAGGTACAAATCGAAAGGTCGGGAGTTCAATCGTTGCTGGGAGCTTAGAAGTCTGAAGTGGAAAGATGGGTTCCGCGCAGAATCACAGACTTGCCCAAGCTGCTAACACTGATGATCTGGAACAATTCTTTTACCGGCACACTCCCGCGGAAGCTTGGCAAAAACCAAAAGCTCATTTCCCTGGACGCCTCGGGCAACCGTCTGGTAGGGCCGATTCCGCGGGGTCTCTGCGCGGCACGTAGCCTTGCAAAGCTCATTCTATTCAACAAGAGATTCACATGTGAAATACCTTTGGCTCTAGCTCGTTGCCCGACACTGTGGCACACACGGCTCGAATCGTGAAATACTTTGAGTTCGCCTCCTTTTGCCACAGCCAGCTGAGCTCCTGATGCATTGCTATATGCCATGAGATGAAACTGATTAACCATTCCCGAATTTGAAATTAAAATATCTAGAATTTAGGCGGGCGTTTTCAAAATCCAAATGACTATTGCATTAATGCAGGTCCTGCAGGTCGCGTCAGTATTTTCTGGTGGAGGTTGGAGTCCTTTCCCAGCCGGAGGGCAATCCCGTTATATGCCCATGCATGTATGGTGAATTTGCTAGGCGATTGCTGGCGGACTTGAAGTCCCATCATAGTACTCTTAAACCACATTGAATACCCGTAGCAAATATTGCTGGCTGAATTTTACGGACAATTATTTAGTTTGATTTTCAAATACGGTCGGTCAAATTTTCTAATTTGATGTGAAATACAATAAAAAAAAAAATGTACATGTTTATTACATGGTCAAATTTACTTTGATTTTCAACTACGGTCAAATTATCTAGATTGATTGTTAAATATGATTAAAAAAAAGCCATATGTGAAAGTTGATAAAAATAATTATTTTTTATTAAGCCGTCGAAATCATTCCAGAACAATGTTTTTTTTTTTTGTAAGCTACGGTGTTGCTCTTCTTTTTCTATTAATTCAAATCAAAAATACACAGTATGAGTAAGGTTGCCTTCAACTCGCCCTCTAGGGGAAACCGAGTATTTCAGCCGCCTAAAGTTCTTAATAGCTGACCGAAAATAGAACATCCATAGTCTGATTATCCAGGCTAAATACACTAAACAGTCTTGCAGATTTCTAATTCTACTTGCATGCATATATCTATTCTCCTCTTCTAATGCTTGAAACAAACTGAAATTATCTATACTATGCAGCTTCATCAAAATTAATACATATCTATATTTAATCAGCTTCTGCCTCCGGTCGCTGGTTGGTCTCCTTGTTTACCTTCTGATGTCCTTCCCTTATCATTTGCTGGATCTCCTCAAGCTTCTTTTCTTGCATCTCCAATGTAATCTGAATAATTCTCAGCTTCCTCCTTAGGTTGGGGACTCCTTGCGCCAGTTTTGCCATCTCTGTTGCAGCTTGTTCCAAAGCTTTAGCCAGCAATCTCTTCATCACCCAGTAGATATGTAAGGATTGTTTAAAAAGAGACATTCTACCCCTAGTGTTGCCAGGGTCATGGAGTAAAAACTCCCAATCCTCCATCTCTGAGTCAGACTGAGCTTGAATCGCGTCTTCCTCCATATTCTGTATAATTCTTCTAATTCTTGGGTTTGTGTTCTGATTATACGCCTTCTCTGCTTGTTGGATTTTCTTATCCAACGACCGGCTTGTCTTTTTGCCCGGTCTCCCTCTCTGACCCTGTCGTCCTCCTCTTTCTCCTCGGTATCTGCTCGTTCCTCTGCCTCTCCTACTGCTCAGTTCCAGCTCGCTTCCCACGCCTCTTCTTCCCCTCTGTCTGCCACGCTTCCTAACCTTTCCCTCCCGCTGTCCTAGCTGCTCGTCATTGGTTTGCTGGGTATCCCAGCCTTCTACATTTCTGTCTCACTCCTTACCCTACCTGCATTGGTCTTGCCGGTCCTCTTCATCCTCAGAGTCATTGTATATTTCATATATCTCCTCAGCAGTCCCTTCCTTCGCTACCGCCTTGCCTTTTCTGTCCCTGACTCTGCGCTCCTCGGGTTCCAGTTCCTCTACTACCCTTGCTCTCTTCCTGGTTTCCATATCGTCCTCAGTGAGTTTTCGGCGCAGCTTCGCTCTGTACCAACTCTCTACCACCTTTCCTCTCCTCACTCTCGGAGTTCCTAAACAGTTTCCTCGTTGTCGATTCTTTCGCTGCCGCTCGCTTATAAACTTCCTTGCTCTAATCCGCCTACCTGTCAACTTGGCTTTCCGCTGCCACCTGTTTCTCTGCCCTCTGTCTTTCCTATCAATTATCCGCCCTCCCTCATTTCCATTTATGGATTCTGACATACCGTTTTTTCCTCCTCTCCGATCACTTGTGTTTATTATCTTGTTGTGTGGTGGTTGCTTCTTACCTGTCATCGCACACTTCTGCTGTATTGTAGCTTGCCTGCCCATTATTTCATTCCCCTGCCTTGACTGACACTCATTAAATTTCTGGGATTGCCGATCCATCTCACCTGTCCGTCGCACGAATACTATGATTCTCGTTTGTTGCTTGCTCATTATTTTCATTCGTTGCTTGTTCATGTTCATAATTAATAATACTGGCCAATTCCTCCCACTCTCTGTTGGGCCGCAACGTTCTCCATTGACTGTCTATCTTGCCGTCTCGACCCTTGCAACCCCAATTCGCAAGGAAATATGCCGCTCGATTTCCATTCCTTTTCACATGATTGAAGATTTTGTAGTCAGTTCTTTTTAGAAGATCCGCCATTTCTTGAACAATCCCTGCCGTTCGCCAGCTATTGGTGACCTGCTCCCAGTTCTTCCCGTTATTAAGTTTCTTTAGGATTTCAATTGCTATCTGAGAGTCTCCTTCTATCTCCAGGTTTCTATAGCCATTTCTAATCGCAATTCTCAAACCTTGGTGAATCGCCCATAACTCGGCCTCATTATTTGTCATCTCCCCGCCCCACTCTGCATAGATCCATCTGGTGTTTCTCTGACTGTCTCGGAAGATTCCTCCGAATCCGGCATTACCTGGGTTCCCCTTCGATGCCCCGTCAAAGTTTAACTTCGTAAAATTGTCTTTGGGGTATGCAAACTTGTCATAGCTTTGAGGTCTCGTACTAAGTCTGCCAATTTTTTTGTTATGCACCATTTCATATTTCAAATTTAGGTTCTTTAGAATTTGCTCCTCTCCCTGATCTACTTTCCAATCATCCGCATCCCATTTCTCTACCAGAATTGATTCTCTAGTTAAGTTCACTACTCTTTTCCATATTGTTTCCGTGTTTTTAGATTTTTCTTGGAATACTCTGCAGTTCCTTTCTTTCCATAACATCCAAAACACGAAACCCGCCATAAGATCCCAGGCCTTTCGGACTACTTTACATTGGAATTTTTCCTTCTGCCAATGAAATATCACTTCATTTGTTTCTCTCGGGGACCTCTCGGGTTTCTGGAATAGTTTCCCGGTTTCCATCCATATCTTCCTGGCATATACACACTTGATTAGCAGATGCTCTGGGGTTTCAGCTTCCTTATTGCATAGATAAAATTTTGAAGGCCCACTGAAACCTTTCTTTTGAAGTTTATCCCACGTCAGGGTCTTGCCTTTAGCTACTAGCCATGCAAATAAGGTAATTTTCGGCCACCAGTTTTTACCCCAGATGACCTTCCAGTCTTGGTTTTCTTCGTTGGTTCCCTGTTGGTCTGCCAGATAGTATGCCTCCTTGACCATAAAGGATCCTTTCATAGAATTCCCCCATCTTAGGATATCCCTACCCGTTCGAGCTTTTATTTTCCTGGACTCTACCTCTTCCATGAACGCTTCCTGTTGTTCTTGATCTATCTCAATACGCCATTCCTCTGGTGTTGTCCATTTCCGCCAGATTCCATCCAATTCGTCTTGTTTCCAGTAATCTTTGACGTATATACGGTTGTCCCCTATTTTTTCCTGTATGTTATGGGTTTTTTGTATTCTGCTCATTTTCCCTCTTTGCTGCCATTTCTCGCCCCAGAACTTGGCCTCCCCTCCTCCTCGAATTTCCCAGAAAGCATTCTTTTCTACTATATCACGATTTTGTTGAGCTAGATCCCAGATTGCCGAACCTTTCGGGGTTTCCTGCATCCGATAAATCTCCTCCGTAGTGTCTGGCATATTGTACTTGTGCCTCCATAGTGCCTTCCATAGGTCATTGCCCCCTCTTAGCCATCGCCACCAGAGTTTTGCACCGAGCACCTTGTTGAGTTTATTCGGATCACGCAGACCCAAACCTCCTTCCTCCTTTCATTTCGTCAGGTGTTTCCATGATACTAAGGCCCACTTCTTCTGTTGGGTCGATCCTTCCCAAATGAACTTCCTCAGAATTTCTCTGATCTTGGTGCAGACCCCTTGAGGTACTGCCATAATTGATAGCAGATATATGGGGATTGCTTGCAACACTGATTTCACTAGAACAATCCTTCCAACAATATTTAAAGTTCTGAAGGCCCAGTTAGCCACTCTATTTTTTAATTTCTCTAAGACTCCCTGCCAATTTTTCTGTCTTTTAGAGTTGAAATCCAGTACGTTTCCCAAGTATTTAGTTGGGAGATCCCCTTGTTTAAAACCTAGCATCCTGGTCAAGTGGATTTTAACTGGCTCCATGGTGTTGAATATAAAGGTGCATGATTTTTCCTTATTGATTTCCATCCCAGATGCTGCCGCAAATAA
The DNA here is from genome assembly GCA_031772625.1 of Pinus tabuliformis. NCBI lineage: Eukaryota > Viridiplantae > Streptophyta > Pinopsida > Pinales > Pinaceae > Pinus > Pinus tabuliformis. Next base: position 462,644,066 of record CM062816.1, on the reverse strand, counting down.
GTCCAAAACCTTCTTCAGATTTCTCACTTCTTTTACGGTTGGCTCCCCGAATAACATGATATCATCAACGAATTGCTGATGGGTTATCGGCAATTCATTACCCCAAAGTCTTAGCCCTCTGATTTTATTTGCTGCTCTTTCTTTTTTAAGATACCTGCCCAGACCCTCTGCTGCTAATATAAATAGGAAAGGAGATAAGGGATCACCTTGTCTTATTCCTCTAGATGCCTTAAAGGTTTTCGAGGGAGTTCCATTGACTAATATTGAAAAATTTGGAGTTGATATAAGACTGTGAACCCACTTTATCCACCTAGTACCAAAACTGAAACTTACCAAGATTTCTTCCAAGTATTGCCAGTTGATTCTATCATAAGCTTTCGACAAGTCTAGTTTAATCATCATTCCTTTTTGCTTCTTTGCCTTCAGTGAATGAATTACTTCTTGAGTAACCACTAGACCATCTAGGATTTGTCTACCTTCTACGAAACCAGTTTGTTCAGGGGATATTAGTCTGTCTAACAGGGGTTTCAGTCTTTTGGCCATCAGTGATGCAATTATTTTGTAGATAACATTACATAGGGCAATGGGTCTAAATCCCTTAGCATCCTCTGAATTGTCATTTTTTGGAACCAAAGTGAAAAAAGTAGAGTTAATGGCTGGCCATACCTTTTAAAGAACACATTCCAGAACAATGTTTGAGTAGTATAGAAGCAGAATAAAATTTGGTAATTAAATTAATTATGACAGAGTAATTTGGTTAAATACAATAAAATTTATTTGGGTGTCTATCATAAAAGTTGAAATATTTAATATTTTCATGAGGATCTTGTTATCATTTTTAATTGGTTTTTTTCATATAAAAATGGATATAATTTTATTATGAGCGATAAATATAATATATATAATTGATATTAATGTAAATTTTGTATTGATATTTAAATTTTGTATTGAAATATTTTATCAATAAATAGTTTATTTTAGAGATTGGAATAGATAGATTTAGTATTTTTATTTAGAAATTATTATATTTTTATTTTAAAAAAGGTACATGTTAATTTAAGGTTGAATATCTAGGAAATTATACAGAGCTTTCACATTGAATTGTAAAATGTCTCTCTCCACGCAAAAACTTATTTCAATTTGCAAAGAGAAGTAATTAAAAGTAAAAAGTTTCAATAGAATATGCTTAGCATGTGCTTAGTCTTAAGGCTTATTACTGGTTCTAGTGTATTAAAGAGTTTGTTAAGTTGCATTGACTTTTAATAAATTTAAATTAGATTATTTGTGTTGTAATAATTTTTTTATTATATTTATGAAGTTTTTTGCTATATCAACCATATTAATATTTCTAATGTGATTGTACTAGTTGTGTAATTCATTTAAATTAATATAAAATTAATATATTGTGTTTAAAAGATTAATGATAATAAACAATTCAATGTAGGTCACTGATAATTTTTTTTAATATGCACGGTTAAATTATATATAATTATATGAAAAAAATCTATGTATATATATAAAAAGAAATTGAAAAAAAAAATATTATGGTTAAAACATTTTAAATAATGTTAGGTATATTTTTTTGGTCAAATTTGTTTAAAATTCAGCAAAGATTTGTTGGAATTGCAAGTTTAAATTGTGTAGATTACACAATCCAAACGCCCAAGGGGATTTTCAGTGCATTAAATCCATTTATACATTCAAAAATGCAATTTAAACAATAAAAAATTCACATGGTGCACACACATAGAGATAGATTAACCACAAAACACTAAGCACCCAGATGGATCAAATATCTCGAAATGTAAACATTTTTTCAAGTTTTGCATTATAAAAGTGATTTGCATTTAAAAAAATTTGATCCCTCACAACAATAGTATGCTTAAGGTAAATCTATATTGGTTTGCACATTAATTCTCCATAAACAATATTTTTTTATGAAACTTCCTTCTTACTCATATATTTCAAAAATAATTTCATAAAATGCACATAATGTGTATTTCTATAGATACAAAATAAATATATGTTAGAAGTAAAATATAAAAGTTGTTATGTTAAAGAGTAAATAAATTTCATTTTCATACCAATCATGTTTACTTAAAATGTCCCTTATGGGGTGACATCTAGATCACTCATATAAGATGAAGCATAATCACAATTCATTATTGTATATCACAATTGCAATTCATTAATGTTACGGGGATTCACTCAGTGAACATTTGACATCACGTGCGTTCATGCCATACTAAACAATACCCCTAATTTGATTACATATTCGAAAATACCTCTAAAAATCACATTATTTAACCCCCTACCAATACAAACCCAATACACCTTCTCAATTTAAAAAACCCCTACTTTCATTAGATATTGTAGGTATCCATTTTTTCATTAACATTTTTATACCCCTTTAAATATTTTCATTAACTTTGAGCTCCATCTTTTTATACCTACCAATATAAAAACCCTTTACCCCTAATATATGCTCAATATATTATGCCATTTTTTCCTAAATATGTATCCCTCAATATAAACCCACGTGGTATGGTATTTATCCTTAGTGAATCCCAGTGTTTAATCTATGGCATTAAGTGGTCATGATAGATGGCATTCAAAAGTGTCAAGTCTAGACGTGTTGCATAAGTGGGTGATGGTAATCTATACCACGATCAAGGTTATTGTGCAAGCAAATCGCTTTAAGAGAATGTAACGTTCATCGCTCCTCCTCTTACAGTGTATACTTGTTATGAAGTAGGTGTATACTCATTATGAAGTAGAATCAAGCAAACTCTGAGGCCGCTAAGGAGCATCATCTTCTACAAGGTCGGCTTCTCTAGACACAATCCACTTGAGTTATATCATGCTTGGCTCGAAGTATATTTCCTTCTCAAGTTTCGTATTCCCATATATTGACAAGGTCCAATGCCTTCTGCAATCTCTTGTCACATTTTGGTTAAATTTTGTTTCCATTCTAGTTGTTTGTTTCCTCCCTTCAGATCCTCCTTTTTAGACCTGCTTCCTCCACCCTTAACACCTTGACTCCCTACTTCCCCTACCTCTCTCCTTTCAATATACTTCCTCTTACGTTGTCATATCTTAGTAAGGCTCAAGCCTCTTATGACTTCTTAGGATTGTTTCCTCAATCCCTCTTTCTCGGCCTTTTATTATGCTCTTTGTCTTTTGAGTCGAAGCCCAACCTCTCTTTGGCTTTCCCTTAAGTTCTCTATTTCCCCTATTTGAATTCGTCATTGGTTAGAAAGCTTGCTCTTGGTGAAAATGCCTCGACGCAGAGTAGGTCATCAAAGCATAGGAATCTCTGGAAACAAGGGCTCGCCTCTATCTAGAGTACAAATTCATGTAGTAAATTTAGTAGCTACTCACTAGAGAAATACACCCCCTACCTCTACCTTCACAATTAGATAGAACAATAAACATAATAGAGGAGGAAGCCAAAGTAGAGAGGAGAATTTTAAGCATAATGAGGTCGTTGACAATGTAGATCAATCGATTCCAGACACAAGAATCAAGATAGACAGGTCTAACACAAGTATTAAGATAGACAGGTCTAACAAAAACATGCAAGTGGTTGATATATATTAACAAATAAAAACAATTATGAGGAAAGTCCTCGTTGAATGAAGCTTTTGTATGCCATATAAGCCATATCTAGAAGCTAGACAACAAGGCCAGACAACTTACAAAAAAATATGACCAATATAGAGTTCATGACGCTTGAAAAAAAAAAAGAAAAATTGGAGAGAGGCATTGAGATAATAACATCAAATTATGCCTGCACAGTATTTTCTTTTTCATATGTTTTTATTTTCTAGTATAAATGTTATCAAGCTAATATAGCAATTAAGCTACGTAAAACCAACTTTGATCATGATACAAATTTGGAGGCTATCGAATTTTGTTTAACATCTAAGTTAGATAAATCAATTTTCAACTATGACAATATTCTTGAAGCTATGTTTTTTATAAAAAATTGTGATTATGTTGTAAATCTAATGTTTTCTAATAGCAAACCAATAACAGAAACATGTATTTTTTTTTATCATGCCTTAGTATAATACAAGAATGGAACTTACACACAACGAAGAAAATCATGTTTTACAAAAAAAAATCTTAACATATCTTTGAAGTAATTGTTAAAATACTTTATGAAGAAATAAATAATCGAACTATCTATAAAAGAATATGGGTGAACTTGTAGACGTGGGAGATCATTATTTCCATTCTTTTGGGTTTAAGTGTATTAAATTTTTATTAAAACTACTAAAATATAATTAAAGCTTGAATGAACATTAATTTTTTTAATATAGTTTTTAAATTATGATATATCTATTTATTTTTTATGGTAAAGTAAAAATTTAAATTAAACTTTGACAATATAATATAACAATATTTGGCTGCCTTTAGTTGGGCATTAGGGAATTAATTAAATCAATGGACAAATCATTATTTATGTATTATCCATACTAAATAATTATAATTTTTTATTAACAAATGACTAAGAAAAGTTGATAGTGTTTTTAGACACCATAGTGTACCGATTAGGGAAAAGAAAATTTTATTGAAAAGACTAATAAAACCAAACTAAACCAAATAGAACATATTAATTGGATTTTGATGAGTTGGAGGCATCCATGTGGATGGGCTCCTTGTTGTTTCTAGGAGAGCATCCAAAATCTAGAGGGAGGCCAATATTCTCTTCAATGCGGCCTAGATGTTGATCCATACTCCTTATATTGAGCTGCAATCCATCTAACATAAGAGTAATTTCCTCTTTGGTCTTATTTCTTTCAAGGAGAACCCAGCCTGAGAGGAGCTTTAAGTGCTAACAAATTCTAATTTGATACATGTATTGGTTGTATTTCACTTTGGTGTGCCCAATATCTGGCACCCAATCTATAATTCTAGTCAATACTTCCATGTTCATCAATCTGGGTCACTCAATAGCTATATCTCATTCTGCCTTAGTGATTTATACTTGGATATCCTGAGGTATATTCTTTTTATAATGCTAGGTAGAGCTTTCAACTATTTGTTAAGCCCATGAGCCACCATGCTCACAGAAGTAGGCTACAACATAAAATCTTTGAGCCCTTTGATGAGACATTTTTAGCTAGACACCAACCATTAATAGAAGATTGAGGAATGAAGAACAAAAAGAGGAAGAAACTAGATAGATCCATAACTCAATATGTGAGAGCAGAGGGTGCCTCAGAACCAGAGGGTGGCAAGGCCAGGGGAAAAGAGGAGGCCAAAGAGGGAGGAAACTAGGTTCAAAATAATGCACCATAGTTTTTCACCCTACTAGGCTAGAGGAAAGACAAATTAGAAACCAAAGAAGACAGTTGACACTATCAGAGGAGAAGGAAGGAAAAAATTAAGGTTCCAGAGGGTAAGCCAAGGAGATAGGAATAAAATTAAAGGAAAAATATGAAGTATTCCTATGTCTACGAAGTCTCTTAGAGATCATCTATAATATGTAACATACATTGTTGACCACTCAAGGAAAAATTGGATATATTTGCTGAAGTCCACGGATGAAGTATTCGAAAAATTTCAAGAATTTAAAGTTGAAGTAGAGAATCTTACAAAAAGGGAGATAAATATACTAATACCTAACAATGGAGGAGAATATGCATCAAAGGAACTCATAGGTTTTTTGTAAGGAGGTTGGGATTAAGAGGGATCTGATAGTCTGGAGTTATTGAACAAAAGAACGATCGATTGAGTAAAGTGATAGAGCCATGTTACATGATCAAGACTTGCCTAAATTTCAGTGGGGTGAAGCAACAAAAACTACTATGTATGTTCAAAATCAAAGCTCTCACAGATCACTAGACAACATGACTCCTGAGGAAGCATTCACTTGGAAGAAACCAAGCATAGACCATCTCTGAATATTTGGTTGTCCTATCTATATTCACATTTTGAAAGATAAGAGAAAAAAGCTGGATCCTACAAGCATGAAAAGAATATTTGTTGGATATAGTAACACTTCAAAGGCATATAGGATCTACATAACAAAAGGGAACCTAATAGAACTAAGTAGAGATGTGATCTTTGATGAAAGTATTGCATTCAAGAAATCGAAGGACCTCCCAATTGACTCTGATGATGAAGAACATACAATATTTGAAGAAGAATGCACTAGGGAGGAAGAGGATTCAAATCATCAAGAAGTAGGTCCCAGTGAACCTATGCAACAAGTCATCATCCTTGAGATTAATAAGAGACCTAATTGGTTAAAGTCTACTCCTATAGATGCAAAGGGACATGGAGCAGCCAAGGGTACATTTAGGGAAAGTCAGAAGCCTAAAAGATATTAAGGGTATGTTGACTATATGACAAATTTAATTGAAGCAAAACCATCCACCTTTAAAGAGGTTGTCAAACATCAAGAATGGAAAGATACCATGAATGAAGAATATCAATCAATAATGAAAAATCAAGTTTGGGAAGTTGTTCCTATACCTGAAGAAAAATTGTAGGAAGTTCCAAGTGGCTCTACAAGATTAAACATGCAGCAAATAGAAGTATTGATAAATATAAGGAAATAGTTGTGGCTAGGGGTTTATCCTAACAAGGAGGCATTGATTATGAAGAGACATTTGCACCAACTACAAGGTATACAACTATACGTTTGTTGGTCTCTTTGGCAACATCGATGGGATGGAGCATCCATCAAATGGATGTAAAGACAACATTCTTGAATGGTACTATCGATGAAGAAGTATATATAGAACAACCCTTGGGATTTGAAGTGAAAGATAGAGAGATTCATGTTTGCATGTTGAACAAGGCACTTTATGGCCTTAAGCAAGCTCCAAGGGCTTGGTATGCTAGAATGGACACATATTTGCAAAGATTGGGCTTCTCGAAGAGTTTTGCTAATCCAAATCTCTATATCAAGGTTGTGAAGGATGAGTCAGTAATCATTCTTCTATATGTGGATGATCTTCTCATGAAAGGTGTGAGAGTGCAAGAAGCAACTGGCAGAAAAATTCAATATGAGGGATCTAGGGTTGATGCACTATTATTTGGGGTTGGAAGTGTGGCAAGGACTTGATGAGATATATCTAGGTTAAGGTAAATATGTGATTGAGATGTTTAAAAGGTTTGACATTATGGATTACAGACCTATGATAACCCCTATGGTCACAAACTTGAAGAGACTAAGAAGTTTTGATTCAAGCCCTGTAGATCCGACAAGGTATAGGAAATTGGTTGGATCTCTGATGTATTTGGTAATTACTCGACTGTACATTTGTTTTGCGGTGAATATTTTCAGTCATTTCCAGGTAAAGCCCAAGCATGGCCATTGGATTGCAGCCAAGCATATAAAAAGATATCTACGAGGACCAATCCATTATTGCCTGAAGTATGATAGAAAGAATGATGTCCACTTGATTAGATGTACGTATTCCAACTAGGGAGGTGGTGAGATGGATGGGAGAAGCACTATTGGAGGATTTTTTAATTTTGGATCCTCTATGATATCCTTGATGAGTAGAAATCAAGTATCGATTGCTTTGAGTAGTTCTTAGGTTGTATACATTGCAGGCTGCGAAGTAAGCAAAGAAATTGTCTGGTTGAGGAAGTTGTTGTCTAACTTGTTTGAAGGACCGATGGACCTTATGGTGATACATTGTGACAAAACTGATTACATAAGGTTGTTTGAAGACCTAGTGTTCCATGGAAAGACAAAGCACATAAATAAAAAGTATCACTACATACAAAAGCTTGTGCAAGATGGAGTGTTGTATCTACAATATATCTCCACCGATGAGCAGGTAGCTGACATCTTGACAAAATATCTTCCTAATAAGAAGCTTGTGTATTTGATAGACAAGCTGGCTTGGTTGATATATCCTCCCTAGTTGAGAGGGAGAGATTCACTTTGTGAATAAAGAATGGAGGATTGGGTAAGCATCTAGTTTCCAATACTCTTTGCGGATGAGGTAGTGGATCCAAGAGGTAAGAGTAGTCAGAGAGGAAATTCCTTGAGGATGTGTTATTCCAATATAGGAATTGTTGTCCTAAAAGGACATACCCTGTGAACACTTGGGTGGGGTGTATGCCTTGATATGCAATGATGATGGTGTCTATCAATCATTGGTCTCGCCAACATTATGATTTGATCTTGTGGAGATATAGAGTTGTTAGTCAATGCCTTGCTATCTGACAATGTTGGTTGGTATGATGCAAAGAGATAAGTTGAAATGATAGCTTATGAGATGGCTTACCAATATAACTCTTCTTATGAGATCTCTTCAGTTTGATAATGTCCATGTACCATTACGAATACCTCCCTAGTTAAGAGGGAGTGTTGAAATGTGTAACTAGGTTCAATCTTCATAAATATGAAATGTACTTTTGATTCTTGTAAAATGTAAAAAGAAAGAAAATTTATTATTGTTATTTTTGTACCATGGGTTTCATGCTCAAATCTTTTTATTTAGAGGTAAAGCACCCATTTAATGCTTCTAGGATTTATCCTAGGGTCAAGAAGTCAAAAGAGTCATTGTCATATGAAGAAGACACCATTTGGCACATTATAACATGTCAAAATGATTATTTTTGTATTTAAAAGTGTTGAAATACCTCCAAGACCAAGTCAGCCTGACAGTTAAGAATTCAACCTCATTAGGGCATGATGTCCTCCTTGGAAGCCTATATATAGGAGGCAACTCGACCTCCTATGGACACACACTCACTTCTCATCATCTAAGTGAAGGAGAAGCAAAAGAAGGCTAGCGAATAAGGAAGAAGGATGAATCACAAATGTTTGGATTATTTCTCACTCTTCCTCACATGTGCGAAGAAGGAAGGCTAGGGTTTTAATGTTGCAAGATCAAAGTTGAGGAAATTGCAAAAAGAAGGTCAAAGGAAGGTCTATTAGGTCACCTACAAGCCCTAAAAGAAGGAGGAACCCAAGTGAAGGTCAAAGGAAGCCTTGGAAGCCCTGAAATTTCTCACACATGTGGAAGCAGTAACTATTTCAGGGGCCAAAAATTTCAGACCTACAATGGAGGCTGAAAATTTGTAGCTCGGGTTTGAAATTGTACAACTAGAAGAGGTTTGACTGGGTTTGACTTGGATAGAGGAAGCACATCATCAAAATGGTCAGAATTGGTCTTGGAAGGGTATTGATCTTGGTCTAGAGGTCTTGGAATTCATCATTTGAAGAATTCATAAAAAGAGAAGAGATTTGTGGAATTTGCTCTCAAATGGAGAGGTTTTGGCCCTGACTTGCAACCTACATCCTGTGTTCTTGTATATTGTTGATATTCTTATTTTGGTAGTTGTTTGATGATAAGAATAACATAATAATAATAGAAGAAGCGAATAATCAAGAAAAATAAAAATACATCACAAGCAATCATCAAGTTTAAGAGAAATCATCTTAGTTGCAACCTTTTAGATTTCTCAACAAATTTGGCATCCAAATCATCTGATATATGTACCCTCGGGCGCTGCAAACGAATCTGTGATATCATGTAGTGACTCCTTCACTTGATCAGTCATGCAGGGAGGATAAATCTCATATATCACATGGAATATGACTACCAAGAAATTCTCTGCCAACCTATCGTATGCATCTCTAAAACTTGATTCTGACAAGACCCTATAGTGGAAGTAGAATGGAAACTTACATTGCGGGGTCCAATTCCAATACATTCATGGGAATTCATATCGTGCATAGATCCCATCCAATAGAAATGCAAACATATAGAATTTTGGTGCCCAATTTGTCTTCAAAGATGCTTTTGCCTGCCCCACATGATGTTGGAATTCAAATTAAAATGTATCCTCCCAATTGAAGACTTTACCATGGGTAACCACCATATTGAGCATATATATCCAGTTCTCCTCAAATATCTCAATGTTCTTTCACCCATGCAGCCGACAACACATAGAAATGATGTACTGATATACGTCCCTGTGAATCCTAGTCAAGTAATTAGAGATGAGCGGTGACAGAACTTAGCAGGCTCCCAACACCAAGAGTTTATGATGTCACTTATGTTGAGATTGGCCCATCTGGTGTAAAAGTTTTTATTGGCATATTTTGTGGGCCTTTGCATATTATAATAAGTGTACATGTCTTCTCCGCAATAGGTGGCAAGCTGACCACCACTTTCACTACAAAGAACAAGATGAGAATCATCCATGTGTGTAAGAATCCACTCAATCACTTCTACACAAGGGATGACTCGAAATCTACATATGACCTTATGCATCCTGGACTACTTGATATTGATGTAAATCTTCCAAGTTCTCAATGAACTGTTTCTACATGAATATGTCTTTGATGTCATTCCATGTGACAATAGTAGACTTATCTATGAAGCTCTGTGTATTTGTATAGATGGGAATGGTAGGATTTGTAACTTCATTTACTTCCTCAATGCTTGCCTCTGAAGTTTCTTTGGAGGTCACTTGATGTGTAGCGAGAGGCATGTTTCCAATAGATGATGAAAGAGTAACAATACTTGCAGCACAAACACCTGTTTGTTGAAGCAAACTCATGGCGACACTGATTAACTTTATGAATTTTCCTATCTATTACAAGAAATAGCTTAGAAAATCATATTCAAAGGGCCATCAAATGTAACCAAGAATGTAAGCCTATCAATGATGACACATAGCTACTTGCATGGGCAAGAAATATGAATGCAAACAAGGAGGGCACACTTCCAAAGCATGAAGGAAATTCAAAGGTCATTCGGGTCTTTGAAGTGCGCTCATGCGCTCAAGCAAGAGAGTGAAAACATCAAGGGCATGAGGCACACTAACGAAGTTTGAAGGAGGTTCATTCGAGTCTTCAAGGTGTGCTCATGTGCTCAAGGAGACCGAGAGAGTGAAATGGTGCACTCTCAAGAGATGAAGGAGTGAAGCTTCGAGCCTTCAGACCTTCAAGGTGTGCTCATGTTGATCTAGGAGGACCTTGTCAGTCCAGTTCAGCTTCATCAACTTGCCAGTATGGTCTTCAAATTTAGTCATGGTGGATGTGGTCCAAATTGTTGATATGGTGTTTGATGGTTAATCTCACAATATGACAATTTGTGTAATGGGTTATTTTTAATAAGGTTACAACCTAGTGCTAAAACTTAGCACTAAACTAATGTAATGAACCTATGCTAAAAACCTATGTTCTAAACCTAAGAACTAAAGCTAAATTCCTAAGGTTCAATATTAAGACATGGGGTAATACCAAACCATCGCAAAACCCACTTTCGAACCATGTAATAAAACAATGCAATGCAAAACACAGCGAAACTGCATGGGGAGAAGACCAAAATGGAACCCGGGCCATGTAAATAAGTGAAATACCACAATCGCACAAGTAAGGAAGACCGCCATGGTTTGGAAGTCTCACAGTCAGGGTATCCGCCACCGCCAGTTGTCACACAAATAGTTGGGTCACCACACTGTCAACCGGAACCACAGGGATAAACAGTGCAGGTGACCACTAAGGGTTAGACTGCTTAGTCACATGCCAACAGAACACCCATTCTGCACTGTCAGTTGATTGTTAGTGGGTTCGAAGATAACCAGAGTTTGCTTTTGGATTTTTTGTTGTAGTTTAGTCTATTTTTAATTCAACCACCACGTGACTATAGAAATTTAAATAATATGACACTTATTCACAGAGATTATCCTGATTATACACTATTGCGGAATACATGCATAATACATAACCTCCTCTACGTTGATCATCAATTTAGCAGCATTAAAAACAATGAAACATCAATCGCATGCACACATTAACACAGTATGTAACCCGGGGAAAGCATATAGCTGAAAACCCCACACTATCTATATATTATAATGATTGACAACATGTAACAATACATAGTACAATACTCCTCACAAGTACTCAGTACTATCTCCACCTATTACACACAAAACTAGCTCAGATCCGAACAAGTCACAAGTTCAAATCTCCTCCGCTGCTTTGCCTGCCTCCACTGCACAATGCGAAGTGAAAAATCACGTGAGCACAGGCTATAATTTGCTTGGTATTGGCCCACACTGCACAGTCCTCATTGGCATAACTCAATCCCATTGATTGTGCAAGATCTCATGCACAACTATAGTCACAACTGATAGCAATCTCAACCTCTAACACCTGTCTCCACTAAACTGTACATGCACTGAGTTGACTGATGTATTCTTCAGTTGCTTTATGAGTTAATAATTAGTGAATTAATTAATATTTAATTCACACAACTCATCATTAGTGTATTCTTTAGTTAGACTAAATTACAACTAGTTCAACCAAGTCAAACTGAACACAACTCCATCAACTCCACAATCAACTCCACCGAAACTCAACCACATGAGTTCTAACTGAAGTACTGCATGCAATAGCTCAACTGACCCACAAAGAAAGCGTATTTCCTTCTAACAGTTGCATGTGCCACAACTGTAGCTCAAACTGTAGTGCTCCAAGAGGATAAGATAATGTTTATAGTCCAAATATTATTATGAGACAATAATATTCGACTGTTCTATTTTTAACCTGGCAGTATAAAAATAGAAACCTGCCAATATGTCTAAAAATAGAAGTCCATCTATTTTTACCAACATGAAAATAATCCACAAATAACATACTGCAACTCATAGACCATGATCCATATGTCTAAAAATAGACATAGTCTAAATAGACTTTGCGCCAAAAATAGCCTGCGGGCCCACTTAGTGAAGGCGACTTCTTTCCACTAAGCTCCATTATCTTGTTGCATTCTCAACACTCCCTCTCAACAAGATATGGATTATCAACAACCCCTATCCTGCCTCGGTGGTATTCGAATTTGCTCCTGGTGAGCACCTTCGTCAAGATATCAACATCTTGATCCTCCATTGGAATGTATGAAAGTAACATGATTCTCCACTACACACAATCTCTGATATGATGGTACCTGATGTCAATGTGCTTAGATCTATCATGAAATACAGGATTAGCTGAGAGTTTAATGCAACTCTGGTTATCACAGTAAATCACAGTAGGCTCTAAGTAAGAACCGAACAAACCGACCAGGATCTTCCTCATCCATATAGCCTCGCATGCAGCCAAACTTGCTGCCATATACTCGGCCTCTGCTGAACTGAGTGCCATGGATTTCTACTTCCTTCTGTACCAAGAAACTATTGTCGACCCGATACTAAAGACGCCTCTTGATGTGCTCTTTTTGTCCGTTGGGCTCCCTGCCCAATCTGCGTCCGTGAAGCCACATAGCTTCACCTCATCCTCGTGTTTGTACCACAATCCATATCCCGATGTGCCTCTCAAATAACGGAATACATGCTTGCCTGCCTTCCAGAAGAGCTTTGTTGGCTTAACCATAGCTTGTGAAAGCTAGTTAATAGCATAACATATATCGGTTCGTGTATTGACCAGATACATAAGCGACCCCACCAACTGTCGATAAACAGTGGCATCCACTTCTTCTGCTGAAGTGGCATCCTCCTTCCTCCAACCTCCAGGAAGAGGAGTATCAACAGGCTTGTAGCCATGCATGTTGAACTTCTCCAGTATCTCCCGAGCATACTTACCCTGAGAAACAAATAGTCCATCACTGTGCTACCAAATTTCCAATCCCAGGAAATAATGAAGGAGGCCCAAGTCCTTCATCTCAAACTCCTTAGCAAGATCCTTGCATGAAAGTATTAACAGCTCATCACCCGTTAGAATCAAATCATCTACATAAAGTACAATGATAAGCAACTTACCCTCCACCACAATCTGGTATAGGTTAGGATCCGCCTCGCTCTTGGAGAATCCAAGTCCGGTGAAATAGTTGTCTATCCGTGTGTACCAAGCACGTGGTGCTTGTTTCAACCCATACAACGCTCTCTTGAGCCTGCACACATGCAACTCGCTGTTGAAGATCTCAAAACCTTCAGGCTGTTCTATGTACAACTCCTCCTCAATGACTCCGTTGAGGAATGCAGTGTTCACATCCATCTGATTAATGTGCCACCCCATCTGTGCTGAGAGAGCAAGAATCGTCCATATGGAAGAATACCTTGCAACAGGTGCAAAAGGTCTCCTCATAATCGACTCCCTCTATCTGTGAAAAGCCTCGGGCAACGAATCTTGCCTTGTACTTCTCCACACTCCTGTCCGCTGCCTACTTAACTTTGTAGATCCATCTCGAACCCACCACTAATTTCCCTTCCGGTCTAGGAACAATCTCCCATGCATTGTTTCTGACAATCGAATCATACTCTTCCACCATGGCGTCTACCCATGCGGGATCCTCCACAGCTTCCTCGAAAGAGGATGGCTCAGTCACAACACATTTTCTCACAAGAGCCATGTATCCAGTGTACCGATCGGGTGACTGTCTCTGCCTACGTTGGGCTGTAAGTGGTCCTACAACTTTCTCTGCACCTTGAGCCAGTCGCTCAGCTTTTGTCAAGCGCTTTCGCCCTCTGATCGTTGGCGCTGCAAGAGTGGTCTCTTCCACTCCATGAACTTCGTCTTGTGGCTGATCCACGTCATGAAGCTCATCTTTAGGAACTAATAGCTCCTCATCTGCATGCAAGTGTGGCTCCCTCTCAAGAGAACACTTCATGGCTTTCTCCTCCTAAAATTTTATATCCTGTCACACAACAGTCTTGCCACTGTCTGGAAAATACACACGATAGTTGTGGGGCGTATCAGTGTACCCCACAAATATCCCAACCTTTGCGGTCGGCTCCAACTTATTCCTGGCATCCTTTGTCACATGAATGTAAACGTTAGCACCAAAAATCCTCAACTGAGAAAGATCAGGCTTCTTACCAGGATAAGCCTCCTCGGGTGTACTCATGCCAAGTATCCTGTGAGGACAACGGTTCTGCACATATACTGCTATATTGCATGCTTCCGCCCATAAGTGAAGGGGTAGGCCTTGATCATGTAACATCACCCGTGCAGCACCCACGATCGTTCTGTTCTTCCGCTCAGCAACCCCGTTCTGCTGTGGGTTATGGGGAGCTATGAGCTCTCTTCGAATCCCTTTTGCACTGCAGAAATCCTTGAACTCGCCAGAGATGTATTCACCACCATTATCGCTCCTAAGAGCCTTCACCTTCTTCCCCGACTCCTTCTCGACCAGTGCTTTGAACTCACAGAACTTTGAGTATGTCTCGCTCTTCTTCTGCATGAAGAAGATCCAACACTTACAAGAGAAATCATCAACAAAGATCACATAATACCTGTGTTTTGTTGTCGAAGCTACTGAGAAAGGTCCACACACGTCTGTGTGAATTCTCTTAAGGATCGTCGTGGCATGACTATCCTTCTCATGAAAGGTGGCTTTCACAAACTTTCCCAAAGTACACCCCTTGCACTGATCTGATTGCGCAAGAGTGCCTTTAGGAAGCCCTGTAGTGATCTGCTGCAGTATCTTCAAGGCTCCATGGTGAAGGTGACCCAATCTCATGTGCCACAGCTCGCCATCATCCTGTCTCACCAATCCTTCTACCTTGCATGCCATTGCTGTGCAACCATCTACATGCAACTGATAAAGGTTCCTCACTCGAACCCCTATCTTCTGGGTTTCTCCAGTTGTCTTGCTGCGCAGGAAAGCCTTTCCCTCACTGAAAACAACATCATATCCCTTGTCTTCTAACATCGCCACAGAGATAAGATTCTTCTTCAGTCCTGGAACATGCATCACTTCCTTCAATACAAAGGGTTTACCAGACTCCCTCTCAAAGGAAATGGTACCGATATCGGTCGCACTGTATCTACCATCATCGCCCATCTCGATGTGCACTCCAAGATCTTTGTCCTCCAGATCAGAAAAAAAAAAAATCTCGATCTCTTCTCATGTGAAAAGACAGATCACTGTCCAAGAACCATACCGATCCCATCACACTTGATACCAAGCATGCGATCAATGAAAAATCAAGCTCAAACTGTGAGGCTAGAGCCTCTCCTGCTGCAGATCCAGCAACTTGCTTGTTCTTCTTCTTCTGCGGACAATTTGTGGCATAGTGTCCGTGCTGGTGACAGTGAAAGCACTTCACCTTGGACATGTCCTTCTTCTTTCCTTTCACACCAAACCGAGAAGCTTTCTTGTTCTTCCCCTTCTTTGATTTGGCAGCCAAAGCGCAATTTTCTTCATCAATTCCCTTTGATGAAGATCTGTCCCTGGTATTCCGCCTGATCTCCTCCTGCACAAGATCTGACCAAAGTCCTTCCCATCTTGGTAGTTTCTCCCAACCATTGACAGAGTCCTGATAGGATTGCCAACTCTTCGGAAGACCAAGGAGAGCCAAGCTCACCAAGTCCTCATCATCGACAGTCACCCCCACACTTCCCAGCTCATCCCTGCACTGAGTGAACTTCGTGAGATACTTGGTCATACTGTCTCCCTTCTCGCATTTGGTGTTTCTGAGTTTATCCTTGAGCGCCAGCTTCCTCTGATCGCTCTTGCTTTGGAATAGATCTATCAATGCTTTCCACATCAAGTATGGAGAAGCGTTCCATGCAGGCTGGACACAATGTGATCCTTCACGCCCTCCAACAGAATCCTTCGACACTTTGCTGTCTTCTTTTGCCAAGCATCAACCTGTGCAGTATCAGTAGGCTTTGGGACATCAGCCTCTATTAACTCCTTCAGCCCATTATCATGCAACACTGCCTCCATCCTGTCCTTCCATGCAATATAGTTCGAGCTACCCTCAAGAGCATACTCCAATCGCAATCCGTTGAAAGACATTGCCACGTTGATACCACGAAAACACTGCTGCAAATTCGAATTCCACCAGCTCCAAACTCAACCGCCTCTGATCTAGAATTCGTAAGAGCAAAGTATTTCTCGTACAAATATTGATTGTATGGGCTTTTTCTGAATATCTCACCTTCCAAAAGAAGGATGAATCCAGAGGCTACCTGGCCTGATTACAGCCTCTGCCTGAAGAAATAGAATGTAAACAGTTTCTGAATAATAGATCTGATGATCAACAGCTTTGATACCATGTAGAAATTTGAATAATATGACACTTATTCACAGAGATTATCCTGATTATACACTATTGTGGAATACATGCATAATACATAACCTCCTTTAATTGATCATCAATTTAGCAGCATTAAAAACAATGAAACATCAATCGCATGCACACATTAACACAATATGTAACCCAGGGAAATCATACTGCTGAAAACCCCACACTATCTGTATATTATAATGATTGACAACATGTAACAATACATAGTATAATACTCCTCACAAGTACTCAGTACTATCTCCACCTGTTACACATAAAACTAGCTCAGATCCGAACAAGTCACAGGTTCAAATCTCCTCCGCTGCTTTGCTTGCCTCCACTGCACAATGCGAAGTGAAAAATCACGTGAGCACAGGCTATAATTTTCTTGGTATTGGCCCACACTGCGTAGTCCTCATTGTCATAACTCAATCCCATTGATTGTGCAAGATCTCATGCACAACTATAGTCACAACTGATAGCAATCTCAACCTCTAACACCTGTCTCCACTAAACTGTACATGCACTGAGTTGACTGATGTATTCTTCAGTTGCTTTATGAGTTAATAATTAGTGAATTAATTAATATTTAATTCACACAACTCATCACTAGTGTATTCTTTAGTTAGAATAAAATACAACTAGTTCAACCAAGTCAAACTAAACACAACTCCATCAACTCCACAATCAACTCCACCGAAACTCAACCACATGAGTTCTAACTGAAGTCCTGCATGCAATAGCTCAACTTACCCACAAAGAAAGTGTATTTCCTTCTGACAGCTACATGTGCCACATTTGTAGCTCAAACTGAAGTGCTCCAAGAGGATAAGATAATGTTTATAGTCCAAATATTATTATGAGACAATAATATTCGATTGTTCTATTTTTAGCCTGGCAGTCTAAAAATAGAAACCTGCCCATATGTCTAAAAATAGAAGTCCATCTATTTTTACCAACATGACCAATCATCCACAAATAACATACTGCAACTCATAGACCATGATCCATATGTCTAAAAATAAACATAGTCTAAAAATAGACTTTGCGCCCAAAATAGCATGCGGGCCCACTTAGTGAAGGAGACTTCTTTCCACTAAGCTCCATCATCTTGTTGCATTCTCAACAGTGACTAGGTCATTAAGTGTCTTATTGTAACAAGACTGAGGCCAATAAACCTTTAATGCAACCCATACATGCCAATTTTAGCCCAAGAGAGCTCGAATGAACCTAAGGAGTTATAAATTCAACCTTTTGTTCATGAAGAAGAACATTAGAGTGATTTGGAGACTTGTATGTAGATGCTGAGCTAGAGAAGCAATTGTTGTTTTCAGTGTATCTTGGTCATCCGAAGGGGGAATTGTGAACCAAGACAAGCATTGGAAAGCTAGGAGAGAGAGATTTATGTTGAAAGAGACCAGAAGTGACTATGTGCACATTCAATCTGGTGTTTTTTCTGTGTAAAAGACCTCTTTGATCAATCCTAATAAAGCGGACACCCATCTTGAAAGCGGACCGAGATACGTAGTCCATCAGGAACGAACTCCGTAATCAATGTTTGTTGTCTACTATCTCTGTTCTCACTACAAATTCATGTTTAAGTATGCTTATTAAGTTCTTGATTAAGTCTTAAATCAATTGTTTTCCTTTAGTCTTTCACATTCAACATATAAGGTTAACGATTAATTCATTGTTGGCAAATAATCAAATCTACTTCTATTTAGTTTATGATCAATATCAGGTCATATAATTTGGTATCAGAGCAGGTTGTGTTTTGTAGAATTTTTTCTAGTGAATGTTAACCAGTTCTAAGTCATGACATGGAGAAGGAATACTTAAGGAGTTTGATCCAGAGATTAGAAAGTGAAAATTCGCTCATAAATTGACAATGACAAGATCTGATGTAGGTGAAACTCCTGACGAGAAGATGAGCAAGGAACGATTTTAGAAAGTGTTTTTGAGTATGCAACAGCTGTTGGGAGAACTCTACGAAAATAAGAAGGTGAGAGATGCATCTTCTTCTTCAATGACATCGAATAAGGACAAGGGAAAAGGCAAGGCTGATAAACCTCCTTCTCCTCCATCATCTCCATTAGCTTCTTCTTCTTCTTCTTCTAGTTTTGATTCGGAAACATAAAAGAAACCTAAGAAATCATCTCTTTTGAAACTTGATGTAAAATTTGAGCTACCTATTTATGATGGCGAAATGGATCATGAAAAGTTAGATAACTGAATTAGGCAGTTAGAAGTGTATTGTTGTATTCAGGACATTTCTGATGAAAAGACAAAAATTCAGTTAGCTACACTTAGAATGGGGGGAACAACTTTAATTTGGTGGGAAAGAAAAACTCAAATAGATGTAAAGCGGAAAGGTAAAGTCATCTCTTCATTGTCTAAGTTTTTAAAATCTCTCAGAAAACAATTCTGTCCTTTGGAATACATGCAGCAAGTTGTTATTGATTGGCAGCATTTGAGGCAAGGTAAGGGGCAGAATGTTCAGGAGTTCAGGAAGAAAGCTTTGGCACTTGGTCTTCCATTGGATACGCGTGAAACTTTATTAAAGTACATTGGAAATTTACATTCATATTTACAGTATACATTATTGATGTTTAATCCTGATGACTTTGATGAAGTGTGTGTTCAAGCCATACATATTGAATCGGGTGGTAGACCTTTCAAGTTTTCACCAAAAACATCCAAGAAGTTGGAAATCAACAACTTCAAAGACTACAAGAGGAAGATAAATTTGAAGGGAAAGAGATCAGTGACAACTCAGAAGGAAAGTGAAAGACCTACTTGTCCTCACTGATAGGGGATCGTAGATGATGAATCCAGATGTTGGAAACTTCACCCAGAACTCAGACCAAAGAAGTTCCAGAAGAAGAAATGTGAAAAGAAGGCTAATGCAAAAATCCAACAAGATTTAGGCTCCGACTCAGGTGATGAAGGTAAAATAACTGCAATGGTTTCGACGGGTAAAACTTTTGACACTAGTTCAAGTTCTAGTACTTCTACACCTTCTTCAAACATAAATCATCTGAATGAGGATAAAAGGTTTGAATTATTTCATATAAGGATAGCTTCTAAGCATAAGAAAATAGATACATTATTTGACAGTGGATCACAAGCAAATTTAATATCTGAAGATTTAGTTAATAAATTGGGTTTGGAGACATAGAATCATCCAATACCATACCCATTAAGTTGGCTAAATAAAGAAACTCAGATTAATGTCACAAAGTAGTGTTGGTTAAAATTTTCCATTACAACTAATTACATTGATGAAGTGGATCTAGATGTGATTCCAGCAAACATATGTGGAGTAGTGCTAGGAAGACCTTATCTCTATGATCATGATGCAATGTTTCATAGGAAAGAGCATAAATATCACCTTAAGAATGATGGGGTTGAATATATTGTCAGAGCACATAAACTCAAATCACACTTGGATTTAGTTTCAATTAAGCGATTAATAAGTTCAAGTAAGAAATATGTACTCATGGTTGGAAAAGAACAACATAAGGATCTACATGGTGCTTTTTCAGGTTGTGAGTCTCAATTTAAATATAGTTTGGCTGAAGTGGTAGAATCTTTTCCAAGTCTATTTAAAGAACCAAAACATCTTCCTCCTAAGCGAGAAATACAACATGAGATACAATTGATGTTTGATGCCCCTCTTCCTAATATCGGAATATATCGCATGTCAGTTATAGAGAACGAAGAAATAAAGAAACAAATCCAGGAATTGATTGAAAAAGGTTTCATCCGACCTAGTTCATCTCCATGTGGCTCACCTATAATTTTGGTTCCTAAGAAAGACGGGACATGGAGAATGTGTGTCGACTTTAGGGCCTTAAACAAAATCACAATAAAAAACAGGTATCCTCTTCCCAGGATAGATGATTTACTTGATCAACTGAAAAATGTTGTTTATTTCACTAAGTTATATTTAAGAAGTGGGTATCATCAAATTCGCATTGCAGAAAATGACATCTAAAAAAATGCATTCAAAACTAGGCAGGGACTATTTGAATGGTTAGTAATGCCTTTTGGTTTGTGTAATGCTCCAACAACTTTCATGCGGGTTATGAATGATATATTCTGCCCATACATTGATAAATTTGTCATAAACTACTTAGATGATATTTTGATTTTCAGTGCAAGTTTGGAAGAGCATGTTAGGCATGTTAAGAAGGTGTTTGAAGTGTTGCACAGGGAAAAATTGTACCTTAAACTTTCCAAATGTGAGTTTGGGAAAAATTCACTGAATTATCTTGGTTACATAGTTGGAGGTGGAAGTTTGAAAATAGATCCAGCTAAAATCGATGTGATTGTTAAGTGGCCAAGACCATAGAATGTGACTGAAGTTAGAAGTTTCATAGGTGCAATTCAGTATTGGAGGAAATTTATTTCTCAGTTTTCTTTGATTGCATCACCGTTAAATGCTTTAACAGGTTCTAAAGTTCCCTTTTCGTGGGGATGAAAACAAAAAAATCTTTTGATACACTTAAGAAGAAAATTGTCACAGTACTAATCTTAGCTGTACCAAATCTTCAACAACCATTCGAAATTGAAACAAATGCTAGTGGTTATGCAAAGGGTGCATTCTTACTTTAGAAAGGGAAACCAATTTGTTTTCATTTTGAAACTTTTTCTAAGGCAGTAATGAATTATATGACATATGATAAAGAACTGTTTGCTTTAGTTGAAAGTGTTAAGAAATGGAAACATTATTTAATGGGTAAGGAAACAATGATTCACACAAATCATCAGTCACTTCAGTACCTTTAGTCTCAAACTAAGTTGCAACAATCTCGTCATTACAGATGGATGGGATTTCTTCAGCAATTTCACTTAGTAATTAAGGACAAGAAAGGTGTCGCAAACAAAGTATAGGATATGTTGTTTAGACAATCTTTGAATGCTTCAGTAGTGATGCAGAATAGTTCTTTAAAACATGAAAGTTATATAGAACAATATAGTATAGATGCTGATTTCAAAGATATTTATGAATCACTAACTCATGGTGCTTAGGTGGAAGAAGTCAATTATCATATTCATGACAGGTTGTTATATCATTTGGGTAAGTTGTGCATACCACAGACAGAAAGAGCACATGTTATTCGGGAAGCACATTCTTCTCGCATTTCAGGACATTTTGGAGTAAGAAAAACAATGGCACAAATTCAAAGGTATTGTTACTGGCCTCGCATGTATGAAACAATTGTTAAGTAAATTAAAGGATGTGTAATGTGTTCGACCAACAAGCTAAGCAATTGAAAGATCGGTTTGTACATGCCACTTACAGTTCCTTTACGACCATGGGTCAACATTTCCATGGATTTTGTTGGAGGACTTCCTATGTCCAGAAAAGGGCATGATTACATATATGTTGTGGTTGACAGATTCAGCAAGATGTGCATTATTGTTCCATGCAAAAATAAAGTGACAGTTGAATAGATTGCAAAGATGTTCTTCGAATAGGTATGGGTTCATTTTGGGTTACCTACTTCCATTATTTATAATCGAGACACTCATTTTGTAGGAGAGTTTTGGTCCACTTTGTGGGGACTCATGGACACAAAGCTGAAGAAGAGCACAAATTTTCATCCACAGACCGATGGACAGACAGAAGTGGTGAACAGGACAGTCATACATATTCTCCGAGGTTACTGCAGTAAACATCCTAAGTTGTGGGATGAATATTTACCTTATGTGCAACATGCTTACAATCGAGCCTTACATTCTTCGACTAATTGATTTCCATTTGAAACATGTTTTGGGTATCTACCAAAGTCACTGATGGATTTCATGTTCGGTGAGGAGGATAAAGTGGGTGAACATGATGATGCAAACAAAGCAGTTAAGTTCATTCAACGGATACATCAGATACATGAAGCAGTGCAGGATTAGTTAGAGAAGAGTCAGGCCAAGTACAAAATGCGCCATGACAAGCATCGATTGATCATCATTTTCAGGTCGGTGATCAAGTATGGTTGTATATCAGTAAAGATAGGTTGAAAGGAGAAGGTAAGAAATTGAAACCTATAAGGTATGGCTTGTTCAAGATTGTTGAGAAGATTGGAAATAATGCATTTCGATTAGATTTACCCCCTTACATGTGTATTTACTCAGTTGTAAATGTAGAAAATATGAAGTTGTATGAACCTTCGACGATCATGGATCCCGAGGAAGATACACATATTCCGACTATTGATGATTTGACACCTGAATATATGAATGAGTTGCAGGAAGATACCATCTTGGATAGGAAGGTTCGATCTTCAAGGCATGGATATGTTGAATATCTTCAAGTGGGACTCAAGGGCATGAATCCAAGCAAGGCAAGGTGGATGGAGATCGGAAGAGTGAGGGAGTTGTACCCTCACCTGATATATGCTTAAATCAAATTTTTGTGGTCCAAAAGCTTTCAAGTGGAGAGGATTGATCCATAAGGATCTTCTCAGTCCAGTGTATCCAGAGAGTTCAGTTCATCTTCATCTTCATCAGCTTGCTAGTATGCTCTTCAGTTTTATTCATGGTGGATGTGGTCCAAATTGTTGATATGGTGTTTGATGGTTAATGTCACAATATGACAATTTTTGTAATGGGTTATTTTTAATAAGGTTACAACCTAGTGCTAAACCTTAGCACTAAACTAATGTAATGAACCTATGTTAAAAACCTATGTCCTAAACCTTAGCACTAAAGTTAAAAGTCTTAAGGCTCAATATTAAGACATGGGGTAATACCAAACCATCGCAATACCCACTTTCAGACCATATAATAAAACAATGCAATGCAAAACACAGCTAAATCGCATGGGGAGAAGACTGCAGTAGAACCCGGGCCATGTAAATAGGCAGAAGACTGCAACCGCACAGGTAAGGAAGACCACCATGGTTTGGAAGCCACACAATCAGGGTATCCGCCACTGCCAGTTGTCACACGAACAGTTGGGTCATCGCGTTGTTAGTCGGAAACATAAGGATAAACAGCGCAAGTGGCCGACAAGGGTTAGACTACCTAGTTACATGCCAACAAAACACCCATTTCGTGTTGTTAGTTGACTGTTAGCGAGTTTGAAGATAACCAAAATCTCTTTTTGGGTTTTTTGTTGCACTTTAGTCTATTTTTAATTCAACCACCATGTGACTAGGTCATTAAGTGTCCTCTTGTAACAAGGTCGAGGCCAATAAACCTTTAATGCAACCCATACATGCTAAGTTTAGCCTAAGAGAGCTTGAATGAACCTAAGGAGCTATAAATTCAACCCTTTGTTATGAAGAAGAACATTAGAGTGATTTGGAGACTTGTATGCAGATGTTGAGCCAGAGAAGCAATTGTTGTTTTCAGTGTATCTTGGTCGTCCAGAGGCAGAATTGGGAACCGGGACAGACGTTGGAAAGCTGGGAGAGAGAGATTTCTGTTGATAGAGACTAGAATTGCCTCTGTGCACATTCAGGCTGGTGTTTTTCATGTGTAAAAGACATCTTTCTATCAATCCTAATAAAGCGGACGCCCATCTTGAGAGCAGGCCCGGAGACATAGTCCATCAGGGACGAACTCTATAATCAATGTTTGTTGTCTATTATATCTATTCTCGCTGCAACTTCATGTTTAATTATGCTTCTTAAGCTCTTGATTAAGTCTTAAATCAACTGTTTTCCTTCAGTCTTTCACATTCAACATATAAGGTTAACAATTAATTCATTGTTGGCAAATAATCAAATCTACTTCAATTTAGTTTATGATCAATATCTGATCACATGCACTCAAGAGGACAAGGAGGATGCACTGACACACGCTGAAGGGACAAAGGGAGAACATTCAAGCTTTCGAGGTGCACTCATGTGCTTAAGGAGGGCGCAGTTCTTCATGACGAATGAGTGTGCTCGTGAGGAGAAATTTTCTTTTTTGGGCACAAGTTTATGAGTTAGTCGGGGCTTCAACTTCCAGAAGTGCACTCTGTTATAGAATGGCTCAAGGACAAGTCCAACAACAAGGTTGCATGATGGAAATGCGAAGAGGAAATATCTACAAGTTTTTATGGGTGTTGTCGCAATCATGATTAGAATGTGAAGATTTATGGAATATGCAAAGTCACAGTTTGCGACAAAAAATTAACACTTGTAAAAGCAAGAAGGAATTGAAATGCTAATAAATAATTGAAAAGAAAGAAACACCAACAAGAAAAACATGCATGATTGTATTTTGACAAACATGCCTTATAGTCCACAACGAGGCAGGAGAAGTTGGGGAATTTTGATGTCTAAAATGGGCCTCTTCAGAAAAATGTACAACCAAAATTAACTTTATAAGAACCAATGGGATTCAAGATGATGATGTCAACCATATGGGATTATTCACCATTTTTGGAGTAAAAAAGTAAAATGATTAAAAAATAATAAAATAATAAAACTAGTTTTTTCAACTTATCTCCCTAATGTTTTACTCAAATTTCGAGCGGGAGTACTCATTGGATGCAAATTTAATTCCTCATCCAAGGAGTACCCATGTTGCATAGTTTTGATGGACCCTACTACACGAAAAATGAGAAATACATGAAAAACGTGATTGCAATAACGTTTTTCATGTATTTCTCATTTTTCGTGTAGCAAGGTCTATTGAAAGCATGCAACATGGGCAATCCTTGGATGAGGAATCAAATTCTGCATCCAATGAGTGTTTCCGCTTGAAATTTGAGTAAACCCATTGGGAGATAAGTTGAAAATACAAGTTGAAAAAATAGCTTTCTATTTTTTCCCTAAAAAAATTGATAATGTAATCTAATCTTATTTTATTATTTTCACTATTATTTTATAATTTTCTTAGGAGGCCCATTTTAGACCTCAAAAGTCCCCTAATGAACCAAAGGCATGCCAAATGGATAGAATACATACAATTCTTTTTATTTTTTTGTAAAGCATATTAGTAGGAATGATATTAAAGTTGTGGATGCCTTGGGTAGGATGTACTTGGTCTTGCAGGAGCTCCAAATTAGTACTTGGGATATGAACACCTCAAAGAAATGTACAATAAGGATCCAGTTGAAAGAAATTTATGAAGCCTATGAAAATCCCATAATCATAGACCAAAGCTCTTGGATCGAGTACAAGACTAAGGAATGGTTGTTGTTCAAAGGCATCTAATTGTGCATTCTAAAAGGTTCGATGAGAGATGATTTGCTGAAAGAGAAACATAGCAGAGGTTGGCTAGTCATTTCGGCCATGAAAAAACTTATTGTTATTGGTCGTGTATGAGGTGTGATGTCAAAGAATTTGTGGACAATTGTATAATCTGTCAATATGTCAAAAGAAGACATCAAAACATTGGTTTATATCAACCATTGCCTATTGCTTTTTTGGGCATGTGGTATCGAGAAGCCATAGTATTGGCCCATGGCATTGTAACAAAGTCTATTTAAAAGTTAAGAATCTACGTGGTAAAGCGGAGGTGAAACTCCTTGGTTAAGAATCTTGTTACGTGTTTTTAATGTATATATGTTTAACTCATATACTAATTCATTTTATAAATAATAATAATTTAAAGTAAAATATGATTTTGTTAATTTTTATGATTTGATTTTAATACTATGAATATAAGATTTATCATGAAGTAAGTCTTTTGATGCTTCTCATAGATTGATACCAATGAAGATTTATTAGCCATATAATTTATATAACTCCACTAATATATTGTGAAAAATTCAATCCCACTCATAAAAGTAAAGTTATGTAATAAAAAATTCTACATAGACATAATCTTAGTAACAAAATCTTATTCAATGCTATTCTACTTCATGCTTTAGAATACATATATAATATATTGTGAAAAGATCAATCCAACTCATAGATGAGAAGTTATGTCATAAAACATCACATATAGACACAATCTTCGTAACAAAAAGTTATTCACTGTTGTTCTACTCCATACACTTTTAAACGTATCCTTTAAAGTCTGGTAGGTTGTTTGTATATCCTCTTTTGACAGCTGATATTTTCTGGTGCTTACAGTTCTCCATGTGCTGGTGCCTAAACAATAATGGAGTAACGAGGCATCTAAGCCTCATGACTAACTTCAAATGGTAGAGGAAATTCAGCGAAGTGAAGTTAATGTTAATCATTCATTCACGATGACGAGCTCAATGATATATGGAGCACACTGTGTGACATCCATTCCATCACCATCTTCTCTTTGGTAGAACGATCTCAAAACAGGCTACCTTGCATAAGATGTTTTACAGTTGGGTTGCCAAAATGGTCTATTATACATTATAACTCAGTGATAAAAGGATGAGAAAGTCCAAGGATTGCTCGTTTTGAAACTTATGCTACATTATGGCAGTGCTGCTATGGAGACTCTGAAATTCTAGTTGTGACTTGTTACCAAATCTGCAGAGCTGATCTCCTGATATCTTTGCTGAGTAGCCAATGGGGTTATTCTTTTCCTGCAACGTTGCTCTTGGTGTTTGAAGGCACAACAAATGCTTCTGTGCAAGGAACTGATGAAATGCTTCCATTGGGACAGATGCATCCTCTGTTTGGAACAAACTTACCAGTATAAGATACAGATCTCGTACTGGTTTATGAATCAAATTCTTCAACAGTCCAGGAAGGTAAAGGGCATCACTGTGACAGTGTTTTTATTATTGCTGATTAAATTAACATAAAGGTCACAGGTCTATGCCACATGTATTGTCATTAAATGTTCTTGCACTAGCGTGTGTGGAAGAGGGAGCCTATGGAGACTTGGATCTAAACGGACTGGGATTCCTCTTGAGATGGGGAGACAAAGTGGTAGCTGCTGCTTTCCTAATTTCTTCATCTAAGCAGTCTCCACAACTTCCCTCATGGCAGGCCTATTGACAGGCAGAGTGCTAGTGCATCTCAGAGCCAACCTTAACACATGCATCATTTCTTCCCTATATGAGCCAGCTACTCGTGAATTCAGGACGTTATTAATATCGATGTGAATCTGCTTCTGAGTCCACCTAACAATGTCTAAGTCATCTCCGAACTCTGTATCATTGGGTTTCTTACCAGTCAAAAGCTCCAGCAGGACCACGCCAAAGCTATATATGTCACTTTTCTCATTCACCTTGCAGCTGCAAGCATACTCTGCACACATGTCCATCAATTAGATCATTTCAGCTAGAATTGCTTATTTTCTGTTGACTGACACATTGGGTTAATACACACATATAATCAGAGACATTAACTGTTCGACTGTATAAAATTCCTACCTGGGGCAATATATCCATATGAGCCAACAACCATTGACATTACATTCTCCTGACCCAACTTCTCTACAGTTCTAGCTAAACCAAAATCAGCAATATGGGCCTCTAATTCAGAATCCAGCAATATATTATATGATTTGATATCCCTATGTAGTATTGGAGGGGAACAACCATGATGCAGGTAGGACACTGCCTTAGCAGCACCAAAAGCAATTTTATAACGAGTAGGCCAATCCAATGTTTTCCCTCGAGAAGTATGAAGACATTCATACAGACTACCATTTGGCATGTATTCATACACTAAGAGATTAGAATCTGAACTAGATATGCAGCAAAGCAGTTTAACAATGTTGGCATGCCTAATATTCCCTAAAGTCTCCACCTCTGCTCGAAATTCCATGTCTTGGTTCTTTCTGTTCCTGATCCTTTTCACAGCAACAATATTATCATTTTCCAGTTTTGCCTCGTACACCTTGCCTGCACCTCCACTTCCGATAACATTATCTTCTGTCAATCTCTTCAGAATATCTGACTCATCGAATTCCACCCTGTGAAAGGCTGTAAGACTCCATGACTCTCTACTTGATTTGACTCGATCAAAATTCTTGCATTTCTTATACAAGAAACCTATACCAATCAAACAGACTACTGCTATTGCAGCAATAACTACAATCAACACCCTATATAGATGGCTTTCAGATTTGTGTTTCTGTTGGAAACATGAAGGTAGCATTAATTTCCCACCTCCACAAAGGCCCGAATTGCCCAGAAAACTTTTATCATCGGCCAGATTATTGTAATCAACAGGAACAGAACCAGACAAGAGGTTGGCAGACAAATTCAGAAAACTCAACTTGAGATTATCTAACTCGACAGGTATTTTCCCTGAAAGCAGGTTGTTTGAGAGGTCAAGGCTGTTAAGAACACGCAGCAACCCAAGAGATGCAGGAATTGATCCCGTGATGTGGTTGTTCGCAAGGTTAAGCTGGGAAAGATGCTTCCATGATATTATTGTCCCAGGAAGCTCCCCATACAACATATTGTGATCAAGTGAAAGTTTCAGCAGTGAGGATAATCTAGTGAGTTCCACTGGAATAGTCCCTGATATATGGTTGTGACTTGCCATAAAGCTGCTGAGTTTACACAGTTGTCCAATGCCAGAGGGAATTGTTCCACTGAATTGATTGTTTGATACCTCGAACGCCCACAGATTGGCTGCTTTGGTGATTTGAGCAGGAATTCGGCAATGGAATGCATTGTTTGTCAATCTGAATTCCCTGAGGAGAGGAGAAATCCATAAACCCAGAGGAACTTCACCACTTAGCTAGTTATCGTGACTTGGACAGCGGTTAGACTAGGACAATTTCCAAGAAATTTAGGCAGGGTGCCATTAAACTTATTCTTGAAAACAATGAAAGCTCTCAGTACTCCACCTTTGCAGGCATTTTGCGGAAGAGGACCCGAAAGGTCATTCGTTGATACATCAAACTCAACAAGTTTAGAAAATTAAAAACAGAAAACTGACACAATTTCATTAATTTATTTGTTCAATTACATCACACTTATATAGGAATAACACCTAACCACTCATAACTAATTCTGTTCAACCACCTACAACTAATTCAGTTCAATCACTCATAACTAATTCTGTTCAACCACCTACAACTAATTCAGTTCAACCACTCATAACTAAATCTATTTCTGCATTATTCTCACATCCTCCCTTAATGGAGAAATAGATTTTCTACCATACCTAACTGACTTCTAGAACTTGTACTTTGAACATCTGCTGTATTCTCTAGATTGATCTAACTACTGCATTAACAGAGGGTAGTTGGAATTAATACCTTTCTACCACTCCCCCTTAATTCCAACTATATAACAAATATATACTATAGCACGATATACAAGAAACTATATTCTTAATCATGACGACTTAAACTTTAACTTGCCTGCTGGTCTAAGTCTCAGCTAGGCTTACAACAAAACATTTCATTTTTGTCTTCTTATTAAAAGGTCCATGCTTGTTCCTTTTCCATTGCTGGTGCAGTTTCATCTTCACCTTTTTGGGTTTCCTTATGAAATTCCTTTGCTCCTTGCTTACATACTTAACGTCAACAACCTCTTTTGGATTGAGAGGCAATGCAAGATCTCGAACGAGGTAATTTAATTCATGTTCTCCCCACTTTCCATGAGGAACCAACGAAGGAGTCACCAAAATGCAGTCATCTTTGAAAGTAGATCCAATAAAACTTCTAACAACCGGGCAAGTTTTAATCTCAGTGATTTCTTCAACAGCGTGATCCTCAACAACATGAGTGATTTCTTCAGGGACATGATCTTCAACAACATGAAACTCTTTGTCAATGGACTCAAAATTGAAGAGTGAACTTGTTTGTGCCACCTGCGAAGCTGTGGAACCGAGTGTTTTGTCTGTTGCTGCTGGAGTTGTCTGTTGCTGCTGGAGATGCCAAGACCCCTGTCAAGGACCGTTGAGTGCCGTGGATCGTGAGCAGAACCTGTTGCTGCGTGGACTGTAGATCTGTTGAGATCATTGCTGATCTTGTCCAGAACCGGCCAGAGGGCGTTGCTGTTGTGCGTATGTGCTGCCAAGACCCCTGTCAAGAACTCGGGTAGTAGTTGCCGTTGTGCGTTGGAGTTTTGGTGAGGTTGCGTGACCTATAGAGGGTCGAATAAGTTTTGTTAATGTATGCACATTGAGGAGGAGATTTGTGTCCTCGACAACTACTGCCGGTTGGTGGTGCCCAGTGTTTGGAAGGTGTTGAGTGATGTGTTCCAAGCCAAGAAGGAGTGAAGGTAGCGTGGATGTGTGAAGCAGCCAAAGTCGACCTCCTTGAGACCTGCGTGAGGGCGTGAAAGGTCCAAAAGGCACAGAACCTGCTACGTGTGAACGCCTGGCTTGTGGAAGATCCTGCGTGAGGCGGACCTCCCTGTGTTGCTGCGTGTGTTGCAGCGTGAGAACCTGTGTGAGTGGAGGTAATTTCTGCGTGAAGACCACCGAGCAGAGACTGTCGTTTTGTCCCAGTTGGAAAGAAGTCAGAGGCTGCCATTCGAAACTCTCATCTCGAAGACGCGGCGTTTCTGTTTGCAAGTGTTGCAGAAGTTGTGAGTGGAGGTAATTCTTCAGCAACAAGTTTTCTTGCATCTTTCGATTGCTCGTCCGCAGGGCATCTTTGGCTGTGTTTTTTTTTTTTCTTGAAACTGAGAGGTTGAACAGACTCACGGTTTTCTTTGGTCACACGAACCGTGTGCCTAACAGTCGGCCCGGTTTTCTTTGGGCGTGGTGGTATATTGACTGTAATTTAGAAACTGTTGTGCCGTGGAGTTCTGGTGTTATATTGACTGTTGTGCCGTAGCGTGGTGTTAATATTGACTGTTGTGCCAAACCCTCGAAAAGCAGTTGAGTGCTGCGTGAAGGTCTTTGCAGAAACTGCTGTGATTCTTGGTTTTATTAACGGAACAAACTGCTGTGATTCATTGCACCGTGGTCATATTCTTTTTCAGTCGGCCCGGTTTTCTTTGTTTTGTTGCAAAAATCGTGTAAGTGGGTCTTGTTCAAGAGAGTGCTGTTAGTGAGCCGCCCTCTAGCCGCTTCTGGACAAGATCAGCAATGATCTCAACAGATCTACAGTCCACGCAGCAACAGGTTCTGCTCACGATCCACGGCACTCAACGGTCCTTGACAGGGGTCTTGGCATCTCCAGCAGCAACAGACAACTCCAGCAGCAACAGACAAAACACTCGGTTCCACAGCTTCGCAGGTGGCACAAACAAGTTCACTCTTCAACAGCAGATCCAGCCTCACGCAAACACCACTCGGCCTTCCTCACCTGCGCTCTCACACAAGCTCAAACCCTGAGCTCTGATACCAAATTAAAAACAGAAAACTGACACAATTTCATTAATTTATTTGTTCAATTACATCACACTTATATAGGAATAACACCTAACCACTCATAACTAATTCTGTTCAACCACCTACAACTAATTCAGTTCAACCACTCATAACTAAACCTATTTCTGCATTATTCTCACATAGAACCCATCCCAATTCCCGGGGGAACTTGTCCACTAAACTTGTTGGTAAAAAGCTTGAGATGGACTAAATTAGTAAGTTTATAAGCTCAGAGGGTATAGACCCAGAAAGCTGATTGTTGTATAAGTGAAGTCTCTCTCTAAGTTTGTCAAGTCTCCAATCCCATTAGGAATGCTTCCATTTAGCCCATTGATTGACAGATTCAAATTCACAAGACTCTTAAGATTGTTGATATTGTCTGGAATTGGTCCAGATAAATTGTTGTCATATAGAAGCAAATCTGTCATGTTTGAAAGGACCATCAATTTGTTGGGGATCCTGCCCGTCAATTGATTCTTTGAGAGGTCCAAGAGCACCATAGTTATATTCCCTAACGACTCTGGAATTTTTTCTACTAAATTGCAATCTGCCATCCACAACTGCTGCAACCTTGTCAAGTTTCCGAGTTCATGTGGGATTACCCCTTGAGCAAGAGGATTGTTGGCCAGTGTTAAGTTTTTCAACGAAGAGAGATTTCCAAGGAAGAAAGGAACAGTACCATTCAACAGATTAGAGTGCAAGAACAATACCTCAAGCTTAGGCAACCTTCCAAATCCAGCAGGGATATCCCCAAAGAAATTGTTGGCTGAGAGGTCCAATAGCACGAGCTCCTCCAGTCTATATATCTCATCCGGCAAGAACCCAACGAACATGTTCTTAGACAAATATCAAGTTTCGAAGATGGGTGCAATTCAGCAGACCAGACAGAAAAACCCCCCAAAATAATTTGAGTACAAGTTCAAGTCCCTCAGATTACTTAATTGACCGATACTGGAAGGAATTGTTCCACTGATATTCAAGTTTTGAAGGTCCAGACCCACAACGGACTTGGTGTTTCCATCACAAGTGACTCCAGTCCAGTTACAATAGTTGTCAATATGTGAATCACTTCTCCAATCGCTAAGTTCCCCACTAGTGTTCAAACTCGCCATGAATTGCATTAGTATTTGGCCTTCCTCTGATAGGCAATAACACTGCAAGCAGAGCAACAATCCAAGCAATAATACAAAGCAGTATGCATTTTCCATTTGGGTGGCAACCATTTTTCATAATATTTCTTTGGAAATTCTCTCAGTTTGCTGTGGAAGCACCTTATTCATCACAGCGATAGATGAATATATTTGCACAACCAATGCTCCATGGACGTGCGTTGATACGATATCTTTGGTGGGTCAACAAGTTAGTAAATATGGATTTTCGTGGGGTCAGAAAATCAGGCAGTTCCGGATATTGAAATATGGTAATGTAGTGCAATGTCGGTCGAGGAGCCCATTTCCCGAGTGATAATGAGCAACAAGAAAACATACGATAGTTTATAGTGTCAGACGTTCCCCAAGTAAGTTTTCTCTTGGCCATATTTAAATGTGATTTTCCACGGATCATGTTTCGAGTGGCTGATGATGGTTTGCTCCCTTTTTATTCAAGTTTATTTTTTACGGATATGTTAACTTATTATGACAAGCTTAGAAAGGCTAGATATCAACGATATCTTTTGTTGGGTGGGAATTTTTTTTGTCTTTGTGTTGTCGGAAGTTTCGATTTTTGGTTAAGTTATAAGTTTTTTTTGTTAGGCTTTGCTTTCAAGATGTTGACAAACTTAAGCATTATAATGGTAGTCAAGTGGTTTCAAACTTAGATTTCACTTAGATAGGAAGTCACTGATGCTTGTAAATCTTAAAACAAAATAAAAAACACATCTAAATGTAAATTAATCAAAAATTTGTTCCTCATGCTTCCCTTCTAGAGGAGAAATGAAAGATATCAAATGCTAGCATTTTGATCTCCTTCTATTGTTAATGAAGTCCCCTAGTTCATATGATGAAAATGTTTCTAAAACTAGTGGTCCATGGTGATCCAAGTGGATATTGGTGGCCACCCGCTTATTCCACTTGGACGACCAACAAAGTTTCCTATTTTTCAGCACCGTTTTTTTTTTTGACAATTTTCTATTTTGACAGTTTTCGGGTCTTGAACTTCCAACGTTGTTTTGAGGTCCTAAACGATGTTTTTTGGGGAAACAAAAAAACATAGGTTATTGATTGATGTTTCCAGTACAAATTTGTTGTCCTCGAATAGATCTTTCTAAAGGACTATTGTGCATGTCAAACGAAATCATACGCTAAAGTTACGACCCCAGGAAGTTGGCATTCCTACTAACCCCATCGGGGCCCATAAGCTTTTGGTGCTTCATCTCCTAGGGTTATGTTTTTGGATGTTTATGGTTTCTCATTGTTTTTCCATGATAAAAAGGCTTCAAAGCCTCATTATAAAATAGTTCAAAAGACATTTAACTGTTACATCTTTTCTCAAAGATAAGCTACCATCGTCTGAACTAGTTTTCTTTCATTCTACATGTAAACAATTTTCAACATTTGTTATTTATTAATTGAAGTTTAGTTTCACTATATCCTTGTGTTTCTATTTTAAATACGTATTTCATTTTATTCCTTCAAGAATTTGGATTAGCGGTATCAAAGTGGTCCGCTCTTTCTCTGTTTTTTTGTGCATGTCCCCAACGAGGTTGGGGTATAAGAAGTTGGGACTTGAGTTGCTTGGGCCCTTGCAAGACTGACCTCACTGACCCCAACGACCTCCCATAATTGAAGAAAAGAAAGACGAGGGAGCACAAGATCTTATCAAATTGTTGCTCGAACAAGCCCTCAAACGACAAAAGGAATGAGATGATGGATAATTTTTCTTAGATCCTTCGACAGATACCAATGGGTGACACATCTTCATCCAGTAGCCACTTTGCAGGTACCGCCACCTTTAAGGTACAAAATAATTTTGACATTCCTATATTTGAAGGTTAGATAGATGCAAATGCCCTAGATAAATGGTTAAATCTGTGGAAAGGATATTTCTCAATCCTTAGGTCACACCCCATGTCAAGGATTGGTGGAAAACTTACTATGAGCAAAGGTCCAATGAGGAATCCTCATTATTTTCAGTTATGCCCTCTTGGGACTCTTTTCGAGA
Organism: Pinus tabuliformis; assembly: GCA_031772625.1. Classification (NCBI taxonomy): domain Eukaryota; kingdom Viridiplantae; phylum Streptophyta; class Pinopsida; order Pinales; family Pinaceae; genus Pinus; species Pinus tabuliformis. The sequence goes on along the minus strand of CM062816.1, from coordinate 462,608,742 downwards.
TGTTGTTAAGGAATAGTATTGCCCTGTTGAGAGCTATGAAGACAAGTACATAAAATGGAGCATGCTACGACAAGAAAGGGGCCAAGAAGTGGAGGAGTTCACGAATATCTTTGATACCCTATGCATGAAGCTGGGTATCAAGGAATCTAGGCAACATCTAGTGCTCAAGTATTGTGGTTGTCTGCACAAATACATCCAAGTAGAAATTGATTTCTTGGACATCTCTTTGCTTGGTGCAACATACTGATATAGTATCAAGATTGAACATAAATTTAAACAAAAAAAGAAAGACGTTGGATTGACGAATTTGAAGCAGGGAAAGGGTACCCCTAAACTACTGAACAAAGGACAAAGCCAAGGTGGAACAACCCAGGACAACCTGTCAAAGCCGCAAGCAAAGAATAGCAATGTGAAGACAAAGAAAGGCACATGAAAGTGGCGTGAGTTCCATAAGAGCCCCACTTACAACACAAATGAATGTTGCACAAACTAGTCACTAGTGGCCGAGCTAAAAGCTTCAAAGTCAAACACATGTTTCAACTTTGATCCTGAACCCAAAAGAGGGAAAAATCATTGATGTAGAACTCAACGCCACTATTGCCACCACCAAGGTCAAGAAAAGTGAGCTCGAAGATCCGGAGGAGTGTGAGTGTCTCTTCCACTCACAGATGTGGGTGAAGGGTGCTCTATCGCAGTTCATTATTGATAACGGGAGTCAAAGAAGCTCATCTTATTAGAGGTCATTAAACAGTTGGGCCTATCGACAATACTACACCCATACAACATTGGGTGGCTCCACCAAGGGTGAGATCTCCACGTGAGCCAGTCATGTCACTTGCCCTACAACATCAAGCCTTTCACAAACGAGGTATTGTGTGATGTTGCTCCCTTTGAAGTTTGTGATGTTTTATTAGGCCAACCATACTTGTGGAAGCATCATGTTGTATATAAGTCCAGACCTTATACTGTTATTATTACTTTGGGCAGAAAACTATGCAAGATACCAGAGGTAGCCCCACCTACCATCATTTCTTTGATCTCTGCTAAGAAATGCAGTAAGATCATCTCCCAGACTAGTAAATTTGTTTTTTTTCCTGATTTGCTCACAAAGTAAGGGGAAGATCATGACCACATCCATGGCATCTAGAAAGGGCTCCTTTGTGTAGTAGAATCAAGTGGATAAGGTCGCTTGAGAGTACAGAGACATCTTCTCCTCACCCATGGGGGTATATCTACATTTTCAAGTCAAGAATTTGATCAATATGAACCTTAGTGCACCTCTACCCAATGGACTAATCTATTGTCGATCTCTTCTGGAAAATGAGGAAATCAAGCGACAAATCTAGGAGTTGCTGGAAAAGGGGAACATACGACCAATTTTCTCACCTTGTGGGAGCCCAATTGTACTTGTGCAAAAGAAATATGGGACCTAGAGGCTCTGCATTGATTACCAAACACTAAAAAAATTACAATTAGGAACAGAGACTCGATCCCATAAACTGTTGACCTTCTTGACCAGCTCAAAGGGGATAAGTACATGAGCAGATTGATTTGAAGTCTGGCTATCACCAAGTTTCAACAAAATCCATGATTGTATGGAAGATCACCTTCAAGTCTAAGGAGGGTATCTTTGAGTGGTTGCTCATGCCCTTCGGGTTGACAAATACCCCCGCATATTTTATGAGGTTTATGAATGATATCTTATGGAATTTAACCAACTCATTCATGGTTGTATATCCAGATGATATCCTCATCTTTAGCAAGAGTTGGGAAAAACACTTTCAACATATTTGAACGGTCCTTCAAACCTTGCAACAACACAAAGCTATGTAGCAACCTAGAGAAATTCTCCTTTGGAATGTCCAATATTTAGGCTACATAATTGATGAGTAAGGCATGCATGTGGATCCAGCTAAGATCCAATCCATTTGGGATTGCCTGGCCCCGATAACTCTAATAGAGCTTCACAACTTCTTAGGCCTTGCTGATTTCTATCATAGATTCATGTTAGGGTTCCCTCATATCATTTGGCCCTTAAGTCAAGTTACCAAAGGTAGAGAAAAAGAAAAAGAAAAATTGTCTGAGTCACAACAAAATACATTCATTGATCTAAAACATTGTATTTTCTCTGCACCGGTCCTCACATTTCTAGACCTGTAATAACCATTTGAGATTAAGATAGATTCCTTTAATTATGGTATTGATCAGTCCTCACTCAATAAGGGCATACAATGGCCTATCACAGTGATACACACTCTAATATTGTTGAAAGGTACCCCACCTATGATAAGGAAATGTATTCTATCATACGCGCCTACTGGCAATGGAAACATTATATTCTATGGAAGGAGACGATCATCCACATAGATTATTGACCTCTTCAATTTATGTAGACACAGGGGAAGTTGCAAAGTGATTGCAATCACAAATGGTCCACATATCTGCAACAATTCCATTTAACATTAAATACAAGAAGGGTAGCATCAATCATGTCACAGGCTGCCTCAATCGACCCCCAATTGTGGCACTAAGCACAATTCTCAACTCTTATGGGAACAATACCTCTAGATGGCCACAACAATATGGAAATGACTTGGAATTCTTTGCCACTTACAAGACGTTGATGGTTGGAAAGCCAGTTCCAGATTTCAACATTTAGGATGGGTTGTTCTGTTATTTAGGACATCTTTGTTTTCCTTTAAGTCAGTGTGCTAATCTGATTTTGGAGACGCATTATAGCTGGGTCACAAGACACTTTGGTGTTGAGAAGACAGTGGAAATACTACAAAAGTACTTTTATTGGCCAAAACTCTCACATGATGTTGGAAAATATATTAGATCCTACAATGTTTATGTCATCACCAAGCCAAGCGTTAAGAAGAAAATAGTGTACACCCCTCTGCCTACTCCCAACAAGCCTTGGGAATCCATCTCCATGGACTATATGTCTAGCCTTCCTTCTACCAAGCATGGTAATGACTGTGTGTCTATGGTCATTGACAAATTTTCTAAGATGGCCATATTGGTTGTCTGCAAGAAGAGTATCATAGCAAAAGTCACTGCCAAGCTCTTGTTTAATGGATGATGATATATTTTGGGGTCTCATAGACCATTATATCAGATCGAGTTAGAACGTTCCTAAGTGCATTATGGTCGATCCTCTAGTCATTGTTGGACACCAGTCTCTCCAAGTCAATTGCATTCCACCCCCAGACTGATGGCTAGACAGAGGTCGTCAACAGGATGATAGTGCACATACTACACATGTACAACTGTAAGAATCCATGAACATGGGATGAGAGTCTCCCCTATGTGAAACACAACCACAACAGAGCTCTCCATAGCTCAATTGGCCATGACCCCTTTCAAGTGGGCTTGGGATTTCAACAATTGTATCTCATTGATGTTGCAATGCATGTTGAAACCATGCAGAGAAAATCTACACATGTTCAATCTGAAGCTAATAAAGCCATCAAGTTTATTGAATGCATTCAACACATCTCTAGCAGGTTCATGATATCCTGGACAAAGCCAATACTAAGTACAAAAAAGGTCATGATCAACATTGGGTGCCACAAAGTTTCAAGTGGGAAACAAGGTTTGGTTGCATTTGCTAAAGGAACGCCTTATGGACCCATCGAAAGCTTCGACCACTCCAATACGGGTTGTACACCATTACCAAGAATATGGGTGAAAACACTTACATTAGAGGAATTTTGAGGTCTAAAATGGACCTCCTAAGAAAAATGTACAACCAAAATAAACTTTATAAGAACCAATAGGATTCAAGATGATGATGTCAACCGTGGGGTATGATTCATCATTTTTGGAGTAAAAAAGTAAAAAGATTAAAAAATAATAAAATAATAAAACTACTTTTTCAACTTATCTCCCTAAGGTTTTACTCAAATTTCGAGTGGGAGTACTCATTGAATGCAAAATTTAATTCCTTGTCCAAAGAGTACCCATGTTGCATACTTTTGATGGACCTTGCTACACAAAAATGAGAAATACATGAAAAAACATGATTGTAATCACGTTTTTCATGTATTTCTCATTTTTCTTGTATTAAGGTCCATTGAAAGTATGCAACATGGGTACTTATTGGATGAAGAATCAAAATTTTCATCCAATGAGTGTTTCCACTCAAAATTTGAGTAAACCCATTGGGAGATAAGTTGAAAATATGAGTTTTTTTTCTTTCTTTCCCTCTAAAATTTGATGATGTAATCTAATCTTATTTTATTATTTCTGCTATTATTTTATAATTTCCTTAGGAGGCCCATTTTAGACCTAAAAATTCCCCTAATGCATGATAAGTATCTCCCCATTCCTTGGCTTGCACTTAGTATTCAATGTGGACTTCCTTTGACCATAATTTTCACCATTGTTGGACACATCAGACATTGTTGAGCAACTAACACCAATCGAGCTTAACCTAGATTGCATTGAGCAAGCCACAACTGATTGGATCATGGACACACATATTAAGAATGTAACCACCTTCCTCCCGCACTTACCCAAGTTCACTGGTCGACTAGGGTAATTATGTGATGAAAAGTTACTTTGATATGACTAAACCTCCTAGGTACAGTTAAGGAAGTGGAATAAAAAAAACTAAAACTTTATTGACCTTCTTGAAGAGCTACAGGACCCCCAGGAGCTAAACAACCACTCCAAGTGCCATAACCTGAATTAACTTTCTTTTTCCCTGACCTAGGCTTCCAGTCACATAGATAACCCTATCTCCCAGCAATTGTAGGCATCTAATCGCATGGATAACCCTGCCTCCCAGCGACTGCAGTCTCAATTTCTCAGTTTTGTGCATGCAACCCCATGATCTGAGCCACTTTTTCAGGCTAGGATCCATATCTCTATCCAGAACTTAATGAGACTTTCTAGCCTCATAAAATACATCAAGACAAAGTTATTTACACAAAACTTAGTTAAGAACTTGACCTAAATAGGCCTAACTATGGTAGATATTTTGTCAAACACATTGTGAACATGCAATCTATAGGTCATAAATGCATATCTGAACATAAGGGTCTCATACTTATCTGAGAAAAAACAAGAAGGTCTAATTCCCTCTCATAATAGCTGCAAAAACATATATTAGATCATGCATTCAATAACCATGCATTTACTAATCAAAATATGTTAAGAACCATAAATAGAATTTGTCATGAAACCATGCTTATAATCAACATATAACCATAATAATAACAGTGATAGAACCTGTAACATCCTTGGTGAAAATTCCTTATAATAAAGTTAATAAAGGAAAAATAAGACCATGGTTAAGGGACACCTATTCCAAGCTCAGTGGTGGGCAAAACATCCTAGTGTGTGTTCATTTTGGTTATTATGGATAAAGGAAATTGGAAAAGGTAACAACAAAGGCCTTGGAAAGGCAAAAAGGCATGTTTGGCACACTTATTTATGAAAATAAAGGAAAATAGGAGAAAAGGGAGGTTAAAGGTCACATGTTGCATGTGAGGAGGAAAATGAAGGAAAATAATGGAAATTGAAGAAAATAGAGGCTTCATTGATAAAAATGCTTCTTCATTAATAGAAAGGCTTCTGAGGATCAATTGGCGGGATTGGTCCATGTAGGCTTGGTTAGTTCAATTTTGGAGCTCTCTCATTATTCTCTCTATCTCACTCTTGGACACTTAGATTTTTCTTGGAGCACTCTAGCTTTGGAGAAAGGAAGGAAAAACAAGCAAAGGGAAAGGAAGGAAAGCAAGGATCAAGCACGGAAGAGCAGGATCAAGAAGCTTCTACCGGAATACTTGCAGGTAACTTATTGCATGTGTGATTTCCTAGCTAGTTTTGACATGCACGACTTTGCATGTTGGTGTATGATTCTCTTGCTGTTGGTGACATGGTTTTGTTAGGTTATGATAGTGGTTTTCAACCTAGCCTTGCCTTTTTTCGGATGCCATAGTATGTTGGGATGTTGATCTTGGTTTTGAGCTTTGGAATTGCCAGGTGGATTTCAGAATCCAGGGTATAGGTGGTCTCAAGGTTCATTCCCAAAGGCCTAAGAATCCCTTGACCAGTTTTCGTGGGATACACGGTAAAATTTGAGGGAGGTGTCTCAGTTTAGGGCCTAGTGATGTGGGATTGGATTGCATTAAAGCCTAAGAGACAAGGAGACAGAAAATTTCTCAAGGATAGTGATGGATTCCAGATGGCATTCCAATTTCGGTTCGGTTTTGTGATCGGAGCACTAGTTTTGGTGTGATCACAAATTGGTGAGGGTGGAGGTGGCTTAACCTCTAGATTCCCTTGGTTGTTTTTGGATTGGTTTTTCCATGAGATCCCACATTCATGCTTGGAATATGGCACGAGGGTGAGTGGATGAAAGAAAGATTTGGTTCAGCCATGTCTACATTTGGGTGGTAAGTGGAAGTCCCGAACATGGTCAGATTTTCCTATGTTTAATAAAAACGAAGTTTTCTTGCCTTTGTACTTATTAATATGTGGATTTAATGGTCGATATGTCACTACTATTTTCATGGTTTAATGTTGGTTATAAACATGGTTATATTATTGGTTATTATCATGGTTATTTCATGTATTTACTTGTAACTAAGACGATAATGGATGCAAGACCTAATTGATGTCATAATAGTTCAAGGGAGAATGTGGTGATCCTTCTTGTCATGTCTCGTAAGAGTTTTTAGTCATTCATGCTCTGCCTTGTATCTTAAACCTGTAGATTTTATTAATGCCAAGTGTTTGAAAGAATGTCAATCTTAGTTGGGGATGGTCAGGCCTAGTCCTAGAGTTAGTTTTTTGGTTTAATAGTCTTGTCATCATGTGTTTAATATCTTCTGGAAGTTATAACAATTTCTAGGCAATGGCCAAAATTCTGGGCTTGAACAATGCGTTAAATCCCGCGGACTTTGGCGTAGGTCTGCTTGAAATAGTCATTGGACGTAGGCATGCAGGCTTATGGGAGCTTCCAGAGCTCTCTATACGCTAGCATTTCCATAGCATGGGAGGGTCTAGAGGCTTAATAGCTTAAAAGCTCATTAGGACCCATGGGCATGATATCTGTGTGGTTGGGATGGCTCCTAGGAGTGTTGTTGCTTATGTGGAAGGTATGTTTGATGGGTTTTCGTTGATTCCACTTCCTTAAGGATACCTAGGAGGTTGAATCATATCATAGTAGCCTCTTGTCACATGTTTCCCCGGTTGGTTGGTTACTTGGGTAGATATGGGAGGAGGGCGTGACAGAGTGGTATCAGAGCATGGTTCACCCCTTGGACAAGATGGGTGGTGTGTTGGTCATGCATTCATACCCATTGCATATGTGTTCCTTATTCTTGTATCCCATGTGGTTGTTTCATTTGCATGGTGTTGATCATGCTTGTATTGATGTTGCCATGTTAAGGTTGATGGTGTTTTTGTGGAATGTGGTGTCATGGTGTACGATTGTATATGCATTTGTTATGCATGTTAGTGGCTACATGTTGTTATGCATGAATTGTCATGGTTATGGTTATGCATGTATGGTAGGTCATACATGCACTGTGAATTCATCGTATGCAATTAGGTCATCATGATGATATTGGTATGCTATGATGTTAATGAGTTGGTTGAGATAGAGTAGGAGATGCATATCATTAAAGTGAAGTTGCAGTTGTTAGTGTCAGTATCTGCATACTTCCATTATGGATCAAATTTTCTCTTTGCATTTTCATTTTAGGGGTCCCACACTGAAATTTTTGCATCATTTCATTAGGTCATGTCAAACTGATGCACTGATGGTTGTCTTTTCCTTAGAAAATCCAATTTCTCCCTCATAAAGTACACTTGTTGACCCATCTCAAGGTTATATTCAGCCATAGTTTTAGAGTCAAATGCAATCATGTTTCCATTAGGTCTTAGGACATGTTTTCACTAGTTTTAGGGTTCATTTCCAAGGCTAAAGGCATGATTTAAAAGTGTAAATAAATGGCAGCAAGGGTATGAGGATGATAAATAAATCAAGAATAATTGCTAGTAAGTCATAGTCACTGTAAAATTATTTCTTTCACTAATGTAATTTCCACCTCAAAAACATGTTTTTGAGGTGAAAATAGAGTATTTTAGGTTAATTTATATTTTTATGTAATTTAAGTCACTTTATGTAATAAATGATCCCGGCTGCATCAATGCATCTCTCCTTGCTACAAGACAATGAACCACTGCAAAAATTAGTTCAAATTGAGCATCATCCACCTGAAAAGGAACAATGAAGAAAAGGCATTAAAACAAAGATTTTGAAAAGGTCAAAAAACATTAGAAAGTGGGTTTTTCTAATGAAAAATCAAATCTACTCCTATATAAGGTGTCACATTTCATTTTCAAGCTTATCATTCTTATTTGGCAAAGAAGGAGTCAAAAAGTGAAGAAGAGAGGAGAAGTTGAGCGAGTTTTGGGCCAAGGAGAAGTGGCGTTGCACTTAGGTTGATTGATGCTACGCATTTAGGGTAGTTGGAGGTGGTGCTGCGTACAGATTGAGCGCTGCACATAGGCTGGTTTTGGCAGTCGAGAAAACAACGGCGCTACGCTTATAGAAGGGAAATGTGCACTTGTAGGAGGCATTGTGCGTTGGGCCAACAAGGGCCAAAAGATCTCTTGCCACCTAAAACACATCAAAATTGCACTACTTTCCCTCAAACAAGTAAGTTTTCTCCTTAGAATTCATTATTGGTTTGCAATTAAAGCTTTTAAGGATAATTTACCATGGCAATGTAAAACCCTAGATTCTCCCCTAGTTATGCCTAAAACCCTAACCCCTATTATTCCTCCCATCACCTATCACTAAAACCCTAAACCCCTTCCCTATATCACTCCATAACATTCTATATCCCTTTTTCCTTCATCCCATAAGCAATACTTCAAAAACCCAAGCCCCTCTCCCTCATTTTTATGATTCATACCCTCCCATTCATTTTCTAGCCCACCAAATACCTCACAAGGTCACCTCCCCTTCCCTTATTCCTAATCACTCTTGCTCACCCCCTTCATCCCTTTTCTAGGAGTGCACAGCCTCAAAATTTGCAAACATGGATAGAGGAGATAGAGACTATGAGGAGGAGGAAAACACTGGCAGTGACAGTTCAACAGATAGATCTAGGCATCAAAGAAAACCACACAAGGGAGGCAGAATTATTAGGGAAGAGCCATCAAACCTCAGAGATTTGCAGGCCTCTCATTTGGATGTCACTTATTTCAAGCATATAGGGTGCTATGAGTTCTGTGAGCAGGTAGAGAGAGTTCAATATCATCCTGAGCTCACCAGGATTTTTGTGGCTAATCTTTGTGACAACAAAGTGACTCTTGCTGGGGTGACATTCACAGTTTCACCCTCCATCATTGCAGATGCGGCCAGGATTCCAAATGCGGGAGAGAAATGGTACAAGGCAAAAGACCTGGATGAACACTATTATGAGCCTTACATCAAACCTAGGTATAGAAATGAAGCAAAAAGGATTTTTCCTTTCAGGTTCCTTGAAGACAAGTACATCCCCATGATGAAAATCATCATGAAATATTTCACTTGTGAGGGCAGATTTTCCAGATTGTACACCTATCACATCAGGCATCTCATTCATTTTACCAGGGTGAGGACGTTAAACCTCCCTTATTTCTTGTTCAGGAATATTTAGAAGATGGCTCACTTTGTACAGAAAAAGCCATACCCCCAGCACATGAGTAGTCTTTATCATTATTCCCTGATCAAGATGATTGTGCTCCATCATCTTAACCTCCTCAACATCTCCTGGGAGACATTTATTGCTCATGACATCTTCAGGGGTCCTCAAATGCCTCCACCAGTGTCTCAAGAATTAGGAGGACCTTCTAACAGTGCTCAGGTGAAGACATATGAGAAGGCCAAAGAGACTAGAGCTATTGAGGTGCCTGGGACCTACAAGACATACCAGAGGGGCACAAGAAGATTGTTTTCCTTATTCATCCACTCATAGGCAAATGCTTGCTCCATAGGGTGTATAAGGGGATTTGCCTTCTTCATCAACACAATAGGAACAGGTGCAACAGTTGCAAAAAGGGAAAGAAAAGATGCAAGTGGAAGATCTTGATGATGAAGAGGAAAGAGACTATGATTTGATGAAGCATGATGAGCCAGAACAACATTATCATCGTGGCATAGAAACAAATGACTTAGAGGCTCAGGATGAAGCAACAATAGAGAACATCATCATACAGGAGAAAGAGGCTCAAATCCAAGCATTGATGGACAATTTAGAGAGAGCCAAGTATGTCATCACATATCTAGAACAAGAGAACAAGCAGCTGAGTGATAAGCAGGTCCTCATGGAGCTGGAACTTCTCAAGATAAAAAGACAAAGTGACAAGGGTAAGTCAGCAATGCAAGAGGAAGAGGCACTGGTCACTTTGACTCCAATTGAGAAGGAAATTGAGGGTGATAGAGAAATTTGGCTTGAAAGAGTCAATTTTCACTTAGAAAAGTTGTTGCAAAAGGCCAATAGGGATAACTAGATCATCAGGCACATGGCCTACCACTACAGGACCCAGAACAAAATTTGTAATATAAAGGTCAAACAGATGAAAGCAAGGCTAAGACAGGCTCTAAAAGGCAAAAAAGAGGAGGATAGGCTTGGCATTCTTGCTGAAGCTTCCTTGGATCATCAGGATACTTGATGATGGTGCTGCTCACTAGTTTTGGTCAAGTTTGGAGGAGTTTTTGTCATTTGAAAATTTTGAAAATTTTAAACACAGAAAATCTGGCTCAACGCGCAACGCCACTGGCGTTGCGCTTTTCCTAGGGGCACCCAATGGACAAATGGCTTGAATTTTTGGATTTAGAGCGATGAGTACATGCAACCTATGCATTTTCTAAGTTTTTGGGGTAGAACTGGTCCACCAAAAAGTCAAAAAACACCCCAAAAATGACCTTTCTGCCACTTTTTGGACACACAGAAGCAGTCTTTGGAGAATCAACATTTTAGGGGACAAATAAGCTTCAAATGATGAAATTCCAAGTTTTTTGGAAAGTAGACTTGAATATATTTCCAATGAGCTATCATGAGCTCAATTTGGATGCCGGGAAGGCCTCCAAAAGGGACCTGAAAGTGGTGCTATGCGTTGGACCAATGGCACTGCGCGTAGGACAAATTTTGCACAGGATGGCCATTTTACTGTGTTTTGACTATGTTCATGGATTTTTTCTCATGGAGGATGTTTTACTACTGTAAATGATGACTTGGCTTGTAAATATCATGGATAATTAGTAGTAGAGGGTAGATTCATTAGAATAAAATTCATTTTGAGCACAAATGAATCAATTTCCTCACTTTTAGAGGCAAGTTGTTAGGATGCCTAGATTCTAGTTTCTTGTTCAGTGTTGGTTAGATTAGCTCCTCATCTTAGGGATTCGACCCCTGAGGATGGGAGGAGGTTGAAACAATGCCTATATCTTCTTCTTCTTTCTCATTGTAAAGGGTTGGACTCAGTTGGATGCTTAGGTTTTGATTGTACATCATTTTGTATCAGTTTAGCAGGAAATTAATCAGATATTGCAGCTATTTCTTTGGGATCCATGCGGTATGGTGTTTAGTTCAATTTCCTCCCTTTATGATCATATGTTTAAATGTTTTGCATACTTCATTAATCATTTCATTGCTTCTAAGTGAATGCTTTCAAGTTGATAGGCAAAATCCAGAACATTAATGCTCTGCTTTGGGAAAATATTCACAGTTCATGTTTTCAACAGTTTAGGAAGGATCCATGATGGTCACATGCTTTTCCTAGCTTCTCACTGGTCTTAAATCACCTCAAATACCAAACCCTATAGTGCTAAGCTTCATACCTACCTTGCCCCATCGAACACCCTGCAATTTTGACCTAGTTTCCTTGCCCAAACTGTCTGGCTCCTCTTGATCCAGTAGAACCCCTTCAAAATCAAACCAAACCTTGTGCTTCTATACCTATCCTAATATCATTTTCCTGATCTAGTCATTTTTACTGAGATCCCTATGGAGAGAGCCCTCTCGTGGCCTAGTAGGGCTAGCTACTTCGCTAAGCGTGATTTGTGGTTACCCTGGCATTGCCTTCCTTCAGCCTGAGGTTCAATCCAGGTGATAACATAGTGGCAACCATACTGGGGAGGAAAGATTAATCACCCCAGTAATATATTTCATTTGGATTCTTAAGCTTGTGGATGATGAGTTTTGGAATTTACTAGGCTCAATTGGAAAGTTGTAAAGCAATATATAAAATTTCAAAATGAAGCATACTGGCTTCTCGAAAGTACACCAGATCCAATCCAGATCTGAATCCTCCAACCATTGTCAGTGATCCTCATAAAATTGGGCGGAAATCTAAGAAAGCTACAGAGAAATTCAATATAGTAGAAGAAAAATCAAGTGAAACTTTCATTCCTCAAGTTCATTCACTCCCAGAAAGGTTAGACACTTTGCAAGATATTGAGTTTGATGTTCATTTTGAGCAAAGTCTATTTCGCAGTAAATATTTGAGTTGGATTGATCAAATAGTTGTTGATTCCTCTATATCTTTTGATAACCCCATTGAAGACTTGTTTACACAAAGTAAATCAGGTTCACATCTTATTCATGCTCTAGATTAGTTGCAGAACCTTACTTCAAGTGCAGACACTTGGGTGAAAAACAATCCATCTTTTAATTTTCGAAATAGCTCCTTTACATCTATTGCAACTCAAACAATCCCTTACCCACTTCTTTCATCTTTACAAATTGTTCACACTACTCCAGCTGTTGTTAATCCCCATTTGAATATACCGAGTACCCCAATCCTTGCTTTAAATCCACCTCCCCCACCTCGAGTTATGGCTGCCTGATATGCAACCCTTATTTTACCTCAAAATCTTGGTGCCATGCTCGCTGATTATCAAACCAAAATACCTTTCTTTGATGCCACCCAAACCATTATAGATTAGCAGCATGTAGATAAAATGAATGATTTCTTTGACCTCCATGAAGTTGAAATTGAAGATGTAACGATGGGTTTGTTTGTACAAAGTTTTGGAGGTGAAGTTTGGAAATGGTTCAGAGCCCTACCAGCAGCTTCTATCACCACTTTACCAGTCCTCCATAGGTAGTTCCTGGATCGATGGGAGGTGAAGAAGAATCCCCTTCAGATTTTGTCCGAATATGAGAACATCAAAAGAAATGTTGGCAAGAGTGTGCAAGACTATTGTGTGAGGTTTAATGCAGTATACAATATTATTCCTACAAACATTAAACCACTGGAGGGATTGGCTTTGCTTAAGTTTCCAGACGGATTCGATACTGATATGGCATATTAGTTGCGGGAATGTGATCCTACAACACTAGAAGACATGCAAAATAATGTTGTGAGCATAGAAGCAAACTTGCTGGCCAAAAGAGAAAGAATTAGATCTGAGAAAAGAGTGACCGTGAAAGAAGAAGCATCTACTTCAGATGTCAAAATGGATACACTGATTCAAACAATGGAGCGGATGGTTGACTAGTTATACATCACAAATAGGCCTGAACCTCATATCTGAAATCTAAATTGTAGAGGCCAGCAACAACCCCAATTCCGAATCAAGCAAAGAGAACAAAAAACACGAGAGCAACCAGCACAACAACAACAGCAGATCAGAACTCCCCTACAGCAGAATTATGTTCAAGGAATGGAAGAGGAAGATGAGGAAGATCTGGTAATTGAAACAAATCACTTTTTCACTGTTGATGGTATGCCCATATTTCTGACCGAAGATGAAGAGTATGTAGAAGTTCTCAACATTCAAAAGGATGAGGACTACATCTTGGCAAATGATGTGGTTTTGGAGGCTGAATCTAATGATTATCAGCATGGTTACATGAATGCTTTGACTGCACAATAGAGGCAATACTCTTTAAGGAGTAGAGATGTACCGGTCAATCCCATTTAGAAAAGAAAGGATGTGCAGTCAAAGAATGATCCCTCAAACACTTAGAAGAAAGGAAAAGAGCTTGCTGATCCTAATCCCAACAAGGTACCATCAACAAGTACCGCTGCAAATGAGAAGAACAATCAGCAAAAGGATAGTGCAATGAAAGAGAAAACAGATAAGAAGGACATCAGTGTCAAAGAGGTAGAGAAAGTTTCATCTTTTAATTTAGAAAGTCAAATTACTAAATTGAAAGTGTCCATTCCTTTGACTGAGCTTGTTAAGAATAGCAACTATAAGCATCATGTATCTAGAATACTACAAATAGATCCTTTGTCTGACATGGTGAATATTGAGGGTGATCATCCTGAACTCATTTTTGGTTCAACCATAGAAGGTCAGTGTGAAGATAGTGAAGTCCATCCCTTTTATTTGAGTCTTAGACTACATGATTATATTCTCCATAATGTTGTGTTTGATTCTGGAGCTTCCCACAATTTGATACCCAAGGCCATTATGGAAAAGTTGTGCCTTGATATCACCCGAAAATATCATGATTTATACTCATTTGATTCTGGTAGAGTTCGTTGCATTGGTCTCATCAAAGATTTGGTGGTTTCTTTAGATCAAATCCCAGCCAAAAATTTCTTGATGGATGTGGTAGTTGTTGATATACCACCATGATTCAATATGCTCTTATCTAGATCGTGGGGAGACAAACTCAAAGGCACTTTACAACTTGACTTCTCTTATGCTAAAATCCCTGTTTTGGTCAATTGAGGAAGTTGTACCGGGAAAAGAAAATGAAGTATATGATCACTAGTAAAGAGAAGCCTGTGAATCATCCGATAAATGCTGTACATACTGATTTAGAGTCTTTTGTTTTGTACTCTGATAGTGGATTGAATGATGTAGATATTCAGCTTGTAGAGGTAGTTGATGTACCAAAAATTTCCGAGAATTTTAGAGCAGTCCTTAATCAAGAAAAAGAAAAAATAGCAATTTCCTCTCAACAACCTACACAATAGCAAAAGGTTAGTGAAGAGCAGAAAAATGAGGTAATCAACGAAGGTAAGGTTGAAAATAAAACATAATTCTAGCATCTAGAAGATGAAGCCGGCCTTTGGAGCATGGACTTCGATGGTGCTTTGGATAAATATGGTGCTAGTATTGGAATTTGGATTCGAAGCCCTGCTTTCCAGCCTGCCAAAGTCCCAAGTAATGTTAGAGTATGTTCCTACAAGTTAGATTTTGATTGCTCTAATAATGAAGTGGAATATGAGATATTAATTACAGGTCTAAAATTTTTGAAGAAACTGGGTGCAAAAAGGATTTCTGTTTATGGTGATTCAGAGTTGGTGATTAAACAAGTAAAAGGAGAATATCAAGCAAAGCATTCGCGGATGACAGCCTCTAGAAATGTAGTTCTGGATATTTTGAAGATGTTTCCGGAATACACCTTGACAGCAGTACCTCGAAGTCAAAACATCATTGCCGATTCCCTCGCTACCGTAGCAAGCAATTTGAAGATTCCAATGAATTCTAGCAATAAATTTGAAATTCATGTCAAACATAGGCCTACTATTCCTGATAATTTGAGGTATTGGCAAATTTTTTGGGATGACAATGAAATTAATGCATTTTTGCAGAATGAAGGGAAGTTTAAGAATGCTTTCATTGATGATGTTTGTGATTCTGATGAACAAGATATTGAGGTAAATCAGATGGAGGTTTTATAGCTAAAGGATAATATTATTCCTAGAGGTCTTATACCTTTAGAGGAGCTCTTTGATGAAGACGATGTGGCGAGAAAACCAACCTTGGTTCCTACGGATAAAGGAGTTGAATATGTAAATCTTGGAACAGTAGACCAGCCCAAGCTTGTAAAGTTATCAAAAGCATTGTCTCTTGAAGCAAAGGCTAAGTATGTTAAGTTGCTTTTTGAATTTTCTGATGTTTTTGCGTGGGATTATTCATATTTGAAAGTTTATGACAAGAACATCATTCAACATACTATTCCTATCAAGCTGGATCAAAAACCTTTTAGACAAAAGTTGAGAAGAATCAATCCAAAGCTGCTGCCATCCATCGATAAAGAGGTAAATAGATTGTTTAAAGTTGGTAAAATTGTTCCAATTAGATTTTCTGATTGGATTTCGAATTTGGTCCCAATACGAAAGAAGATTGGAGAGATAAGGTTGTGCATTGATTTCCGGAACCTCAATAAAGTGTCTTTGAAGGATAATTACCCTCTTCCTAAGATGGACCATATTCTGCAAAGAGTAGTTGGAGCATCATGGATGTCACTACTAGATGGCTACTCGAGCTATAATCAGATCTTGGTGCATGAAAAAGACCAAGACAAAACTGCCTTCACAACACCATGGGGAACGTTTCAGTATGCCAAAATGACATTTGGGCTGAAGAATGCCGGAGGCACTTTTTAGCGAGCAATGGACATAGATTTTGCTAATGAGAAGGATGTTTTCTTGGTAGTCTATTTAGATGATTTGACAGTATTTTCCGGTTCTGATGATGAGCATTTGCACCACCTAAGGATTGTTTTTCAGAAATGCAGGAAGTTTGGGATTTCTTTAAACTTGAAAAAGAGTCTTTTTGCCATGGAAGAAGGTAAACTTCTTGGTCATATATCTTCTAAAGATGGTATTCGCATTGATCCTTTAAGGGTGGAGGCAATCCAGCGAATAGACTTTTCGCGCAACAAAAAGGAGATTCAAGCTTTCAACGGTAAGATGAATTTCTTAAGCAGATTTATACCAAATTTGGCTAAGAAATTACGTGAGTTAACTAATATGTTGAAGAAGGACATCACTGTGAAATGGACCAAGGATGCCATGAAATCATTCAACTTGGTAAAGTTTGCTTTAACCACATCCCTAATTTTGATCAGTCCTAATTATACTCATGATTTTATTATATTTTCATTTTCATCTGAGCACATTATGGCCACGGTGTTGATGCAAAAGAGGGATTAGGTGGAGCAACCCATTTCTTTTTTCAGTCAAACTATTAGAGATGCTGCTTTGTGTTACAATATCATTGAGAAACAAGCTCTAGCTCTTATAAAAGCATTGAAGGATTTCTGAGTCTACATTCTACATTCACATACAATAGCATATGTTCCTAACGCAGCTGTCAAAGATGTTCTCATGCAAACTAATCCGGAGGGAAGAAGAGGTAAGTGGATAGCAACAATGTTGGAGTATGATCTTGAGATTAAGCCTACCAAACTGATCAAAGGACAAGGCTTGGCAAAATTGATGGCTGAATCAAATCTACATGCTCTAGACATAAATCTCATTACAACAATGTCAGATGACGAAGATGGTGGCTCACTCATTCAAGTATCAAAAATATTTCTCAAATCACCTTGGTATTCTGATATAGTATATGTTCTTCAGCATCTTTCGCCACCTCTTGCAATGTCAAGAAGTAGAGGTAGATCACTAAAACTAAAGTCTACAAAATTTTTCATTTTAAATAGTGCTTTCTATTGGAAAGACCCGGGAGGGGTTCTTCTTAATTGTTTGTTGAAGATGAAACTCAGCAGGTAATGAACGATTTTCATAGAGGTGATTGTGGCAGTCATTTGTTTTGGAAGACAACATCTAACAAGGTGTTGAGAGTAGGATATCATTGGCCAAATTTGTTTTCAGATTTATATAAGACAGTTATGAGCTACCACGAATGTCAAGTTTTTCAGGGAAAAAGGAAGTATCTTCCTCTTCCTCTGAAGCCAGTTGAAGTAAATGCACCTCTCCAGCAGTGGGGACTTGATTTCATAGGAGAAATCCATCCCACATCATCAACACAACACAGATGGATTTTGACAGCTATCGATTACTTCACCAAGTGGATTGAAGCCATTCAGACGAGGCAAGCCACGGACATGGTAATTATCCAGTTTCTAGAATCTAATATCTTGTCTCGTTTTGGTTGCCCTCACAAGATTATTACAGATAATGTAGCAGCATTTAAGTCAAAGAGGATGGTTGAGTTTTGCAACAAGTACAATATCACATTGGGTCATTCCATGACATACTACCCACAAGGCAATGAATTAGCTGAGTCGTCAAATAAATCCTTGGTGAATGTTATCAAGAAAATGTTGGAGGCAAACAAAAAGAATTGGCATCGAAAGCTTGTCAATGCCTTATGGGCCGACAGAGTGAGTAGCAAGAAATCAATAGGTATGTCACCTTTTGATTTGGTTTATGGTACTGATACGATGTTTCCCACATCACTTGCAGTCCCGGTCATGAGATTATTACAGGAAGCCGGCAGTGAAGAGGATGATATTTAGCGCAAGATTAATCAAATGATTCACCTTCAGCAAACAAGGGAAGAGGTTTCTCAAAACACTTTCTGGCTGCAAGAGAAGATAAATAGGATTTATGATCGCAAAACCAAGGCAGAAAAGTTTCAGCTGGAAGATGTAGCGCTGCAATGGGATGCACGAAATGAAGAAAAATGAAAGCATGGTAAATTTGACAATCTATGGAAAGGACTGTATAAAATCTCAGCCTATCGAGGACATAATGCATTTTTGTTAAAGGAAATGAATGGTTAAGAATGCTCAAGAGGACCAATGAATGGTAGGCTCCTGAAACACTACTACTTTTGATGATGTTCCCTGAAGTTGCTTCACCGTCATTGTATATACCGGTTTACTTTTCCGTGCAAGATTTCAAGTACAATATCATCTGAGCTTGGGGCCTGAAGAGAAGGCTATAAAGCTTGAATTATTTGTGTTGAGTTTGGTTGGTTTTGTTTTGAGTCAGTTTAGAGTCAGCTATGATGTCAGTTTTTAGTTTGTATTGAGTCATTATTCTTCAAAATTGTAAAAGAAAAGGGGTTTTTTTAGTCTTTTGTTTGTTTGACCGTATTGGCCCAATCAGCTAAGCACTTGGTCTACGGTGTTCTTGACACCTCCAAGGAGCTACCATCCCCAATAAGGCCAATGTTAGTGTCAGTATCTGCATACTTCCATCAGGGATCAAATTTTCTCTTTGCATTTTCATTTTAGGGGTCCCATACTGAAATTTTTGCATCATTTCATTAGGTCATGTCAAACTGATCCACTGATGGTTGTCTTCTCCTTAGAAAATCCAATTTCTCCCTCATAAAGTACACTTGTTGACCCATCTCCAGGTTATATTCAGCCATAGTTTTAGAGTCAAATGCAATCATGTTTCCATTAGGTCTTAGGACATGTTTTCACTAGGTTTTAGGGTTCATTTCCAAGGTCAAAGGCATGATTTAAAAGTGTAAATAAAGGGCAGCAAGGGTATGAGGATGATAAATAAATCAAGAATGATTGCTAGTAAGTCATAGTCACTGTAAAATTATTTCTTTCACTAATGTAATTTCCACCTCAAAAACATGTTTTTGAGGTGAAAACTGAGTATTTTAGGTTAATTTATATTTTTTATGTAATTTAATTCACTTATGTAATAAATGATCCCAACTGCATCAATGCATCTATCCTTGCTACAAGACAATGAACCACTACAAAAAATAGTTAAAATTGAGCATCATCCACTTGAAAAGGAACAATGAAGAAAAGGCATTAAAACAGAGATTTTGAAAAGGTCAAAAAACCATTAGAAAGTGGGTTTTTCTAATGAAAAATCAAATCTACTTCTATATAAGGTGTCACATTTCATTTTCAAGCTTATCATTCTTATTTGGCAAAGAAGGAGTCAAAAAGTGAAGAAGAGAGGAGAAGTTGAGTGAGTTTTGGGCCAAGGAGAAGTGGCGCTGCGCTTAGGGTGATTGGCGTTGCGCGTTTGGGGTAGTTGGAGGTGGCACTGCGCGTTTAAGTCGGAGCGCCATGCGTATAGACTGAGCGTTGTGCATAGGCCGGTTTTTGCAGTGGAGAAAACAACGGCGCTACGCTTGCAGAAGGGCATTGCATGCCTATAGGAGGCGCTATGCGTTGGGCCAACAAGGGCCAAAAGACCTCCTGCCACCTAAAACACATCAAAATTTCCCTCCTTTCCCTCAAACAAGTAAGTTTTCTCCTTGGACTTCATTATTGGTTTGCAATTAAAGCTTTTAAGGATAATTTACCATGGCAATGTAAAACCCTAGATTCTCCCCTAGTTATGCCTAAAACCCTAACCCCTATTATTCCTCCCATCACCTATCACTAAAACCCTAAATCCCTTCCCTATATCACTCCATAACATTCTATATCCCTTTTTCCTTCATCCCATAAGAAATACTTCAAAAACCCAAGCCCCTCTCCCTCATTTTTATGATTCATACCCTCCCATTCATTTTCTAGCCCACCAAATACCTCACAAGGTCACCTCCCCTTCCCTTATTCCTAATTACTCTTGCTGACCCCCTTCATCCATTTTCTAGGAGTGCACAACCTCAAAATTTGCAAACATGGACAAAGGAGATAGAGATTATGAGGAGGAGGAAAACACTGGCAATGACAGTTCAGTAGATAGATCTAGGCATCAGAGAAAACCACACAAGGGAGGCAGAATTATTAGGGAAGAGCCATCAAACCTTAGAGAGTTGCAGGCCTCTCATTTGGCTGTCACTTGTTTCAAGCACCTAGGGTGCTATGAGTTCTATGAGTAGGTAGAGAGGGTTCAACACCATCCCGAGCTCACCAGGCTATTTGTGGCCAATTTTTGTGACAACAAAGTGACTCTTGTTGGGGTGACATTCACAGTTTCACCCTCCATCATTGCGGATGCGACCAAGATTCCAAATGTGGGAGAGAAATGGTACAAGGCACAAGACTTGGATGAACACTATTATGAGCCTTACATCAAACCTAGGTACCAAAATGAAGCAAAAAGGCTTTTTCCTTTCAGGTTCCTTGAAGACAAGTATGCCCCCATAGTGAAAATCATCATGAAATATTTCACTTGTGAGGGCAGATTTTCCAGACTGTACACCTATCACATTAGGCTTCTCATGCATTTTACAGGGGTGAGGATGTTAAAACTCCCTTATTTCTTGTTCAGGAATATTGAGAAGATGGCCCACTTTGTACAAAAAAAGCCATACCCCTAGCAGATGAGTAGTCTTTATCATTATTCCCTAATCAAGATGATTGTGCTCCATCATCTTAACCTCCTCAACACCTCCTAGGAGACATTTATTGCTCATGACATCTTTAGGGGTCCTCAATTTCCTCCACCAGTGTCTCAAGAATCAGGAGGACCTTCTAGCAGTGCTCAGGTGAAGACAGATGAGAAGGCCAAAGAGACTAGAGCTACTGAGGTGCCTGGGACCTACAAGACATACCAGAGGGGCACAAGAAGATTGTTTGCAGCTGATAGGTAAGTGTTTTCTCCACTTGGTGTGGAAGGGACCTTGCCTTCTTCATCAACTCATAGGCAAATGCTTGCTCCACAAGGTGTAGAAGGGGATTTGCCTTCTTCATCAACACAACAAGAACAGGTGCAACAGCTGCACAAAGGGAAAGAAAAGATGCAGGTGGAAGATCTTGATGATGAAGAGGAAAGAGACTTTGATTTGATGGAGCATGATGAGCTAGAACAACATTATATTCATCATGGCATAGAAACAATTGACTTAGAGGCTCAGGATGAAGCAACAATAGAGAACATCATCATACATGAGAAAGAGGCTCAAATCCAAGCATTGATGGACAATTTAGAGAGAGCCAGGTATGTCATCACATATCTAGAATTAGAGAACAAGCAACTAAGTGATAAGCAGGTCCTCATGGAACTGGAACTTCTCAAGATAAAAAGACAAAGTGACAAGGGTAAGTCAATAATGCAAGAGGAAGAGGCATCGGTCACGTTGACTCCAATTGAGAAGGAAATTGAGGGTGATAGAGAGATTTGGCTTAAAAGAGTCAATTTGCAGTTAGAAAAGCTGCTGCAAAAGGCCAATAGGGACAACCAGATCATCAGGCATATGGCCTACCACTACAAGACTCGAAACAAAATTTGCAATATAAGGGTCAAACAGATGAAAGCAAGGCTAAGACGGGCTCTAAAAGGAAAAAAAGAGGAGGATAGGCTTAGGTTGCTTGCTGAAGCTTCCTTGGCTCATCAGGATACTTGATGATGGTGCTGCTCACCAATTTTGGTCAAGTTTGGAGGAGTTTTTGTCATTTGCAAATTTTGAAAAGTTTAAACACAGAAAATATGGCTCAACGTGGTGCCACGCTTTTCCTAGGGACACCCAATGGAAAAATGGCTTGCATTTTTGGATTCATAGCGATGAGTACATGCACCCTATGAATTTTCTAAGTTTTTGGGGTAGAAATGGTCCACCAAAAAGTCAAAAAACACCCCAAAAATGACCTTTCTGCCACTTTTTGGACACACAGAAGCAGTCTTGGGAGAATCAACTTTTTAGGGGTCAAATAAGCTTCAAATTAAGAAATTCCAGGTGTTTTAGAAAGTAGACTTGAAGATATTTTGAATGAGCTATCATGAGCCCAATTTGGATGCCAGGAAGACCTCCAAAAGGGACATGAAAGTGGCACTACGCGTTGGACTAGTGGTGTTGCGCATAGGACAAATTTTGCACAGGATGGCCATTTTACTGTGTTTTGATTTTGTTCATGGATTTTTTCTCATGGAGGATGTTTTACTACTGTAAATGATGACTTGGCTTGTAAATATGATGGATAATTAGTAGTAGAGGGTAGATTCATTAGATTAAAAGTCATTTTGAGCACAAAAGAATCAGTTTCCTCACTTTTAGAAGCAAGTTGTTAGGATGCCTAGATTCCAGTTTCTTGTTTAGTGTTGGTTAGATTAGCTACTCATCTTAGGGATTCGTCCCCCGAGGATGGGAGGAGGTTGAAACAATGCCTATATCTTCTTATTCTTTCTCATTGTAAAGGGTTGGACTCAGTTGGATGCTTAGGTTTTGATTGTACATCATTTTGTATCAGTTTAGTAGGAGATTAATCAGATATTGTAGCTATTTCTTTGGGATCCATGCAGTATGGTGTTTAGTTCAATTTCCTCCCTTTGTGATCATATTTTTAAATGTTTTTTGTACTTCATTAATCATTTCATTGTTTCTAAGTGAATGTTTTCAAGTTGATAGGCAAAATCCATAACATTAATGCTCTGCTTTGGGAAAATATTCACAGCTCATGTTTTCAACAGTTTAGGAAGGATCCATGATGGTCACATGCTCTTCCTAGATTTTCACTGGTCTTAAATCACCTCACCTACCAAACCCTAGAGTGCTAAGCTTCATACCTACCTTGCCCCATCGAACACCCTGCAATTTTGACCTAGTTTTCTTGCCCAAACTATCCGGCTCCTCCTGATCCCGCAGAACCCCTTCAAAATCAAATCAAACCTTGTGCTACTATACCTAGCCTAATATCATTTTCCTAATCCAGTCATTTTGACTGAGATCCCTACGGAGAGAGCCCTCTCCTGTCCTAGTAGGGCTAGCTATTTGGCTAAGTGTGGTTTGTGGTTTCCCTAGCATTACCTTCCTTCAGCCTGAGGTTCAGTCCAGGTGATAACAACAACATTGGACCTCGAGGCAAGAGCATGTCGTCATATAGGTTTGTATGTTGGGGATGCAGGTATGTAGGTTAAGGATTGTTATATGCATTATTGTTATTTGTATTCCTTTCATTTTATTGTTGTTATGATTATATGTATGATATATGCTAGTTCATTAGTGTAGTCATATGCACATGCGTCAGATAGTCATGAATGATAGTAACTTGTGGTGGTATGTATTGCTATTGTTGTTTTAGGTTAGATAGCTTGATGATTATGTTATATGTTGTTGATGAGTATGTTATAGGTTAACTTGTTGTTGTCATATGCTAGTAACTTGATGACTAGGGTTATTACATTAAGATCTTGATGTTATATGTATCATAATAATTTGGATTATTCTATGCAAATGGTTAAGGTTATGAAAGTTAGGTACGAGTCAATATGTTGTGATATTATGCCATACTAATCTGCGATGATCGTACATACGTGATTGTTATGCATGAACGACAAATGTTTATGAACTTATGATGTGAACATGTTAGTTAGTTACTATTATGGATATCGTGATATTATTTGTGCTTGAGCTGATGTGTTGTGAAGTTATATCATGCTAAGCTAGCTTGATTGTGCAAACAAGATAGCTTCCCCTGAGATACATTAAGGTATGAGCTTGCTTATGTCATCTACTTTGTGCTTGAATGTTTGATTATGTCATCTATTTGGTGTTTGAGTGTTTGTGTCTATTATATCGTCTATCTGTTGTTGAATGTTTGATTAATCGCATGATATGAGTATGTGTCTATAAGACTGCATCAAGAAATGATCTTGTTTTAAGATGGTTTTACTCACACATATGTGTTGAGATAGTTGACATGTACTTGATGGTAATAGGTGATAGTTATAGCATTATGTTTAATGACTATGAGTTAACTATGGATTATGACATGATTGTTAGTCTTGATAAAGGTTGATTTCAAATTAATATACATGATGTCTTTATCTTTGGAACGTGAGACTGAAACTTGTGAGTAGTTGCATGGCAACATGCTTGGTATTAGTTTGACAAGGTAATATTTGATGTGTTATATAACTAATAGTTGGGTGATGTGAAAGTGCATAGTAAGACTCTATTGCAACGAAGTAAAAAAGTAAAAGAAAGGAATTGAGCAAGAGTTTATTTGGCTATGTTTTGAAACTCTAATTCCAAATGAATGAGTGCTTTGCTTATAGGAAGTCTTCTTAACCTTGATTTCATCTGACACTATGTGGGTATTTGCTATATTCATGGACATGTATTTGACAAGCATAACAACTAGTGTCTAGTTATAGCTAGATATGTCAAGGGAATTGGAGTCCCTTGAGAGATGGTGTGGATGTTCTTAGTTGCAAGGCTACGTGCTTGGCACAACCAGGTAAGGTAACCAGTGCATTGCTTATTTATTTATACATTGACAATTATGTGTTTATCGTAGTGTGATGCAAGGAGTTGCATGGAAAGAGAGGTTTCCATGAAATCTTGAAGAAGGCTTGGGTTGAGCTTTCCTTGGGAACCATGGGATTGAGTCATGGTGTTTTTTGCTAATCTTGTGCTTTTGGTCTTTTGTGATTATTGAGCTTGATTTGTGGTTTTGTTTATGTCTCATGCAAGGCCTTGCCACTTTGTTTGTGATGTCATATTGCCATTGTTTTTCATTATTTTCTTCTTGTTTGTTTCTTGGCTTTCCTTTTATGTTTTGACTCTTGGGAATTGGTTTAGGAAGGAAGAATTTAATGGAGCTCAGGGAGAGTTGTGTGGTACCCAACAAGTAAGTTAAAACATGGATGAAGCTCGTTGCATGCATAAGGGAAGTTGAAGGCAAACATATGACAACTAGTTGGATTGGTTGGGTTCATTGAGGTAAATGGATGATGGCAAGACATATATGGGAAAGGTAATCAAGAAAGGTAAAGTAAATAGATTTCAGATGTTAGATGCCTTAGTTACGTTGGGAATTTTTGTTCTCTTTGTTGTACATGGTTTGCACAGACAAAGGAAGTTCTCTTGACCTTGACCTTATGATATCTGGTAATTATGTTGTGATCATGATTGTGTCGATATATATATATATATATATATATATATATATATATATATATATATATATATATATATATATATATATATATGTATATATATATATATATATATGTATATGTATATGTATATGTATATACATATACATATACATATACATATACATATACATATACATATACATATACATATACATATACATATACATATACATATACATATACATATACATATATATATATATATGTAGGTATGTCATTTTTTGACATAATTGTTTTGTGCTAATGTTATATATATGTATGTATCTATGTCACCGTCTGACAGGGTCATCAGGAATTGTTCTTGTGGAGGAATGATTGCTTATGTAGGTGAATGGCATGAAGAGATTCCTGGTTCATGAGGAATCAAGTGGGAAGAGTAGTCATGACAAATATATGAGGTCGGTATCATTTGGATATGAATTGATATTGCATGCTTGTATTATGCCTATGTTTATGTTATGACAGGTAATGCTGAAGGATACATCAGCAAAATGAAAACAACGTGATGCGTGACTTGATAGGATAAGCATGGATAACAGAGAGACACTGGAAGCAAGGTTCTTGGTAGATACAGTGTGGTTTTGGATGTGTGGTACTACTGTTGTGCATATATTTTATATGTTGTACATGTTGCATCTATGATGTTGTGCACATGTGGTGTTGTGTATATATAGTGTGTGTAGATGTTGTTATGCAATGTTATGTACAAGGTGGTACATTTAGTGTTGTGTGAATATTACATATGCAGTGTTGGGCATAGATGGTGCTATGTACATGTTGAATATGCAGCATTGTGTGCATATGGTGTTGTGTGCATGTTGGATATGCAGTGTTGTGTGCAAAAGATGTTATGTACATGTGGAATATGCAGTGTTATGTACATGCAGTGTTGTGTGCATGTTGTACATGTGGTACTATGTACATATGGTATTGTGTGAAAATGGTGTTGTGTACATGTCATGCATATGGTACTATGTATATGTGTTGTGTATATATAGTGCATGTGGTGTTGTGTATGTCTAGCATTGTGTACATGTTGTAAAGGTGGTACAATGTACAAGTGGTGTTGTATACATGTGATGATGTGTACACGTTATGCAGACGGTGTTGTGTATAGGTGGTACTGTGTACATGTTGTACATGTGGTACTGGTGTAAATACAATATTATGTTCATGTTGTACATGGTGTGTTGTGTACATGCGGTATTATGTATGTGCATGGCATATTCGTGATATCATGACATGTGTATTCGTTTTGTCGTACTCTGTGTACGTATATGTATTGTTTTGTACATCGAGTGTAGGTGTACGTATTATGTTGCAGTGTACACTAGTTGTAGGTGTATGTATTGTGTTGTGTTGTACATTGGGTGTAGGTGTATGCTTTGTATGTCAAGTATAGGTGCATGAATTGCATGGTGTTTTATGTGCATGTGGTTGTATGTGTGTGATGCACACTATGTATATGTGCACATGGTTGCGGAGAAGACACTGGGTGTTTGTCAGGTGTGGAAACTGATCCAGAGTGTGTATGAAATAAAGACAAAGGTAGAAGCTAAGGACTGATTAAAAGATAAGTATCAGTATTTTATTTCAGTTTTATTATGCATATGAATTATGATTCTGATTTATGATGGTTACATGTGATTTAAGATTTTGATCTATGATGGTTGTGTTTTGAGCTAACCTGATGTGATATATTTATACATGATGATTTTGTCAAAGATGCTAGTTTGACTTGTTGTGATAGGAAGTAAACAGGATTGCAAGTGTACCTTATTGACGAGCTACCAATGAGGTATGATTTGAAGTTATTTCAATTTATTTTAATCTAATGGAAGTTATGTGCTTGGTATAGGAAGCATGAAAATTCCCGGTTGGGTGGTTGAAATTGACTACAAGCATTAGTGGCAATGACAAAAGGAATTGGAACAGGAAACAATATGTTGGTAAAGTACTCCAGGAGTAGGGCCATTGTGGGACATTGGTAATGAATAGTTTCCATTAATTGCCATGAGCATGCTATGACCGATATGATGGTTTCGAGGTAGGTATATGCCTTGGTTGTTTAACTTTCGAATGTGAGGAAGCCTTGCCAAGGGATGGATCGCTTGAGATAGGGGATGCTGAGGAAGTTGGAAGGGGAGTGACTACACGGAAGGGGTGACCAGATTGCCCGAGGCACTGTGTAGCAGAGAAGGGAAGGTCAGGGATATATTGTTTTGGTCATTTTCATTGCCAGATGGAATCAAATGCACATTGCGAGTGTGCCTTGAACAATGAGTCAGTAACTGTTCATTGAGGGGACATGTAGCGTGGGATTATAGCGATGGGCATTGGATACAGTTTGAATGTGGTGGTGGATTCTGGACTTCCTATGAAGGGGGTGAATCCTGGTATTACTTTGAGGGTGGAGGTGTGAGCCTCTAGATTCCCTTGTTGATTGACACGAGTATCGTATCCTTTTATTTGTTGGTTTAGCAAATGTGCATATGTGTATATGTGGTTATTGTAAATATCGTAATGAGCTATGTTATAAATCTCCAGTAAACGATATGTTTGTCATGTTGTCATGATGTGTTTCTTTTGAGAAAATCTTTCATTGTAAATACTGCAACGAGCTAAGTTATAAAGATCCATTGGCAATATGTTTCATTTTCTGCAGTTTTGCTAAGGTCTTGGTGTGGTTTAACACTGAGGATGGTGTTCCCCAAGTGGGAGAGTTCTGTAACAACCCTGGTGAAAATTCCATGTAATAAAAGTTAATAAAGGAAAAATAAGACTACTATTAAGGGACACTTATTCCAAGTTGAATGGTGGGAAAAACATCCTAGTGGGTGTTCATTTCAGTTATTATGGCTAAAGGAAATTAGCAAAGGTAATGGCAAAGGCTTTGGAAAGGAAAGAATGCATTTTTGGCACACTTATTTATAAAAATAAAGGAAAATAGGAGAAAAGGGAGGTGAAAGGTCACAGGTTACATATGAGGAGGAAAATGAATGAAAATAATAGAAATTAAAGAAAATAGAGGCCTCATTGGTCGGAATTTGGATTAGGGGTAAAAATTTGCTCAAAATTCAAAGTGATCAGAATCACTCAAACATTGAATGATCGCGTTTGTCTCAGCGATACAATCCCAATGCAACTTGTTTCACTCAAAATGGAGCTTGAATGAGAAAGATAGAGACTTCTTTCCACTTTGTCAAACATGCAAAATTTTGGGTACAAGGCTAACTAGGATGCTGACTAGGCATCTGTACAACCCACTTAGCAAAAAGAATATTCCAAGGAATATTTTGACAGGTTGCTCAATCGGATTGTGACAAGTGTTAGCAAGTTATTGGTCAAGTGCATTTGAGGTGGACCAATGAGAGGCTGACACGTGGCAAGTCTGGAGGTTGCCACATGCCCTCTCAAAGGTTGGGTAAATTGTTATTTGGGAGGCCAGTGGAGTTGAACTACGACCTCACCCACACAAGCCCCACACCTTACCCTATCATGCAACAATGTTACTTAACATACATGGAGCGCGTTTTCATTTAAAGAGATTAAATGTGGCAGTTGGGGTGACCAACTTTGTAATCAGAGGCCAGTGCTAACACTAACCACAAGTTTCACGCGCTAAATGGAGATTATCACTAATTAACCAAGCTTATCCCCTAATTAATTACAGATTTAGTTGACGGAAGTTTTGGCAGGTTCGACAAATCTAGCATTGCTCCGTTTTTGTCAGGGTTAACTGGTGTTTCTCCAAATTTGGTGGAGTTTTCCTAGAGAAAACTGAAGAGACCATAAATTTTGCTAAATTCAACCAATTTTGGCTCAAAAAGAGTCATTACTAGATGATTTTGATGCTCTGAATATAATGGAAGAGGTTGCAGAGGCATAAATGCACTTTTGTATGTGATTTTGCTACATTGAAGTTTAAGGAAGCTTAGGGCCACTAGGAGAGGAGGTCAAGCCTAGATGAGCCAAAGTCCAATTGCGGAGCTTGAATAGTCATTTTTTGGGTTTTTGGGTCTTATGAATCCAATGGAGCAGGTTTAAAAGCCATTTGAGCACTGAATGTGCATGTAATCAAATAATTTACCATTAATCCAAAGAGGGCCTAGCCATTGAAGGAGGTCCAAGTAGCTGTAGCCCAGGATTGGTGAACTCCTTTATAAACTTTGTGTTATGAGTTACTATGTTTTACTTATCTGTAATTTACTTGCTTTATATGTGTTTTAAACAACTAATTAACATCACAAATTTCTATTGAAAAGGCACTCAACACTTGACACATAATTCCTCACATTTTGGTTAATATGAGACGATCCTAAACACATTTTTATTTAATACTGATGAGGGAGCTTGCATAGCATTAACAAGTTTTCCCAACATTTAGATCAAGTTGCTATCAAAGCAATTGTTATCTCATTTTAACCCTAAGATGGTTTGCCAAGGTTAGCTAGAAAATTAGCTATTCGTTTTGTATTTGTGCAAGGAGAATTTAATTGTGTGAAAGTTTATGTGTGTAAGCTGAAGAAGGGAGATGGTTTAATATGCTTTGTTGAGAAACTTTTTGAAGCTTTGTGAATCTTTTTGATACATTACAAGTGTGATGGCAGCTTCAACAAGTGATGTTTCTAATCCATCTTCCTTAGCAAGACTCTTTGATTTAGAGATGTTGCAAGAGCTTATCATCATGAGAGATATGGTGCAAGAGATGAATGAAGATAGGAAGGAGAATACTATACTTCAAGAGGAGTTGATGGCCATGAAGGAGGAGAAGAAAGAGCTTCTTGAAAAGATGCATGAGATGGAGATTCAACTCCATGATGCCAAGGAAACCCTAGCCAAGTATGTGCATGAAAATGAGGTATGAAATTCAATTTTATCTTCAATTTCCTCTCAAAATAAATGTTTTGGTGATTTTGAAAGACACACTAGAGGAATAGGGTCCAAATTATTGAAGGTAAAGGGTTAGGAAAACATGCACAAGGCATAGTTGAGGCAATTGTTTTTGAGGAAAGGCCTAGGTATTTTGGTCTTGGTTATGGACAATATGATGGAGAATGCTCCAAAGCCAAGGAGGCACATGAAGGTGTTCCAGGAAAGACTTTCATTACATGTTCATTACCTCAAGCTTGTGTAGTTTGTGTTCATGAGGAACGCAAAATTTTTATACCCACTTTGCAAGAAGATGCTCATTAGCATGCAACTAGTGGAAATGGAAAACAAGAGGATGTTAATAAAGTTTCTTTTGATTATGATAAATGTTATCACTCAGGTTGTTCCCCAAAAGATCTAAAAAAGGGAATATGACCGAGGTAACCACTAACCAATCTTTTCGCTGTAGATTCTAGCCAATCTGCAGCCAGAGAGGGCTCTCTCTTTATTTTTAGCTTTGTTTTGCTATATGTTATGCTAGTTATGAAGTGCAGATAGTTGTTTGATTTTTGGATGGTGACATTTAATAGAACAGGGTTGCAAAGTATGAGAAGTTCAGACCATTGGGTTAATGGAGTCAATGAAAATAAACCTCTGGGTATGGTTTCTTTGGCAAAAGGAGGAACTACAAAGCAAGATAATTAACCATGGAACAATTTTCAAGCTGGAATAAGATGAAATGGAGTTAGGGAATGAAAGGCAATTAAGAATATTTCATTATGCTAACAGAGGGAAAGTGTGTAAATATTACCAAGGAGCAGTTAAGAATTCCTTAATTATATTCAGGGTGTAAGAACCAGGGAGACAGGAGTAGTCAAGAATTCCTTCCTATGCTAGTCCTGTAGAAAACATAAAAATGACAGGAATTGAACACAGAGTACAACAAAGTAAATTCTGGGCTATTATTTTTTCCTGCAATTTAGAACATGATACTTAGATGATATATAAAACACAGAAATAGTAAAACAAGAGTTAAAAAGACTTATTGATCCATGAGATAGTTCAAGAATTCTGCAACATATTCTTTTGCCATTAATTCCATAACCAGAGAGTTGATCAGCAAAGCATTCCAACAATCTTTATTCAGAAGAGTTCTCAAATTTACAGCGCAGGTCCAGAATGAGATTCACCAACAAAAAATACATCTCTAGGGGTGGTATTTATACAAAAAAAAGTTACAAAATATCTCATAGAGAAAATATCAAGTAATAACTTTATCCATCTACTTCTTCAAAGGAAGTAAATGACATTGAAAACAGAGCGCAATGAATGTAGGAGTAATTTCCACTGTACTGGCTGCCTTAGGTGGTCAGATATATTTGACTTTTTACCTCAACAAGTCGGCTGGTAGCTGTCTCTTTATTTTGCGTTCTTGCGTTGCTGTCCCGACCCTCCCATCTGTGCCTGATTCCACTTTAATGTGTTTTGGCGTGACTTCCTTCCTCTGTTGTTTTCATTTTTGTGATATGTGGCACGTGCATTGAATTTGATTAAATGCAGATGATCAAAAGAGAATTAAAACTACATTGGTAAAACCTCTAACATGCTCTGCCACCATTGGTCTGTTGGTACCTGGTGTCTTTGTAGTTTTATCAATATTTCATCAGCTTCGGTATACCTGTAGAAATTGCTGGATTTCAAAAAGATGTGTTATTTCATGCTCGATATAGAACAAATTTTCCAACTTGTCATACAAGCTCTGTCCAGAGGGAGGTACTATGTCTTCTGAAGTGCTTGATGATGCTGTGATCTGATTGGTAACATATGTATTCACCCTGTGAGCATATTGTTCATGTGTCAACAGTCTCTGACTGCTGGTTAACAAACTGGGTAGACCCTTTTGCTGCAAGACTGTAAACTTTTCTGTAAAAGCATTTATTTCTATCTGCATTTCTTGACACTTTCTCTCCAAATTTTGTATAAAATTCTTCATAGTCAGCACCTTTTTAACTGTCAAAATGGTACCTGTTCTGTCCCTGATATCTAGAGCTGCTAGTTGTTCTTTGGTATGAGTATTCAAAAAATGAATTAGTCTATTGGCCTGTTCGGGCATGTTTCCCAATAATGCTCTAGCCTTTTGAATCTCTACTTGGGCCATTTCTATCAATTCAATTTGCTCATGGATAGTCTGTATTGATCTCCATTGATCAGTGATGGACTGGCCAATTTTAGTCCAAAAAATTGTTTTGATTTTTGATAGAGGTTTATGAAGAGTAAGATCTTTCTCCAAGGATTTTACCTTATTTTCCAAGGCCTTTACCTCTCTTGTTTTTTCAGCCACAGTTATTTTAGATTTATCATAGCTTACCTCTAACTTGGCCAGTTTCTCTTTGGCTTCCTTTAGCTCTGCCATTTGGAGTTCTAATTCTTTTATTTCCTTCATCATCTTTTCCATGCTCATGCTGGTATCTGGTACTATTGTTGTTGCTGCTGAAGTATCTGTGACTGATGTACCTGTTGCTGGGACAGTAGGAGGTACAGCTATTGTGGTTGTAGGAGGAGCTGTTTCTGGTGGCTGGGAGGTCGACACTCCCTGCTTCTCTTTCATTGCTTTCTCCAATGCCTGCTCTGTTTCTGCTAATCTCTCATTCATCCTCATCAGTAAACCCATCATGTCCTCCTCTACTTTCTACTGTGCAACTTCTATGGTTTGTGGATGCATCGTAATCGACAGCTTTAATTGCTTTTTGAGGGTTGCAATGTCTTCCTCCTTCTTTCTTATTAATGCTTGGATGCCTTTGGGATCCTTGGGATCATGTCCCAGCTCTATGCTGATTTCTTCTAAGGATTTAATTATGTTATCCTTAGCCAAAGAAGAAGCCTTTTCCAATTCCAATTGGGCAGAAGTATTGTGTAATGAATTTTGCAATTTGTGAGCTAATAATGCTTTGTCTGCCAAGGTGGAGTACACCATTTCTCCAGTTTGTTTATGTAATTCAATCTGGTCCATTGGGTGGATGTCTTTAGAGAGAACTTCCAGATTGGTCCTGATATAATCAGCAGCTGACTGTGGCTGCTGCATTGTGGGCTTGAAGTGACTAAGGGTCATTTTTCCTTCTTGTATATCGTATGCTGCCATTAACCTTTGTTGATTTGTGGGGGCCATTCTCAGCAATTGATTATAAAGTTGGATCCTTATTGGCTCATTTCTAGCCTTTATTTCAGTAAATGCTTTCTTGATATCCGAGCCTTGCTTGCTCTATTGTTTGCTTTGTGGCCTGGTGGATGTAACCTCCACACCATGCTGCCTCTCTAGCTCTTGCTGATATGAGCTAGTTGATGTTTCCAAAATTGGAGGAGTCTGCTGTTTAGCTCTTCCCTCACCTCTCAGGTTGCCTGTTGTCTCTTCCAAGAGTTCTTCTTCAGAGTAAGGATTTAACCTTTTCCTCTTTTCCCCTTGCTGTTCTGCTGGTCCACTTACAGGTGTATCTTCTTGCCTGTCTCTTTTCTTGCCTCTTTCCTCATTTAGAGGAGTTTGTAATACAGGGATTTCAGGTACCTTTGTTTGTGTTGAAGGACCTTGCCCTTGGCTTTGTTCCTTTGATGTATCTGGCTGGTCTGCCATTATATCTTGCTGCTCTGAATGCAACACTTCTTTGCCTTTGGATGTCCCTGCAGGTGGAGTACTTTCTTGGGCAGGTTGTTGTGAAGTTGTAGCAAATGATGTGCCCACTCCAATGTGTTGAGGCAATTTGAAAGGGACCTGTCCAAAAGAGTCCAGGTCAAGTGTTTTTTCAAGCCCTTTCATTGCTTTTTCTAATTTCTCTTCTTCAGTAATCTCTTCAACTAATGTGCCTTCTACCCATTCTTGTTGATTAGCATATTGTTGAATTTCAGGGATTTTGTGGTGAACATATCCTGTAAGCTTGTTTTTGACTCTTCTATAACTTATGAAATGTTCAGGGTCATATGGTGCCCAATAAAAGCTTTGTTTCAGCATAAGTTGATCCCTTAAAATCTTATCGGCCTCTTCCCAGGCCTCCCTTTTATTGAAGATAAAAGGGCCCAATTGATTTCTTATCTTGAGCTGTGCCTTTTTCCTAGCACCATAGAAATGAGTCAAATCTGAACTAATGAATTGCCTGAAGTATTCCAGGGAAAATAGTCTCATAGGGACATACTTTGGCAGCTTGTAGGGGGATAATTCACAGCCATAAATCCTGATCACTGTGTGATTCTGGTAAAAGTACCAGTCACCTATACTGTAGTCCTTTGAGAGATGCAAAATTTTCTGCATTTCAACAAAGAGCTTGGCAGGAGGAGTTGTCAACAATAAAGAAGTGGCTGGATATATGAACAGGTCAATAAACTCATAGTATGTATAAGGAGAGTTATGGAATTCATGGAATACTGAGGTCCAGAAAATTACAAACCTCCTTTCTCCTTTGAGATCCAACTTTCTAAGAGGAATTTGAAAACTATCAGGTTGAAAGTACAGTAGCAAATGATATATGTAGGATGTGTATTTGAACACTCTTTCTCTGTCCAGGCTCATGAATTTCTCATGGATTTTATTGGCTATGAAGGTGGCATAATCATATTTGACAGCAGGGGGCTGTCCTGGGGTGAATATGGACATCAAAACTAGGACAGTTTCATCAATATGCTCACTGGTTTTGAATCCTAGGACGTAAGAAATCATATCAGTGATGAATGTTCCAGCTTCATTGAACCAGACCTGATTAAAAGGAGGTGGCTGCGTGGGCTGGCGATCTAGTTTCATGAACAATTGTGCTATTCTGGTTATTTCTGAACTGGGCAGTTTGGCACCTTGATCCAGCAAGAATCCCATGGTGAGAGGAGCCAGAGGCTGAGTTTGCTTAAAGTTCAGCATCTCATTTATGGATTGAGGAGTAATATAGAAGAGAATAGTCCCAGATGGAGCCATGACTGCTCTTTTTGTGGGGTCATAATTTGCACAGCATAAATGGATGAGATCAGGGAGCACATTTACTGAAGGGAGATAGTAGATAGGCATGTTGGACTCCCAGATTCCAAAGACATCAATATTGCTTCTGTAGCTATTCCTAATTTCACAAAAGGCCTGCAAGTGAGGCTTGTCACCATCATATCCTTAATTTGGAAATCCCTGTCAACAAGGGGCATCCATTCCAATTCTTTATGTGGTGCATTCAAGGGGGCAACATTTAGGGCCACTGGAGCCTCCATTTTCAAATTGTTTTATGACTTTTTAATTGGATTTAGGGCTTTTGCAGCAACAGCAGAGTAAAATGACAGTTGGTGGGCTTTTCTGCGGAATTGCAGGCGGAAATGAGTTTGATTTTTAGCTTAATGGGCAATTTTGCAGAGGAGAACAGAGTTCACGAGATTTCTTATGGAAAAAATGGGTAAAATAGTGACTATAATGCAGAGGTTTTGAAGGTAGCACTGTGATTTTAACTCAAAATTTTGGTTCTGCAGGCAATTTTTAGAGAGAAAACATAGAAAAACAGGGTTTGGGAGAAGAATTTGGGTAAATACCTGTTTTATGGACGCCTGGTGCGAAATGCAGGTAGAAAACCGAGCTGAGGGGCTGCGCTGTGGAGCGAATTTCAGTGGGTGGCGGACTGTTCAGCGAAAATGGCGTTTTGAACGTTAAAAACCATGCAAACATCACACAGAAGAAACAAAGTGAAATGAACAAAAAACGACGTTTAACGGCTTTTTAACAAAAAAATTGATTTTGGCGGGTTTTTGGCGCTCTTTGGTCGGGTGATGTCAGCATGACGTCATCTTTGTCGGGTAGCGGGGGTACGGAAGCTGACTTGGCGCTGACGTGGCAGACACGGCGGATGACATAGTGGTGGGGCGGCAGCTGACGTGGGTGCTGATGTGGGTGACAGCGTCAGTGGCAGGAAAGAGGGCAGTTTACAGTTTTATCGCACCGCTTTATGTACAACGACGGTTTTTGGCAGAACAGATGCGATACAACATGGTGGTGATGCGTGGATCATGTACGGCAGCAAAACCACCGATCTCCCGGAGCCTAACTTTTGGTCATCGGGGGGGTTGCGATATGCATACGAGTCATTGGATCTACGTGGTATGATCCAACGGCAGGCGGACAATGAAACATGGCGGAAGGCTGGAGTATGGGACCCGCGTTAATTTTTAACGTTTTGTAATGTTCTGCGGGGTTTTTAATGTATTCAAGCTTTGGGTGTATTGTTCGGGTTTGGTTATTTATTTAACCGGATGTCAAATAAACTCCATTGTTATATGTGTGCGGGGAGGAGGGTTGTCAACAAGGTTTCGGGTAAACCTTGGACTCCCAAAACATTGACATATGGCTTTAATAAGCCAAGGGTGGGATAGTATAAACTTTGGGGTTTTTGTATAAGTTTTATATAGTATGGGAGGGGGAATATATGTAGGATTTATATAAATAAGAGTTAGAATGTTAATATGAAAGGGATGTTTAATATGAAAGGTAGATTTACACAAAACACTAAGTTTAAAGGTAAACTTAGGCTTAGGAAATAGAAGGAATTCAAGTCATGAACCTTTAAAGACTTAACACAATGGAAGAAAAAGGATTTTTACACAAGAAATGTGGTTTCCTCTGCCTAAGAAACCACAAAGTTTTGCTTAGTTTTTCTCATAAAATGAAATGAACTAGGACCACTGAGCAGATCTCACTGTCCTTGAAGGGATGTTAGTAAGTGTTCTTGGGGAAATGAGAGGGGAAGTTAGTCATGCTTCAACTGTTTTGCAGCCACCTTGCTATGGTATTTGTGATATCCATGAGATAGATCATATTCAACAAGACAAAACTGATCACAAACCTGCTTCTGCAACACCAAAACTGCCTACCCAGCTTATTAATCCTATCATTTTTTCTTCCTTTTCCAGGGTGCATTTGAACTAGCAAACCCTTTCTCTCTTGTTTTCTTTTAACTGCCCTCCTATCTAAGTCTGCCCTTATCTCTTCCAGGGGCTCAGATTTAGCTGTTGAGCACCCTTGCTTCTCTACCTAACTATTGATCTGCCAAGCTTAAACTGTTTGAACAGACCTTATTCTCTAATGCTAAAACAAGAAATTTAAACATGGACTGGCCAAGATTGAGCTTTTTGGCCATCCATCAAGTGTGACAGAAGTCATTGATTCCATATTTTAAACTTCTTTGCAAAAATAGGACAGTAGTGGCATTTTGACTAGCACACTTTCTTGGTCTTTCTTTGGGGTTCATTTTCTTTGTTTTTTGACCAATTCATTCTTTTTGCTCTTTGATTTTTCTTTTAGGGCATACCCTCTTTACATTTTTTTAATTTTTTGATTTTTTGAAAATATGGAACCTTTGCAGCATGGAAAGGATGATCATATTTGGCATTTCAATCGTCAATCATGAAATATGACACCTATTGGTATAGGAACCTAACAATAAACATGGTAAATCTTCACATACTATTTGGAGAAAATTTACATGTTCCTTTTGTGGTTTGAATAACCATACTGTTTCGAGGTGTTGGAAGAGGATATCCATACACAGGAAACTTTCAAAACAAAAGAGACAGAAAGCCAAAGGTCTATGGGATAATGGAAACCATGTTGAAAGAATTATGCAATTATTTGCACTCATTTCCATAAGTAGGGTCATCCTGTAGATAAGTGTTGGACTGTGCATCCAACAAGTCATCCACGACATTTGAAGAAGGTGGAGAGAGATTTTGGCAAGAATGGAAAAGAGGATTCCATAATTGACGTGGGTCAAGATGATACACATGATGAAGTGTATTTGAAAGAAGCGACATTGAAATGGTATGGAAAGAGATGGTTAGATTTCTTAACCAATTAAGGCCTTGCATTTCTTTTGATAATTGATGCAAATCTTGCCTTATTGATGCATTTCCTTGTTATTTGGATGCATTTCTTTTCTCCTAAAAGTATGCTGCATATTGCATGAAGCAAGATGTTGGAAAAGTAGATTATGTTGACTCACTTAGATGCCTCAAAGATGGAAAATTTCAACTACAAATTTGCATGCATGTTGCATTCTTGAACTTGTATGTTGAAGAAGGTGTTCGAAAGTGGAGTATGTTGACTCACTTTATTGCAACAAATTTGGTCATTTCAACTCTTTAAGTACTCGTACACACCAATGGGATTCTTGTACTTGTGAGAGAGTTGAGAATTTTTATACATGCATGAGAGTTTGTGTGTGTGAAGAGTGGAATTTTTAATAGTTTCATTGTTCTTGAACATGCATGAGTGATTGACATGTGTTGGTTGATTGCTTTGTTAACATGTATGTTGCCAACTTGAGAATGTTGATAATTTGCACATGCATGAGTGTCAGCTTGTGTGGTCGATTGATTGTTACATGTATGTTATATCGACTTGGAAGAGTTGATTTTGTCTCCAAAGATGAAAGGGAGATGTGACAAATTGTTTCATGAGAATGTGAAATTCTTGTTGTAAATCGTCAAGTTGTTGTACACGTTTTTGCTTGACTTGAAAGTCAATTGTTTGAAGAAGCATGATTTGTCGACTTGTGTTTAGTCGATGGTTTATACACCAAGATGTAAGAGTACATGGCGATGTTCACATGATGTGACATTTGCTGCTTTGAAGAAGCAAAAGGATGAGGTTGTCAAGTTATATTCTTGCATGAGTGTTTTTCAAGGGTAATGGTGTTTCTTGTGACAAGATGTCGCAGGATTTTGGAAGGTCCACGCTTGAGCAAAAGGCTCATGATTAGCCTTAATTATCAAATCATGACATGAACAACATGTTAATACTAGAGGATGATGGAAACAAGAAGCGAAAGAGATGGCGAATGCATTCTTCCAGATGTGTAATTTGGAACTGTGGAGGTAGAAGAATGGTCATTTATTTTCTTGTTAGTACTGATATTGGAACTCATTGTTGTAGTTCACTCAGATGGGCTTAACTTGGAAAAATGGTTTCCAAGGAGAAGCTTGCATCGAATGCATGTGTTGCAAAGGAGGAACATGATTCTCAGTGGGAAGGCCATCAGTCAACTTTACCAGCACCTAGAGATCACTTTGGTACAACAGGGTGTTTAATTAGCAAGAAGCCAGTAAGTGTTGGATTGGGTCAACAGCAAAAGGAGAACATTGGTTGAAGTACCAAGCCATTTGCAAGGCAAGGCATATCAGTGAACCCAAGTGGTTTTCATGGAGATTTTTCCAAGTAGAATCAATTGATAAACTTGGGAAGGAGAAGAGTATTCAGCTCTCATCAGATAACCAGCTTTTGTGTGTCCAAAATCTTGTTAATGGGAAGCAGTGATCAAAATTTGGATTAGGGGCAAAAATTTGCTCAAACATCAAAGTGCTTAGAATCGCTAAAAAATTGAACGACCGTGTTTGTCTCGGCGATATGATTGTAACGCAACTTGTTTCACTCAAAACGGAGCTCGTATGAGAAAGATGGAGACTTCTGTCAGCTTTGTCAAACATGCAAAATTTTGGGTATAGGTTAACTGGGATGCTGACTAGGCATCTGTACAACCTAGTCAACAAAAATAATATTCCAAGGAATATTCCTTGGAATATACCTAGAATATTTCAACGGGTGGCTCAATCAGATTGTGACAAGTGTCAGCAGGTTATTGGTTAAGTGCATTTGAGGTGGACCAATGAGAGGCTGACACGTGGAAAGCCCGGAGGCCGCCACGTGCCCTCTCAAAGGTTGGGTAAAATTTTATTTGGGAGGTCGACGAAGTTGTACTTGCAACCTCGCCCACACAAGCCCCACCCCTTTACCGCTATGTTGCAATGATGTTACTTAACATACGTGGAGCAAAATTTTCATTTAAAGATATTAAATGTGGCAGTTGGGGAAAGAGAGGGCCAACCCCCTTCAAATGTGACCAACTTCATAGCTGGAGGCTAGCGCTAACACTAACCACACATTTAACGCACTAAATGGATATTAGCGTTAATTAAACAAGATTATCACCTAATTAATTGTGGATTTAGTTGGAAAACGTTTTGACAGGTCCGACAAGTCTGACATTGCTCCATTTTTGGGGGGTTTAGCTGGAGTTTCGCTAGATTTGGTGGAGTTTTCCTAGGGAAAACTGAAGAGACCATAACTTTTTCTAAATTCGACCAATTTTGGCTCAAAAAGAATCATTCCTAGATGATTTGGATGCTATGAACACAATGGAATAGGTTGCAGAGGGAGAAAAGCACTTCTATATGTGATTTTTCTACGTTTAAGTTTAGGAAGCCTAGGGCCACCAAGAGAGGAGGTCAAGCCTAGATTAGTTTAAGTCCAATTGTAGAGCTTGGATAGTCATTTTTGGAGGTTTTGGATCTTATGAATCCAATGGAGCAGGTTTCAAAGCCATTAGAACACTGTAGGTGCATGTAATCAGAGAATTGACCATTAATTCAAAGAGGGCCTAGCCATTGAAGCAGGTCCAAGGAGACGTAGCCCAGGAGGGGTGAACTCATTTATCATATTTGTGTTATGAGATGTTGTGTTTTACTTCTCTGCAATTTACTGGTTGTATATGTGTTTAAACAACTAATTAACATCATAAATTTCTCTTGAAAAGACACTCAACACTTGACACATAATTCCTCACTTTTTGGTTAATATGAGACGATCCTAAACACATTTTTATGTAATACTGATGAGGGAGATTGCATAGCATTAACAAGTTTGTCCAACATTTAGATCAACCATTGATAAAAAGGATTATGAGGATTAGCTGGCGGGCTTGGTCAGTGTAGGCTTGGTTAGTTCAGTTTTGGAGCTATCTCATTATTCTCGCTCTATATCACTCTTGGACACTTAGAATTTTCTTGGAGCACTCTAGCTTTGGAGGAAGGAAGGAAAAGCAGACAAAGGGAAAGGAAGGAAAGCAAGGATCAAGAAAGGAAGAGCAAGCTCAAGAAAATTCAGTCGGAATACTTGGAGGTAATATATTGCATGTGTGATTTCCTAGCTAGTTTTGACATGCATGGCTTTGCTTGTTGGCGTATGGTTCTCTTATTATTGGTGGCATTGTTTTTCCGGGTCATGACAGTGGTTTTCAGCTTAGCCTTTCCTTTTCCTAGATGCCATGGTGTGTTGGGATGTTGATCTCAGTTTTGAGATTTGGAATTGTCGGTTGGATTTCGGAATCTGGGGCTGATGTGGTCTCAAGGTTCATTCCAAAAGGCCTAGGAATCCCTTGACCAATTTTGGCGAGTTAGATAGTAAAGCCCGAGGGAGGTGTCTTGGTTTAGGCCCTAGTGATATAGGATTGGATTGCGGTAAAGCCTAAGAGACAAGGAGATGGAAAATTCCTCATGGAGAGTGATGGATTCTGGATGGAATTCCAAGTTCAGTTCGGTTTTGTGATCAGA
Organism: Pinus tabuliformis; assembly: GCA_031772625.1. Classification (NCBI taxonomy): domain Eukaryota; kingdom Viridiplantae; phylum Streptophyta; class Pinopsida; order Pinales; family Pinaceae; genus Pinus; species Pinus tabuliformis. The sequence goes on along the minus strand of CM062816.1, from coordinate 462,566,949 downwards.
GCATCGGTTTTGGTGTGATCATGGATTTGTGAGGGTGGAGGTGGTTTAAACTCTGGAATCCCTTGGTTATTTTTGAATTGGTTTTTCCATGAGATCCCACATTCATGCTTGGAATATGGCATGGGGGTGACTGGATAAAAGAAAGATTTGGTTCAACCATGCCTATGGTTGGATGGTACGTGGAAGTCCCGAACCTGGTCGGTTTCCTATATTTAATAAAATCTAAATTCTCTGGCTTTTGTACTTATTAATATGTGGATTTAATGGTTGATATCTCACTGATATTTTCATGGTTTAATGTTGGTTATAAGGATGATTATATGACTGATTATTTTCATGGTTATTTCATGTATTTACTTGTAACTAAAAGGATAATGGATGAAAAACCTAATAGATGTCATAACAGTTCAAGGGAGAAGGTGGTGATCCTTCTTGTCATGCGCGTAAGAGTTTTCAGTCATTCATGCTCTGTCTTGCATCCTATACATGTAGATTATATTTATGCCAAGTGTTTGATAAAATGTCAATCTTGTTTGGGAATGGTAAGGCCTAATCCTGGAGTTATTTTTTAGTTTATCAGTATTTTAATCATGTGTTTAATGGATTCTGAAAGTTACAACAAGTTCTGGGCAGTGACCGAAATTTTGGGCTTGAAAAATGCCTTAAATCCCATGGATTTTGGCATAGGTCTGTTGGAAATAGTCCTTGGACATAGGCTTGTGGGAGTATCCATAACTCTCTAGATGCTAGCATGCCCATAGAATTGGAGCATCTAGAGGTTTAATATATTAAAAACTCAGTGGGACCCAGGGGTATGATAACTGTGTGGTTGGGATGGCTCCTGGGAGTGTTGTTGCTGATGTGGAAGGTATGTTTGATGGGTTTTCGTCGATTCAGCTTCCTTAAGGATACCTAGGAGGTTGAATCATATCATAGTAGCCTATCATCACATGTTTACCCTAGTTGGTCGGTTACTAGGGTAGATATGGGAGGAGGGTGTTACAGAACAACCATCAAAACCACATACTAACAAGTACATTTAATCATGAAATAAAAAAAGAAACAATCTCTTATCAATAAATTTAAATCCAAGTCAGGTACTTCCACGTACCACCCGACCATAGATTGGGCTGAACTAAATTTGTCTTTTAGCCAATCACTCCCACACCATATTCCAAGCATGAATGTGGGATCTCATGGAAAAAACTAAGCAAAACCAAATCAGGGATTCTAGAGGAAAAACCACCTCAACCCTCAAACAATGATTCCATATCATGATCAGACATCACTAACCATAATTAGAATGGTCTCTACCCAAGGTTTCCAAGGCTCCAGAGCATTTGTTCCAACCCGGCTCCAAGACTAGTAACTCAACCCACAGTTTTTGCAGGGCTCCAAAGCATTTGTCCAACCAAGGGTCCAATACTAGTAACTCAACCCACATCCATGAGGAACATGAGCACCAATTAGAAAACAAATGGGAAAAAACCCACAACGCCATGACGATCCAGGAAATGGCAAGGCTAGGCAAAACCATTGTCAATCCTCCATGCCAGTGACATATCGTAACCAAATAAATGCATGCATATGCTATGCATGAAAAAATTAGCAAGGAAAACTTACATGCAACTCGATAGCTACAAAGAAAAACCATTGTAGCTTTTGATCCCATTGTCCCCTTGCACTTTCCTAGTTTTCCTTTGTCTTCTTTCTCCAAATCCAAAGTATGCCACAATGATCCAAGAAACTCTAAGTGTGAAAGAGTATGAGAGAGAGAGAGAGAATAGAATGAGAGTGTGAAAGACTGAACTGAAAAAGGCTATGAATTGATCATCAAAATCCTTTTTATCATTGAGGCCTCTATTCTCTCCATTTTTCTCTATTTTTCCTTCAATTTTCGTGATGACGGGCAAAGTCGACAATACCTACATTATGCAAATAAAATTGTATGTCACTCGTCCTAGGCCTTAATCACCCGATCCATGGTGAAAACCTTCTCAATAAAGGGTTAAGGCCCCTTAATTAAATCTCATGTGGAACTGTTTATTTGAATATTCAATAGTCTGAACTTTAGTCAAACTTTCTAGCGAAAAGGTTTTTTTAAGTTAGAAATTTCCCAGCTCTACGTGCCCACTGATCATCTATCGCAATCGCGGAGATTCAAAGGACTCTTAAGAATATAGCATTCAGAACTCCCGATTTGCGATATGCGATTGCTCTTTCCGCCATTCCACGACCTTGCACATTTTCCGACGCTCACCTTTATCACATTCAGCCTCCACCGTTGATTTCACTCCATCAGATCAATGACTGTCGCGTCGTATCGCCACTTAAACCCATTCATCCGTCGAAACTCAAATCACTTAACTCGCGTTGATAAACTTCTCGGGTCTACTCAGGCCCAAGCCTTATCGGCTTCAATCTCCGCCGTTGATCTCACCCTTCAATCCGACGGTTGATGATTCACCCGATCAACCAACCTAATCAGTGATCCACCACTATAGGTCAAGGTACTTTTGATCCAACGGTTAACAACGATATCAGACGGGAATCTTGCGCGACGTTTAACTTCCATTATGGAGCCAATAAAGAATATAAATCCTTGACCTATAAATGTTGGGGTCTGATTTTGAAATGAAAGTTTGATCACTTTATGAGCCGATATCCATTGGATATAAGAGGCCATCAAAACTATGACCTGCGGGTCTTCAACTAGCACATGGATTAAAAACAACTTAACCCCTGCAGTTGACTGTGACCTAAGAGTTGAATATGAGATTGACGGCTAGGAGTGAGTGGGGGGCTTTAACCACGATCAAGAAATTTGTACAATCCTACCTCTGCAGTTGCTGATCACCGTTGATCTAATAGATCTGTCGATCTGACGATCCAGATCTACTTCTATGATTCACCTTCTGCAAGCACTTGGGTTTAATCTCTGTCATTCATTTCTTTTACTTAATGTTGCATGACTTAATCTTGGCCGTTTATAGATCCAACGACTCATATGCATCGTCACCTTATTTCTTCATCCTTCTCTTTACTTCGGTTTTGTGCCATTTCTTCAGTGTTATTCTGTGGTTTCGAGCTTACTTCAGGGTTTCTGGTTTTTTTTAGTTGTTTTGCATAACAACTTCCTCCTGAGCTTAACTCCGTGTACTATTATGCACTACCATCCTTGAACTTCACTTGGATCCTTTGATCGGATTCATCGATCAAACCTTGATCCTACATACTCCCCTTCTTCTCTGTATTCAACTCGAACTTCACCTGCATACATATACTATGCAAAAACTTCTAATTCACACACAATTCATAACTCCATTAATCAATACACATCACACAATTCAAAATCGAATTCTCTGTATTGATAAATAAATATTTGCATAAGAGTATATCTCTCTCTCTCTGGCCTGATATTCTAATCAATGGCCTCTATTTCACAATCTTCCCGTAGGTTTACAGTTAACTTCTTCCCACTTTAACTCCCTAACTAATTAACTTGACCAACTTGACTAACTTGACTAACTTGAATAACTCTTTTTATGCCTTTTAGGCTTACATTTATACAAAAAGATTCTACAACTAATTCCTGGTTTAGATCCATAACCTTCTCAACAAAATCCTAAAATCTCTTCCTTATCTCTAAGGATCCTCTCTAATCCACAAAATCATGAACTAACTCCTAATCTAAGTTTTACAATTAATTCTCAAATCTCTTAATCTCTCAACTATTCTGATTATCTCATGTTCTCCTACATTCGAGAACATTTATAAATATGCCTCACTATACTTAATTAAATCCCTATTCTAGCTTCTCTCATTAAAATAACTCAAAAACCTTAATATTTACATTAATTCGACACTTAGGAAACTAACTTCCTTGGAAACACAAGACCCCCTACATCTACTAAAATAAAATGATTTTTCTTGAACTGAATGTTCCTGCATCATTTCCTCACATGCAATTCTGTGACCTTTCACCTTCCTTTTCTCCTATTTTCCTTTATTTTTATAAATAAATGCCAAGTAATGCCTCTTTTTGATTGCCAATGTGTTTTCTAATTTCCATAGCCATATATTAATCACCAGTGATCCCCATCAATATGTGTTTGCCCAACATTCATCTTGGAATACATGTCCCATGACCTTGGTCTTATTTTGCCTTTATTGAGTTTATTACATGGATTTTAAACAGGGTTGCTACAAAGAACACTCTCCAACAAAGGACCCATCTATATCAGATTGTCAAATCTGGCCAACTGCTGCACTAAGAAAAGTGGCTCACTAGCGACCAAGTTTAGCAAAGAAATTCCCATCTCATGGAGCCATTTAACGCAATGGGAACCATTTCTTCCTAATAGGGGAGGACTGATATAGGTTGATATTAGTGGTGACCCTCCTATTCCACTTAGACCCCCATCATTGTTTGACCAGTTTCCTATTTTTTAACACAATTTCTTATTTTGACAGTTTTTCTATTTTTGGAAGTTTTTGGATCCTGATCTTTCGGTGTCGTTTTGGGGCTCTAAACAGAGTTTTTTGGGAAATAATGAAATATAAGTCAAAATTTATGTTTGCAATAAAAATTTGTTGTCCTCAAATAGAACTTTATAATGGGCTATGTGTGTGCCAAATGGAGATCATATGCCAAAGTCACGACCCTAGGAAGTTGGCATTCTAACTAACCCCATCAAGGCCCATAAGCTTTTGGCATTTCATCTCCTAGGGTTAGGTTTTTGGTTGTTTAATGTTTTTCATATTTTCTTCATGATAAAAAATGTTGAAAGCGTCATTGTTATTTAGTTTTGAAGGCATGTAGCCATCACATCTCTTCTCAGAGATAAGCTACCATTGCTTGAGCTAGTTTTCTGTCATTCTGCATGTAAACAATTTTCAACAATTTTTATTTATTAATTGAATTTAATTTTCACTATATCTCTATGTTTTTGTTTTAAATTTGTATTTCATTTTGTTTCTTCATAAATCTAGATCATATGGACTTGTATGGATTGGGCATCATTTGAGGGTTAACAAGTCAATGATTATGGATTTTCAAAGTTAGAAAATAGGGCAACAATGGGTTAAAGACGTGGATGGATTTTGCAATATGGTAATCAACCAGAAAAGAAAAACTAACATCCTAGTGTTCGCACTAGGGTAGGCTCAAGTTTTGAATTGTGTATGAGAATGTGTTATGTACAAGTTTTGTTGTGTGTGTAATGTTTTTCATTGCATATTGTTTTGCATCACATAATAACAAATTTATATTGCATCATGAAATGTAATTAATTCTTCAATTATAATGGATTAGTTGGTAATACTAAACATGTTTGTAACTAGTCGATGTTGAATGCAGAAATTATGTTGATTAAAGAATGTACAAGGAAAGACTTAGTGGCTTTTTGAGTGTTAGTGTTTTAGTCTATACACTTTTATTCTTGTTTTAACATGTTGCTCTTGTTTAAAAAAAGGCCTTTGGACCAATGTATGAATACATAGATTTGACATGTGAATGAAGATAATGAATTGTAATGCTTAATCCTAATCCTATTTTCTTTCTCGAGGGTTTCTCTACTCTTGTGTGATATCTCTTCAAGTGTTGTGTTTCCCTAATAATGGTTATTCCTCACATTATTTGTGTTGGGTTCTATTTGATTTGTGAAATTCAACATATAGGAACTCTGAATTCATGAAAGAATAAATTCAAATAATTGAGGAAAATCCATAATACTTATGGTGTTCATTGCAAAGTTTAAGAATTGGGAAGTGTTGAGCAAACATTGATCTGAAAGAGAAAAGGTAATGAATCACACTAAAAAGTCTAATAAACTTGATTAGAAAGACATCTAGAACAATAAGTCATTTTTTAGCATTGGAGTTGCATTTGCATCCTAACAGCTATTGTTGTAAGAAAATAATGACAATGCTTTGTGGCAAATAAGCTAAATGTAATAGTCAATTTAACTTTAATAATAAACACCATTTTTACTGAATTAAAGCATTAAGACTATTAGTTAAAGCATTGAGACTATTTTGTTATTGTATATTCATTTTACATTACAGTTTTTTGTTGTTGTGTCTAAACCAACCTAGATCTATCTTCACTCCGAATCTATCAAGCGCTGAGGGGGACACTTGGTAGATGTAGAGTTAAGATGGATCTAGGATGGTTTAATTTTTTCCTTTAAATAGGCTACATTCCACATGAATACCATGGATCATTTTTATTTTTATTATTTTTTGGTTATTTTTATTTTTTTATTACATTACATTACATTAACATGATTTTGAAATATGATTTCTAGAATTTTAATTTGATTACCAAGAACACTTAAGTGGATGGTAGGACTTAACCTCCATGTGATATTTCAAAATATTCTTATTTGTAGATGTTAGAAATTTATCTCAAAAGTAGTTATGTCATTTCTTCCTTTGTGTTTATTTTGGAATAGAGCTTCCAGATTTTAATTTAATTATCAATAATTATTGGGTGGATGATAGAGATTCAACCTCCATGAAATATTCTAAAATATTCATAGTAGTTGTTATGATCAATAAATGTAATCTGAAATGAGTTATGGTTTTTCAGCATCTAATATTAAATACGCCACAATATTGGCCCATGGTAAAGTGGGGTCAATATCCATAGTTAAAAAAGTGATAGGCATAAATCTATAATTGGCATCAAAACACTCTCTTCATAATACATCTCACATTGCTGACATTAGAAAAATCACATACATTAAGTAAATTATAACTTTATTTTAGATTATTATTATTATTATTAATTAATTATAAAAACAATTAATATTTAAGTTAAACATATATATATTTGAAAAAACATGGAACAAGATTCTCATCCACCCAAATCTACTCATTTTACCATGGAAATTCTTAATTTGTAATTAAACTTTGTTACAATACCATGAGTCAATCCCACATACCTCAAAAACTATATCCTTTTGTATATCTCTTTGACAGCTGCTACTTTTCTGGTGCTTGCAATTCTTCATGTGTTGGTGCCTAAATAATGGAGTAACGAGACATCTAAGCCTCAGGACTACCTTCAAATGGTAATGGAGATTCAGTGAAGTTAATTCGAATCATCCATCCATGATGACGAGCTCAACAATAGATGGAACACATTGTGTGACATCCATTCCGTCATCATCTCTTTGGTAGAAAAATCTCAAAACAGGCTATCTTGCAAAATGTATTTCATAGTTAGGTTGCCAAAATGGTCTATGATACACTATAACTCAGTGATAAAGGGACTCCAAGGATTGCTTGTTTTGAAATATATGCTACAGAATGACAGTTCATATTAGTGCTGCTATGGAGAAACTGAAATTCTTGTTTTGAAATATATGCTACAGAATGACAGTTCATATTAGTGCTACTATGGAGAAACTGAAATTCTTGTTGTGACTTGTTACCTGATCTGGATCGCTGATCTCCTGGTGTCTTTCCTGAGTACCCAATGGGCGTTTTCTTTGCCTGCAACATTGCTCTTAGTGTTTCAAGGAAGAGGAAAAACCTCTGTGCAAGGAACCGAGGAAATACTTCCATTGAGATAGATGCAAATTCTGTTTGGAACAATCTAATAAAACTAATATCAGAAAGAGATCCTGTACTGCTCTACAAATCAAATTCTTCTACAGTCCAGGAAGGTAAAGGGCATCACTGATATTGTTGATAAACTAAATTAACATCAATGTCACATGCCACATGTATTGTCATTAAATGAACTTGTGCTAGTGTGTGAGGAAGAGGAAGCGTATGTAGGCAAAGGGGTAGCTACTGCTGGACCAATTTGCCAGTAAACTTATTTTTAAAAACAATGAAAGCTATCAGTACTCCACCTTTGCAGACGTTCTGCAGAAGAGAACCGAAAGCTCATTCGTTGATACATCAAACTCAACAAGTTTAGAACCCATCCCAATTCCCGGGGGAACTTGTCCACTAAACTAGTAAGTTTATCAAGCTCAGAGGGTATAGACCTAGAGAGCTGATTGTTGTATAACTGAAGTCTCTCTAAGTTTGTCAACTTTCCAATCCCATTATGAATGCTTCCATTTAGCCCATTGATTAACATATTATTGATATTGTCTCGAATTGGTCCATATAAATTGTTGTCATATAGAAGAAAATCTGTCATGTTTGAAAGGACCATGAATTTTTTGGGGATCCTGCCCGTCAATTGATTCTTTGAGAGTTCCACGCGCACCATACCTATTATATTCCCTAATGAATCGGGAATTTCTTCTACTAAATTGCAATCTGCCATCCACAGCTGCTGCAACCTTGTCAAGTTTCCGAGTTCATGTAGGATTACCCCTTGAGCAAGAGGATTATTGGCCAGTGTTAAGTTTTTCAACGAAGAGAGATTTCCAAGAAAGAAAGGAACAGTACCATTCAACATATTAGAGTGCAAGAAAAATACCTCAAGCTTAGGAAACCTTCCAAATCCAGCAGGGATATCCCCACATAAATTGTTGACTGAGAGGTCCAATAGCAGCAGCTCCTCCAGTTTATATATCTCATCCGGCAAGAACCCAACGAACATGTTCTTCGACAAATTCAAGTTTTGAAGATGGGTGTAATTCAGCAGACCAGACAGAAAACCCCCCGACTTCTCCCCAAAATAATTTTAGTACAAGTTCAAGTCCCTCATATTACTTAATTGACTGATACTGGAAGGAATTGTTCCACTGAAATTCAAGTTTTGAAGGTCCAGAACCACAACGGATTTGGTGTTTCAATTTTTGTTAAGTTATGTTTGTTTGTTAGGCTTTGGCCTTCAAGATGTTGACACTAACTATAATGGCATCAAATTGGTTTCAAACTTAGATTTCACTTAGATAATCCTAGCAAGTTACCAATTTTTCTAAATATTAAAACAAAAACAAAAAACACATCCAAATGTAAATTAATCAGAAAATTGTTCCTCATGCTTCCCTTCTAGAGGAGAAATGAAAGATATCAAATGATAGCATTTTGATCTCTTTCTGTTGTTGATGAAGTCCCCTTGTTCACATGATGCAAATGTTTCTAAAACCAGTGGTCCATGGTGATGCAAGTGGATATTGGTGGCCACCCACTTATTCCACTTGGACGTCCAACATAGTTTCTTATTTTTCAGCACTGTTTTTTTTCAACAATTTTCTATTTTGACAGTTTTCGGTTCTTGAACTTCAATAGTTGTTTTGAGGTCCTATACGACGTTTTTTTGGGGAAACAAGAAAACATAGGTTATTGATTGATGTTTGCAGTACAAAGTTGTTGTCCTCGAATAGATATTTCTAACGGACTATTGTGCATGTCAAACAAAGATCATATGCTAAAGTTACAACCCTAGGAAGTTGGCGTTCCAACTAACGCCATCGGGGCCCATAAGCTTTTGGTGCTTCATCTCCTAGGGTTATGTTTTTGGATGTTTATCATTTTTCATTGTTTTTCCATGATAAAAAGGCTTCAAAGCCTCATTAAAACATAGTTGAAAAGACATCTAACTGTCACATCTCTTCTCAGAGATAAGCTACCATCGTCTGAACTAGTTTTCTTTCATTCTTCATGTAAACAATTTTCAATAGTTGTTATTTATTAATTGAAGTTTAGTTTCACTATATCCATGTGTTTCTATTTTAAATATGTATTTCATTTTATTCCTTCAAAAATCTGGATTAGTGGTATTAAAGTAGTCTTCTCTTTCTCTATTTTTTTGTGCATGTCCCCAATGAGGTTGGGGTATAAGGAGTTGGGATTCGAGTTGCTTGGGCCCTTGCAAGACCGACCTCACTGAGCCCAACGATTTCCCATAGTTGAAGAAAAGAAAGACAAGGGAGCACGAGATCTTATCAAATTGTTGCTCGAACAAGCCCTCAAACGACAAAGGAACGAAATGATGGATAATTTTTCTTAGATCCTTCAACGGGTACCAATGGGTGACACATCTTCATCAAGTAGTCACTTTGCAGGTACTGCCACCTTTAAGGTACAAAATAATTTTGACATTCCTATATTTGAAGGTTAGATAGATGCAAATGCTCTAGATAAATGGTTAAATCTGTTGAAAGTATATTTTTCAGTTCTTAAATTTTCCGATAGAGAAAAGATTACTTTTGCACTCCTTAAGGTCACACCCCATGTCAAGGATTGGTGAAAAACTTACCATGAGCAAAGGGCTGAGGAGGAATCCTCATTATTTTTAGTCATGCCCTCTTGGGACTCTTTCCAAGATATTGTTATGGAATAGTATTCCCCTGTTGAGAGCTATGAGGACAAGTACATAAACTGGAGCATGCTATGACAAGAAAGGGACCAAGAAGTGGATGAGTTCATGAATATATTTCATACCTTATGCACGAAGTTGGGTATCAAGGACTCTAAGAAACATCTAGTGCTCAAGTATTGTGGTTGTCTGCATAAATATATCCTAGTAGAAATGAATTTCTTGGACATCTCTTTGCTTGGTGCAACATACTGATATACTATCAAGATTGAACATAAATTTAAACAAAAAAAAAATACTCTGGATCGATGAATATGAAGCAAGGAAAGGGTACCCCTAAACTATAGAACAAAGGACATAGCCAAGGTGGAACAACCCAGGACAACGCGTTGAAGCCACAAGCAAAGAATAGCAATGTGAAGACAAAGAAAGGCACAGGAAAGTGGCGTGAGTTCCATAACAGCCCCACTCACAACACAAATGAATGTTGCACAAACCAGCCACTAGTGGCCGAGCTAAAAGCTTCAAAGTCAAACACATGTTTCAACTTTGATCCAGAACCCAAAAAGGGGAAAAATCTTTGATGTAGGACCCACTGCCACTATTTCCACCACCAAGGTCAAGAAAAGTGAGCTCGAAGATTCGGAGGAGGGTGAGTGTGTCTTCCACTCGCAGATGTGGGTGAAGGGCGCTCTGTCGCAGTTCATTATCGATAATGGGAGTCAAAAGAAGCTCATATTATTAGAGGTCATTAAACAACTGGGCCTATCAACAATACCACACCCATACACCATCGGGTGGCTCCACCAAGGGTGAGATCTCCACGTTAGCCAGTCATGTCACTTGCCCTACAACATCAAGCCTTTCATAGACGAGGTATCGTGTGATGTTGCTCCCTTTGAATTTTGTGATGTTTTATTAGGCCAACCATACTTGTGGAAGAATCATGTTGTATATAAGTCTAGATCTTATACTATTATTATTACTTTGGCTAGAAAACTAGGCAAGATACCAGAGGTAGCCCCACCTACCATCATTTCATTGATCTCTGCTAAGAAATGCAGTAATATCATCTCCCAAAATAGTAAATTTGTTTTTTTCCTGATTCACTCACAAAGTAAGGGGAAGATCGTGGCCACATCCATGGCCTCCAGAAAGGGCTCCTTTGTGTAGTAGAATCAAGTGGATAAGGTCATGCAAGAGTACAGATACATCTTCTCCTCACCCATGGGGGTATATTTACATTGTCAAGTCAATAATTTGATGAATATGAACCCCAGTGCACCTCTATCCAATGGAATAATCTATTGTCGCTATCTTCTAGAAAATGAGGAAATCAAGTGAAAAATCTAGGAGTTGCTACAAAAAGGGAACATCCGACCAATTTCCTCACCTTTTGGGAGCCCAATTGTACTTGTACAAAAGAAATATGGGACCTAGAGACTCTGCATTGATTACCGGGCACTAAAAAAAATCACAGTTAGGAACAGATACTCAATCCAACAAATTGTTGGCCTTCTTTACTAGCTCAAACAGGCTAAGCATTTAACAAGATTGATTTGAAGTCTGGCTATCACCAAGTTCCAACAAAATCCATGAATGTATGGAAGACCACCTTCAAGTCTAAGGAGGGTATCTTTGAGTGGTTGGTCATGCCCTTCGAGTTGAAAAATACCACCACATCTTTTATGAGGTTTATGGATGATACCTTGTGGCCTTTCACCAACTCGTTCATGGTTGTATATCCATATGATATCCTCATCTTTAGCAAGAGTTGGAGAAAACAATTTCAACATATTTGACAAGTCCTTCAAACCTTGCGACAACACAAGCTATGTAGCAACCTAGAGAAATTGTCCTTTGGAATGTCCAATATTTAGGCTACATAATTGATGAGTAAGGCGTGCATGTGGATCTAGCTAAGATCCAAGCCATTTGGGAGTGTTTGGCCCCGACAACTCTAATAGAGCTTCACAACTTATTAGGCCTTGCTGATTTCTATCAGAGATTCGTGTTGGGTTTCCCTCATATCATTTGGCCCTTAAGTCAAGTTACCAAAGGTAGAGAAAAATATTTTTTTTTTGGTTTGAGTCACAATAAAATAAATTCATTGATCTAAAACATTGTATTTTCTCTGCATCGGTCCTCACCTTTCCAGACCTGTAATAACCATTTGAGATTAAGATAGATGCCTTTGATTATGCTATTGGTTCAATCCTCACTCAATAAGGTTATACAATGGCCTATCACAGTGATACACACTCTAATATTGTTCAAAGGTACCCCACCTATGACAAGGAAATGTATTCTATAATACACGCCTACTGGCAATGGAAACATTATATTCTATGGAAGGAGACAGTCATCCACATAAATTATTGACCTCTTTAATTTATGTAGACACAGGGGGAGTTGCAAAATGATTTCCAATACAAATGGTCCACATATCTGCAATGATTCCATTTAACATTAAATACAAGAAGGGTAGCATCAATCACGTCACTGTCTGCCTCAATCAACCCCCAATTGTGGCACTAAGCACAATTCTCAACTCTTATGGGAACAATACCTCTAGATGTCCACAACGATATGACAATGACTTGGAATTTGCTGCCACTTACAAGATGTTGATGGTTGGAAAGCCAGTTCCAGATTCCACCTTTAGGATGGGCTATTATGTTATTTAGGACATATTTGTTTTCCTTGAAGTCAGTGTGTTAATCTGATTTTTTTAGCTGGGTCACAAGACACTTTGGTGTGGAGAAGACAGTGGAAGTAATACAAAAGTACTTTTATTGGCCAAAACTCTCACATGATGTTGGAAAATATATTAGATCCTACATTGTCTATGTCATCACCAAGCCAAGCGTTAAGAAGAAAATATTGTACACCCTCCACCTACTCCTAACCAGCCTTGGGAATCCATCTCCATGGACTATATGTCTATCCTTTCTTCTATCAAGCATGGTAATGACTGTGTGTCTATGGTCATTGATAGATTTTCTGAGATGGCCATATTAGTTGTCTGCAAGAAGAGTATCATAGCAAAAGTCACTGCCAAGCTCTTGTTTAATGGATGTGGGTACATTTTGGGGTCTCGTAGACCATTATATCAGATCAAGTTAGAATGTTGCTAAGTGCGTTCTAGTCAAGCCTCTAGTCATTTTTGGACACCAAACTCACAAAGTCAATTGCATTCCACCCCCAGACTGATGGTTAGACAGAAGTCGTCAACAGGATGATAGTGCACATACTACGCATGTACAACTATAAGCATCCATGAACATGGAATGAGAGTCTCCCCTATATGCAACACAACCACAATAGATCTCTCCATAGCTCAACTGGCCATGACCCCTTTCAAGTGGGCTTGGGATTTCAAAAATTGTGTCTCATTAATGTTGCAATCCCTATTGCAACTATGCAGACAAAATCTACACATGTTCAATATGAAGCTAATAAAGCCATCAAGTTTATTGAATGAATTCAACACATCTGCTAGTAGGTTCATGATATCCTAGACAAAGCCAATACTAAGTACAAACAATGTCATGATCAACATTGGGTGCCACAAAGTTTCAAGTGGGCAACAAGGTTTGGTCGCATTTGCTAAAGGAACACCTTACGAAGCCATCAGAAGCTTCAACTACTCCAACATGGGTCGTACACCATTACCAAGAACGTGAGTGGAAACACTTTCATTAGGAGAATTTTGAGGTCTAAAATGGACCTCCTAAGAAAAATGTACAACCAAAATAAAATTTATAAGAACCAATAGGATTCAAGATGATGATGTCAACCATGGGGTATGATTCATCATTTTTGGAGTAAAGATGTAAAAAGATTAAAAATAAATAAATAATAAAACTACTTTTTCAACTTATCTCCCTAAGGTTTTACTCAATTTTGAGTGCGAGTACTTGTTGGATGCAAAATTTTTAATTCCTTGTCCAAAGAGTACCCATGTTGCATACTTTTGATGGACCTTGCTACACAAAAAACAAAAATACATGAAAAAACGTGATTGCAGTCACGATTTTCATGTATTTATCATTTTTTGTGTATTAAGGTCCATCGAAAGTATGCAACATGGGTAGTCCTTGGATGAAGAATCAAATTTTGCATCCAACGAGTGTTTCCACTCAAAATTTGAGTAAACCCACAGGGAGATAAGTTGAAAATACAAGTTTTTTTTTCTTTTTTCCCCTCTAAAATTTGATGATGTAATCTAATCTTATTTTATTATTTCCACTATTATTTTATAATTTCCTTAGGAGGCCCATTTTAGAACCCAAAACTCCCCTAATTCATGCTAAGTATCTCCCCATTCCTTGGCCTGCACCTAGTATTCAATGTGGACTTCCTTTGACCATAATTTTCACCATTGTTGGACACATCAGACATTGTTGAGCAACTAACACCAATAGAGCTTAACCCAGATTGCATTGAGCAGGCCACAAATGATCGGATCATGGACACACATATTAAGAATGTAATCAGCCTCCTTCCACACTTACCCAAGTTCATCAATCGACTAGGGTAATTATGTGATGAAGAGTTACTATGATATGACTAAACCTCCTAGGTACATTTAAGGAAGTGGAATAAAAAACCTAAAACTTCACTGACCTTCCTAAAGAGCTACAAGACCCCTAGGAGCTAAACAACCACTCCAGGTGCCATAACCCTGAGTTAACTTGCTTTTTCCCTGACCTAGGTTGCCAGTCGCATGAATAACCCTATCTCCTAGCAGTTGTAGGCCTCTAGTCTCATGGATAACCCTGCCTCCCAACGACCATAGTCTAAATTTCTCAGTTTTGTGCATGAAACCCCATGATCTGAGCCACTTTTTTGGGGCTAGGATCCATATATCTATCCATAACTTAATGAGACTTTCTAGCCTCATAAAATACATCAAGACAAAGGTATTTACACAAAACTTATTTAAGCACTTGACCTAAACAAGCCTAACTATGACAGACATTTTGTCAAACACATTGTGAACATGCAATCTACAGGTCATAAATGCATATCTGAACATAAGGGTCTCATACTTATTTGAGAATCAACAAGAAGGTCTAATTCCCTCTCATAATAGTTGCAAAAACATAATTAGATCATGCATTCAATAACCATTCATTTACTAATCAAAATATGTTAAGAACCATAAATAGAATTTGTCATGAAACCATGCTTATAACCAACATATAACCATAATAATAACAGTGATAGAACATGTAACATCCTTGGTGAAAATTCCATGTAAGAAAGCTAATAAAGGAAAAATAAGACCATGGTTAAGGGACACTTATTCCAAGCCAAATGGTGGGAAAAACATCCTAGTGGGTGTTCATTTCGATTATTATGGCTAAAGGAAATTGGCAAAGGTAATGGAAAAGGCCTTGGAAAGGCAAAAATGCATGTTTGGCACACTTATCTATGAAAATAAATGAAAATAGGAGAAAAGGGAGGTTAAAGGTCACATGTTTCATGTGAGGAGTAAAATGAAGGAAAATAATGGAAATTGAAGAAAATAGAGGCTTCATTGATAATAGGGCTTCTTCATTGATAAAAAGGCTTCTGAGGATCAATTGGTGGGATTGGTCAGTGTAGGCTTGGTTAGTTCAATTTTGGAGCTCTCTCATTATTCTCTCTCTCACACACTCTTGGACACTTAGAATTTTCTTGGAGCACTCTAGTTTTGGAGAAAGATAGGAAAAATAAGAAAAGGGAAAGGAAGGAAAGCAAGGATCAAGCAAGGAAGAGCGGGATCAAGCAACTTCTACTGGAATACTTGCAGGTAACATATTGCATGTGTGATTTCCTAGCTAGTTTTGACATACATGTCTTTTCATGTTGGTGTATGGTTCTCTTGTTGTTAGTGGCATGGTTTTGTCAGGTTATGACAATGGTTTTCAGCCTAGCCTTGCCTTTTTATGGATGCCATGGTGTGTTGGGATGTTGATCTCGGTTTTGAGCTTTGGAATTGTCGAATGGATTTTGGAATCCAGGGCGGAGGTGGTCTTAAGGTTCATTCCCAAAGGCCTAAGAATCCCTTGACCGGTTTTGGTGGGATACACGGTAAAATTTGAGGGAGGTGTCTCGGTTTAGGGCCTAGTGATGCAGGACTGGATTACGGTAAAGCTTGAGAGACAAGGGGACAAAAAATTCCTCAAGGGTAGTGATGGATTTCGGATGGCATTCCAATTTTGGTTCGGTTTTGTGATAGGATCACTAGTTTTGGTGTTATCACGAATTGGTGAGGGTGGAGGTGGTTTAACCTTTGGATTCCCTTGGTTGTTTTTGGATTGGTTTTTCCATGAGATCCCACATTCATGCTTGGAATATGGCACGAGGGTGACTGGATGAAGGAAAGATTTGGTTCAGCCATGTCTACGTTTGGGTGGTACATGAAAGTCTTGAACCTAGTCAGATTTGCCTATGTTTAATAAAAGCTAAGTTTTCTTGGTTTTGTACTTATTAATATGTGGATTTAATGGCCGATATGTCACTGCTATTTTCATGGTTTAATGTTGGTTATAAGCATGGTTATATGATTGGTTATTGTCATGGTTATTGTCATGTATTTACTTGTAACTAAAAGGATACTGGATGCAAAACCTAATTGATGTCATAATAGTTCAAGGGAGAAGGTGGAAATCCTTCTTGTCATGTCTCGTAAGAGTTTTCAATCATTCATACTTTGCCTTGTATCTTAGACCTGTAGATTGTATTGATGCCAAGTGTTTGAAAGAATGTAAATCTTAGTTGGGGACAGTCAGACCTATATTCCTAGAGTTAGTTTTTGGTTTATTAGTCTTGTCATCATGTGTTTAATGGCTTCTGTAAGTTACAACAAGTTCTGGGCAGTCGTCAAAATTCTGGTCTTGAAAAATGCCTTAAATCCCACGAACTATGGCGTAGGTCTGCTAGAAATAGTTCGTGGACATAGGCATGCAGGCTTATGGGAGATTCCACAGCTCTCTAGACACTGGCATTCCCATAAAATGGGAGCATCTAGAGGTTTAATAGCTTAAAAGTTCATTGGGGCCCATGGGCATGATACCTGTGTGGTTGAGATGGCTCCTGGGAGTGTTGTTGCTGATGTGGAAGGTATGTTTGATGGGTTTTCATCGATTCCACTTCCTTAAAGATACTTAGAAGGTTAAATCATATCATAGTAGCCTCGTGTCACATGTTTCCCTGGTTGGTCGGTTACTTGGGTAGATATGGGAGGAGGCTGTTACAGAGTGGTATCAAAGAATGGTTCACCCCTCGGATTGGATGGGTGGTGTGTTGGTCATGCATTCATACCCGTTGCATATGTGTTCCTTATGCTTGTAGTCCATGTGCTTGTTTCATTTGCATGGTGTTGATCATGGTTGTAGTGATGTCGCCATGTTATGGTTGATGGTGTTTTTGTGGAATGTGGCATCATGAGCGTATGGTTGTATATGCATTTGTTATGCATATTAGTGGCTATTTGTTGTTATGCATGAATTGTCATGGTTATGGTTATGCATGTATGGTAGGTCATACATGCATTGTGAAGTCATTGTACGCAATTAGGTCATCATGATGATATTGGTGTGTTATGATGTTAATGAGTTGGTTGAGATAAAGCAGGAGATGCATATCATTAAAGTAAAGTTGCAGCATTGGACCTCGAGGTAAGAGCATGTGGTCATACAAGTTTGTATATTGGAGATGTAGGTACGTAGGTTAAGGATTGTTATATTCATTATGGTTATGTGTATTCCTTTCATTTTATTTTTGTTATGATTATATGTATGATAGATGCTAGTTCATTAGTGTACTCATATGCACAAGCGTCAAATAGTCATGAATGATAGTAACTTGTGGTGCTATGCATTGCTATTGTTGTTTTAGGTTAGATAACTTGATGATTATGTTATATGTTGTTGATGAGAATGTTATAGGTTAACTTTTTGTTGTTATATGATAGTTAGCTTGAGGATTAGGTTATATGTTGTTGATGAGCATGATGTATAACTTGTTGTTGTTATATGCTAGTAACTTGATGAGTAGGGTTATTACATTAAGATCTTGATGTTATATGTATCATACTAATTTGGATTAGTCTATGCAAATGGTTAAGGTTATGAAATTCAGGTATGAGTTAATATGTTTTGATATTATGTCATACCAATCTACACTGATCGTACATACGTGATTGTTATGCATGAATGAAAAATGTTTATGAACTTATGATGTGAACATGTTAGTTAGTTACTGTTATGAATATCATGATATTATTTGTGCTTGAGCTAAAGTGTTGCGAAGTTATATCATGCTAAGCTAGCTTGATTGTGCAGACAAGATAGCATCCCTGAGATACATTAAGGTATGAGCTTGTTTATGTTGTCTATTTGGTGTTTGAGTGTCGGTGTCTATTATGTCATCTATCTGTTGTTGAATGTTTGATTAATCACATCATATGAGTATGTGTCTATAAGATTGCATCAAGAAATGATCTTGTTTTAAGATGGTTTTACTGACACATATGTGTTGAGATAGTTGGCATGTACTTGAGGGTAATAGGTGATAGTTGTAGCATTATGTCTAGTGACTATGAGTTAACTATGGATTATGACATGATTGTTAGTCTTGATAAAGGTTGATTTCAAATTAATATACATGATGTCTTTATCTTTGGAACATGAGACTGACATGTGTGAGCAGTTGCATGGAAACATGCTTGGTATTAGCTTGACAAGGTAATAGTTGATATGTTATATAACTAATAGTTGGGTGATGTGCAAGTGCATAGTAAGACTCTATTGCAGCAGAGTAAAAAATTAAAAGAAAGGAATTGAGCAAGAATTTATTTGGATATGTTTGGAAACTCTAATTCCAAACGAATGATTGCTTTGCATACAGGAAGTCTTATTAATCTTGATTTTGTCTGACACTATGTGGGTATGTGCTATATTCATCGACATGTATTTGACAAGCATAACAACTGGTGTCTAGTTATAGCTAGATCTGTCAAGGGAATTGGAGTCCCTTGAGAGAAGGCATGGTGTGTTTAGTTGCAAGGGTACGTGCTTGGAACAACAAGGTAAGGTAACCTTTGCATTGTTATATTTATTTATACATTGACAATTATGTATTTATGGTAGTGTGATGCAGGGAGTTGCATTGCAAGAGAGGTTTCCATGAAATCTTGAAGAAGGCTCCAGTTGAGCTTTCCTTGGAAACCATGGGATTGATTCATGGTGTTTTTTGCTAATCTTGTGCTTTTGGTCTTTTGTGATTGTTGAGCTTGAATTGTGGTTTTGTTTATGTCTCATGCAAGGCCTTGCCACTTTGTTTGTGATGTCATATTGCTATTGTTTTTCATGATTTTATTCTTGTTTGTTCCTTGGCTTTCCTTTTATGTTTTGAGTCTTGGGAATTGGTTTAGGAAGGAGGAAGTTAATGGAGCTCAGGGAGAGTTGTGTGGTACCGGACAGGTAAGTTAAAACCTGGATGTAGATTGGTGCATGCATAAGGGTAGTTGAAGGAAAACATATGACAATTAGTTGGATTGGTTGGGTTCATTGAGGTAAATGGATGATGGCAGGACATAGATGGGAAAGGTAATCAGGAAAGGTAAAGTAAAATTGTTTGAGGTGTCATATGCGTTAGCTACGTTGGGAATTGTCGTTCTCGTTGTTGTACATGCTTTGCAAAGACAAAGGAAATTCTCTTAACCTTGACCTTATGGTATCTGGTAATTATGTTCTGATCATGTTTGTCAAGATGTATATATATGTATACATGTATGTATGTAGGTATGTCATTTTCTGACAGGATCATGATTGTTTTGTGCTAATGTTATATGTATGTATGTATGTATCTATGTCACTATCTGACAGGGTCATCAGGAATCATTCCTTTGGAGGAATGATTTCTTATGCAGGTGAATGGCATGAAGAGATTCTTGGTTCATGAGGAATCAAGTGGGAAGAGTAGTCATGAAAAATATATGAGGTCAATATCATGTGGATATGAATTGATATTGTGTGCTTGTATTATGCCTATGTTTATGTTATGACAGGTAACAATGAAGGATACATCAGCGAAATGAAAACAACGTGATGCACGACATGCTAGGATAAGCATGGATGGCAGAGAGACACTGGAAGCAAGGTTTCTTGGTAGATACAATGTGGTTTTGGATGTGTGGTACTACTGTCGTGCATATATTGTATATGTTGTACATGTTGCATCTGTGATGTTGTGCGCATGTGGTGTTGTGTATATATAGTGTGTGTACATGTTATTATGCAATGTTATGTACAAGGTGGTACATATAGTGTTGTGTGAATATTGCATATGTAGCGTTGGGCATAGATGGTGCTATGTACATGTTGGATATGCAGCGTTGTGTGCATATGGTGTTGTGCACATGTTGGATATGTAGTGCTGTGTGCAAATGATGCTATGTACATGTGGGATATGCAGTGCTATGTACATGCAATGTTGTGTGCATGTTGTACATGTGGTGCTATGTACATATGGTGTTGTGTGCATGATTGTACAAGTGGTGTTGTGTACATGTTGTATAGGTGGTACAATGTACATGTGTGTTGGCTTATATGGGCCTGACCCAGGTTCGGAAGACTTATTTAGCCAAACAAATCTCGCATCTACCGACCCTTTAGGCAACAGCCCACGGAGCGCAGACTGAGGTCTCACCCGAGGTAGCAGGGGAGGGTGTTGGAACCAGGTTTCTGCACCCTAGGGATTTCTTGATGTGGTCTGGAAGGTTCGTGCACCATTATGTGGCCTCGCGCCACTCTGCTTCTGCGTAGATCCGGAACAAGGCAATTCCTTAATATTTATTATTACTGAGTTTGCTACAGATCAGATCTACTGTTTATGGTCTTTAAGCAAAAATTTACTATAGATAACCAGTTCGCGCACCCAGAAAAGATACAGATTTGCATAAACTCAATATATAAGCATAAGCGCACAGATCAAACTGATATATCAGCCATAAATTAACTATATCTGCAATAATTCAGATTCAACACAGTATTTCAAAACCAACTTATATTCTTTCGCTAATACAACCAGATTTGCCCTGCGCACTCAGCTATAGGGGTCCGCGCACATAGCTGCGGACTCTAGTAGGCCTCTACGCACATAGCTGCAGAACCTCTATCTACCCACCAACACCCTCGACTCAGACTTACAGACACTTCAATACTTCTTTCTTCAAAAACCCATTACATTTCAAATCCAAAAGTATATCTAAAAAACTGACTCCTAACTCTAGAGCCTTGCTCTATTTATACATTTCCATGGTCCGCGGACCATGGGTAGGCCGAATTATTTTACATTATCTTTGGTTGGACAACCCTTTGACTTGACCCATTACATTTCGTGCTCTGTGCATCTCACGGAGCCTTTACCCTACCTTTACCAAAATTGCGGGCTTTAAGCCCCAAAACCGTTACGCGGGGCCTCTGCTACCCAACATTCCCCCAACACAATCATCGTGACTCATCCTGAGTCACTCAGCTGGTGTGACAATCTTTGCGCAGAGGTCAGTTAGCAACTGTTGTGCTTCGCTTGTACTTGCAACAAACTCTTCCACCATCCGCTGTACCTATTCAACGCGTGTCGCCGATACATCAGTCTCTATCTCAGTTGCTTCCCTGGGTGCATATTCTGCCTGCATGTGTGCCACCTTGCACTCGATGGCGATGGAAACCGCGAATGCCTCATCAATCCATGGCTGGATTCGTTCTTTTATCACTGCTTTTGTTTGTCGGGCAGCATCAGCTTGTATTTTCAGGGCCTGGGCCTCCCTCATCTTGGCCAAGAACTGTGTAATAACAACTGTCTGCGCGGTCCCTCTGGCATTATCAAAGTCTTGCTGGAGCTCCCTTGCCTCTGTTTCCAATTGTTGTAGGGTTGGATCTTCCTGAAGGGAAGTGAGCATAATAAGCGACTGAGCCAACAAGTCGGTGCATTCCTTCATAGAACGTGTGATCGTTTCCTGCCCAGAGTTAATGATGCTTTTGCTCGGTGACCTCTGGTGGCGTCGAAGGCTGTACCTGCAATTTCAGCTCTATGATCTGCATGCTGAGCTCCAACTGAATCCTCGTGGCCTCCTGCTTTGTGTCACGGAACCCACTAGTCAGCTTGTGGATTTGTATGCCAACAGGTAAGTCAGCTGCAATCTCCAGCTTAGGGGCACGTAAACATGATTCCCCTACAAGTTGCTCCAATTGTTGACTCTGTGCGACGACTTCGTCCTGCTAGAGGCTCAACTGTTCTATATTAATTCTCTGTTCGTTGAGTACCTGTTCCACATGTCCTTCCCTGGCGCGGAGCTCCATCGTGGCACTGTCTTGGAGCTGGTACAAACTTTCACGTGGGAGGGAAACCAAATTTAGGCCTAGCCTCGTAAGCCGTCCGACCACAGCTCTGTCCTCCACATTTTTTGTTATCAATGCTCCTATTGTAATCGCGATAGTATGAGCAATTTGGGCCTTTAGCAGCTTCTCAGTGGCTGACATACCTGAAACCTCATGAGTAGTGGTGGTTCCTGTTTGTGTTGCCCATGTCCCAAGTTCCTGCAGCTGCGCGCGAAGCTCCCCCAACACAATCTATTGCTCCGACATGGCCTCGTCGATTGCGTCCCGAGTGACTTCGTGAACTGTGTCCCCTATGTCACCTAGGTCACCCTCGGTCAAGGTGGTTAGTTCTCCGTCCCATTTAGATGCCTTGGCCTTCTTCCACGGCTTTGTCCGTTCTATCGGTGGCAACCATTTTAAGGGCGCACCCATGGTGGTTGATGGTGTTCCTTCCATCCTTATCTCCGTGGCCGTCTCTGTGGGCACCTTCTGACGGCTTTCGTCCTTTGCAGCCGCTCCAGCTGGTGCTTTGTTTGTTGAAGTCTGCGCTGCCTCCCGGGCCGCTCGAACTTCTACAGCATGCTGTTTGTTCCATTTTTGTTGTGCGGCATGCTTAGCTTTAGCCTTTTGTTTCTTGATGGCGGCCTCATCGCGCCCCACCGCATCTGGTCCACGCCATGCCGGTGGCCAAGTATCCAATACCGCATCGATAGCTTCATCAATGGCAAGGAAAGGAAGTGTAGTCCACGTCTGGTCGGGGTCCTTACGCGTCCGGATGTAGACAAAGTGCATGTCTGCTTTAAACTCAGCTATGTGCTTCACATTGTCATAGATTTCGTTGGACAACTGGGGTTGCTGGGTGACCTAGTGTTGAACATTTGCGTCCATCAGTATCCAAAAAATATTGATGCCCATGATTCTTTGAGCATCCTTGGTTGCCCAGAGCGACGCAAATTTGGCGGCTTCTGGCCAATCCTGGTCCAAGGAGGGAAACTGACTGTCTGCAGGTAGTTCAGTGGTAACCAGCACAATGGACAATAGCAGCCATGCATAGTGGAAGGTCTTTCCCTCCTCTTAGACCTCCCTATAGTTGGTTAGGAATTCTTCACAAAGGAACTGTGCCCAATTGAACCATTCTCCAGCTGCACATTCCTTAGCTACCGCAATGATGATCACTAGAACCTCGGTGCCGCGGCATTTCCGCATCACTTTCCTTGCCAACAACTAGGTAGCAACATGGACTGCTTTGTTCAAGGTACTATCAATAACGTACCCTCGCTGCCCTTTGTCTAGCTTATATTTCTTTTTCAGGGTTTGTGTCATCGCCACTCTTATCGACAATTTCCCTAGGGTCTCTCCCTTCGCAGGGAAGCAGTGAGATCCTATGAATGAGTTCTGTCGTGATGGGGATGGGTTTGCTAAGCCACAAGTATCCATCATGTATGAGACAGAGCAACTGTCTGATGACCAATATTGTATTGGCCCGCGGCATCCTGGGTGATTTAGGGAGTTCGGCTTCTTGCGGCGTGGGATTCTGTGGACTTTCCGTGGTAGGGTTGATTGACCGGAGGAAGGACTCTCGGTATTCCTTTGGCAGTGCCTGAAACCACCAGCTATCCTCCATTACTTTGTCATTCATCTTGCTTCTCTCGGCTTGAACCCAGGGCGTGCTAGTCTTCGAATGATCAAACTTTGTGGTGTGCCCCTCTTCTTAATATATGATTTCAAATTCAAAGTCAACTGTTTGCCCGTTTCGTGACTCATTAATGCGATTTTGGAGGTTACCCTTACGCCTTAATTGCTTGCTGCCTGCTCCGCCGTGTCTTAAATGGGACCTCTTATCATGAACAGTACCTGCAACGGTCGCCTTCCATCCCATCCCCACGGCAGCGCAACTCTTGGTACGTGGATGTGTCCTATGCCTTTGATTGTTCGTGCGCATCGCGGCCAACTTGCGCAGCTTCCCTGTAGCCTTTTTTATAGTTCCGTGCCCTCTTCCAACTGCGTGGAGCACTAGGATTGGGCCTCCTATGGATAGTCAGGTGGTTGCACCCGTCGTGCGAGCCTTCCGCTTCCCTACTAGCCCGAGCTGCGGGCACCCTTCACGTTCCTTTAAGTCTGATAACGTATCGTAGTCTATGTTCCCTTGTGCCCTAGGGTGCAGTCACAACCATGCTAGCAGGGTCGCGGCTTGTCCTAGTAGTGTAGGAGAGCCGACCATGTCCGGTCCCTTCAATAGCTCTTGCGCGTGACCCGTGTGGGTGACTTCTAATTTTATTTTATCAATTTCTTCATCCAGCCTCACACTTTTCTTTCATAGTCTGGTCGCTGTTTCCTCTAACTTGTGAAGTCTCATTTTGCTGTGTCGAACGGCTTCCCATAACTACCAAATCTTGTCGCAGGTCTTCGTGTTTAGGTTGGACCATAGGGGAATGGCCCGTTCGTCTGTGGATAGAGTTCCTTTGGCATACCTTGCTTTGGGTATGGTCATATTGGCCCAACGAACCCTTGCTACGTGCAGATTTAGTTGGGTCGATGGTCACGCAACATACAACTGTACCCTTTGTTGTAGATGGATGACTGCCCTGCTCTAGTGTGGTTGTCGTGCACGTCTTCCAATCCGTACATAGAACCGATGTCTCCGTCTCAACTTCTTCTATTCACACCACCTTGGTGTGCGCGGCGCTTCTTCCGACGCACCATGTTGCTTCTGGGCTACGATTGAGGTGCCAGGGTTGATGAACTTCCCCTCACTGGTTGCGTCGTTATCTGCTGGTCATTGCCTTACTTCAGTGGTTACGCGCCGCAATGATCTAGTCATCATATTACAGTTGAGTGTGGTGACTTCCTGCAATCTATTCTACCATCTCTCAATCTCCTCATCTGAATCCGATGTGCACGAACTATCACGCTCCCATGAGAATCTTCCATCCGCTGAGGGATTCACCCGACCCTGGTCTTGTGCTGTTATCTGGTAGATGCAGTCTAGTTCATCGTCACTTTCTTCGTCATGCACCGGCTCGGTGTAGCGCGCTCCTTCAGCTGGGTCCAGCGGAACTGTGACACGAAGTGCCTTTTTCTCAAAGGTCATTTTCTGTCTTTTTAAGTTGATAACCCCATTCATGTTTGTGGCCCAATCTATTCCTAACAATGCAGGGTATGGATTACTATCATCAACAATTTCGATTACCTCAAAATCGGTCTACATACTTACTCCTTCAATGTCCACTGTCACCCCTTGTAGTCATCCCATCGATAATATCTTTTGCTGATTGGCCATCTGTAATTGAATAGGAGACCACTGTAATGCAGACCTACCCATGCGTTCCCACATTTGTTTAGGCAATACATTCGCGTCCGAGCCTAGATCTATAATGACATGGTCCATCTCGTATTCCCCAATTTGCACCATTAGTCGCATCTCCCGCCCGATGCGCAGAGCATGTTTCCCCAGTTTCTGGACTACGCGTGGTTCCCCTGATCCTGCACATCTAGTAATAAGCTCTTGGAGTCCTTTAACCACCCTATTATCATGTAGCAACTTCATACATGTCTCTAAAAAGGTGGTAAGCATAGAGGGATCCATTCCCGGCTCAATTGGATCCCTATCACCTGGGGTAGAGACCTTCGTGAAGCTCTCCAGAGCTTCTTTAATTGTCCCTTTCACTTGCTCAGGTTCCTTTGTCAGAGCACCGCGACCCTTCTCATCTTCCCCAGACTGTTTCCTTGCATCTCCTTCGGTAGTTGCACCACTTCTTAGTACCATGTTTACGTTGGGGTCCTCTTCGCGAGGTTTCGATCTCATCATCTAGACATTTTGAGTTGGAGTGGGCTGCAATACCCCTTTTTCACGCATTTGGGCGATAAGCATTGGATAGTCTACCATTTCATGGTCAAATTGCTCACAGTACAGACAAGATATCCTCATTGGATTCATGTAGTCGTGAGCGTAGTGCCCAGGCCCTCCACAGTTATAACAGATCAGCTGTCTGTGGCCTCGCCCGAGCCCCATTCCTCTTCCCCGTCTGCGTCCTTCAAATCCCCCGCGTGGCCTGACGGCTGGATCGCAACCCTGTGCTTCAGTCTACACTCGATAGGCCGAGGTTCTTTCCATCATTAAATTGTAACTTTGACAAGTTCTCTCATCATGACCCACTGATCTACAAAAGTTGTAGTACAGTTGTTGCGGGGTCTGGGTATACTTCTGTTACAGGTGGCAGTTGTCTGTTGCGTGCTTTCCTCCTACTTGACAAATTGCGCACTAGAGCGCGGGTGTCGTACTTGGCCCTACTTGTACCTCCAGCTTCAATGGCATTGGGCCCCCTCCCGCCAGATAGTTCGCGAAGACGGGGCAGTGGTCCTTGTTGTGTCCTTGGCTTTTGCACTTAATGCACCCTCCCTCTGTACGCGCCTCCGGTTGGGGTGCCCTTTCTTGCTTCAAGCTTTGCATTTCTAAGCACAAGTTTTGTAGTTGCATGTGGATTTGCTGAACTCCCAACCCTGGATCCTGTATTGGAGTTTCGTGCAACCTCATTGCTGTCTCTAGTGCTTTGGCTTGGGTTGAGATCTTTTGCTGTGATAGTGTTGTCCTCAGATGTGGTGTCAAAGATGCCACAAACCATGCGCAATGCTGCGCATCTATCAACATCATGTTAGCCTCACGGATTGTGCTTTTCAATCTCTGATCCAAATCCCAGGGGGTTTCACCTGGTAACATCGCGATCTCCTTGAATCCAATGACCGATTGCGTCTCCTATTTTGACCGACTAAAATTCCTGGTCAATGCTTCCTTGATTACCGCTATTCCTGCATTCGGATGATCGCTTGAGTACTTTATATACTATGTCAATGCTCAGTCCTATAGCGCATTAACCAGAGTAGCCTTTTTGATGTTATCATCTGTTATGCCTTGGGCTTCCCATACAACCCTTACCACAAACCAGAACTGACCTGGTTCCTCATTTCCTACACCCTTAAATAATGACAACTTGACTGCGCTCGCCATCCCAACCCTCGGTGGTGGCAGAGGTGGAGTCAGTGAAGATGGATTTGATGTAGGTGAAGTAGGTGATGGCGTGGTCGGTGGTGGTATCAGTGGAATGTGTTGCCCAATCAACCGAACTACGCTTCTCGGAGAGAACCCTGCGAGTTCTTCCTTGCTTTCTCGCAAAATGGAAATCAGAGGGTTGTTCTCTAATCCTTCGGTTCCTTGGTAACCTCTTCCGCTCCGCGTTACACCAAACATCAATAAACGTGCATAATCTATTTTTCACACAACAACATCTTAATCCAAGTATTCAATGATTTGATATACTTACCCCACGGTCCTTGGAGAAAGCGCCTTTCTGCTTCACTATAACTCACAGTTGTGTCTATCGCGAACTCAGTGATAAACCATCCTTTTACCTGATCCAACCAGTGATCTACTGCGCATGCGATTTTGTCAGATGCTTCTACCTTGCACACCAATTCTGGATTCCACACAATAGGTTGATCTAGTCTACACCTCCCCATGCTATCAGCTAACCTCGCAATCCACTCGTACAACTCTGTTGAGAATGACGTGAAGAAGATCTCATGGATGTCTGTGTATATGTAACGATCCAACCACTGTTCTTCTGATATCTGCGGATTTCTGTTTTCTTGAACCACGAACTCGTGAAGCTTCTGATCTAGCCAATCTTCAAGCTCTTTCTTCGTTGGGTTCCAACGTTCCGACATCAAACATCCCTTAGGCAGATCCTGGTCCTGGAAATAGAACCATTTGTTGGCTTATATGGGCCTGACCAAGGTTTGGAAGAGTCATTTATCCAAACAAATCCCGCAGATACCGGCCCTTTCGACAACAGCCCGTGGAGCGCGGACTGAGGTCTCACCCGAGGTAGCAGGGGAGGGTGTTGGAACTAGGTTTCTGCACCTTAGGGATGTCTTGATGTGGACTGGAAGGTTCGCGCACCATTATGTGACCTTGCGCCACTCTACTTCCATGTAGATTCGGAACAAGGAAATTCCTTAATATTTATTGTTACTGAGTTTGCTACAGATCAGATCTATTGTTTACGGTCTTTAAGCAAACATTTACTAGAGATAACTAGTTCGTGGACCCAGAAAAGATACAGATTTTCATAAACTCAATATATAAGCATAAGCTCACAGATCAAACAGATATATCAACCATAAATTAACTAGATCCGCAATAATTCAGATTCAACACATTTTTTTAGAACCAACATATCTTTACTCAATTCTTTCGCTAATACAACCAAATCTGCCCTGCGCAATCAGCTGCAGGGGTCCATGTACACAACTGTGGACTCTACCAGGCCTCTGCGCACACAGCTGCAGAGCCTCTATCTACCCACCAACACCCTCGACTCGGACTTACAGACACTTCAAGACTTCTTTCTTCAAAAACCCATTACATTCCAGATCCAAAAGTATATTTAAAAAACTGACTCCTAACTCTAGAGCCTTGCTCTTTTTATACATTTCCATGGTCTGCGGACTATGGGCGGGCCGAATTATTTTACATTATCTTTGGGTGGACAACCCTTTGACTTGACTCATTATAATTCACGCTTCGTGCATCTCGCGGAGCCTTTACCCTACCTTTACCCAAAATTGCGGGCTTTAAGCCCTAAAACCATTACGCGGGGCCTCTGCTACCCAACAATGTGGTATTGTGTACACGATGTACAAGTGGTGCCGTATACATGTGTTGATGTGTACACATTATGCATACGGTGTTGTGTATAGGTGGTACCATGTACATGTTGTACATGTGGTATTATGTGCATGTCGTACATGTTGTGTTGTGTACATCGGTATTATGTATGTGCATGGTGTAGTCGTGGTATCATGACATGTGTATTCGTTGTGTTGTACTCTGTGTACGTATATGTATTGTGTTTTACATCAGGTGTAGGGGTATGTATTATGTTGTGGTGTACACCAGATGTAGGTGTATGTATTGTATTGTGTTGTGTTGTACATTGGGTGTAGGTGTATGCGTTGTATGTCAAGTATAGGTGCATGTATTGCATGGCATTGTATGCATGTGTGGTTGTACGTGTGTGATGAACACTATGTGTATGTGCACATGGTTGAAGAGAAGACACTGGGTGTTTGTCGAGTGTGGAAACTAATCCGGAGTGCATACGAAATAAAGACAAAGGTAGAAGATAAGGATTGATTAAAAGATAAGTATCAATATTTTATTTCAGTTTTATTATGTGTGTGAATTATGATTCTTGATGGTTACATGTGATTTAAGATTTTGATCTATGATGGTTGTGTTTTGAGCTAACCTGATGTGATATATTTAAACATAATGATTTGGTCGAAGATGCTAGTTTGACTTGTTGTGACAGGAAGTAAAAATGATTGCAAGTGTACCTTATTGATGAGCTACCAATGAGGTATGATTTGAAGTTATTTCAATTTATTTTTAATCTAATGGAAGTTATGTGCCTAGTATAGGAAGTACGAAAATTCCCCGTTGGGTGGTTGAAATCGACTGCAAGCATTAGAAGCAACGACAAAAGGAATTGGAACAGGCAACAATATGTTGGTAAAGTACTCTAGGAGCATGGCCATTGTGGGAAATTGGTACCCAATAGTTTCCATTGATTGCCATGAGCATGCTACGACCGATAAGATGGTTTCGAGGTAGGTATATGCCTTGGTTGTTTGAATTTCCAATGCGAGGAAGCCTTTCTAAGGGATGGATTGCTCGGGATAGGGGATGTCGAGGAAGTTGGAAGGGGAGTGACTGCACGGAAGGGGTGATCAGATTGCCCAAGGCACTGTGTAGCAGAGAAGGGAAGGTCAGGGATATATTTGTTTTAGTCATTATCATTTCCAGATGGAATCAAATGCACATTGGGAGTGCGCCTTGGAATAATGAGTTGGTAACTATTCACTGAGGGGACATGTAGCGTGGGATTATAATGCTGGGCATTGGATGTAGTTTGACTATGGCAATGGATTCTGGACTTCCTAGGAAGGGGGTGAATCCTGTATTACTTTGAGGGTGGAGGTGTGAGCCTTTGGATTCCATTGTTGATCAATACGAGCATTTTATCCTTTCATTTGTTGGTTTAGAAAATGTGCATATGTCTATATGTGGTTATTGTAAATATCGTAATGAGATATGTTATAAAGCTCCAGTAAACTATATGTTTGTCATGTTGTCATGATGCGTTTATTTTGAGAAAGTATTTCATTGTAAATACTACAATGAGCTAAGTTATAAATATCCATGGGCAATATGCTCCCTTTTCAGTAGTTTTGTTGAGGTCTTGGTGTGGTTTAACACCGAGGACGATGTTCCCCAAGGGGGAGAGTTCTATAACAACCTTGGTGAAAATTCGATGTAATAAAAGTTAATAAAGGAAAAATAAGACTACGATTAAGGGACACTTATTCCAAGCTGAATGGTGGGAAAAACATCCTAGTGGGTGTTCATTTCGGTTATTATGGCTAAAGGAAATTAGCAAAGGTAATGACAAAGGCATTGGAAAGGCAAAAAGGCATTTTTGGCACACTTATTTATGAAAATAAAGGAAAATAGGAGAAAAGGGAGGTGAAATGTCACAGGTTACATGTGAGGAGAAAAATGAAGGAAAATAATGAAAATTGAAGAAAATATAGGCCTCATTGAACATAATATGGATTAGATGCAAAAATTTGCTCAAAAATAAAAGTGCTCAGAATTGCTCAAAAATTGAATGAATGTGTCCCTCTTAGTAATATGATCCCAACGCAACTCATTTCACTCAAAACGGAGCTTGTATGAGAAAGATATAGACTTCTGTCTGCTTTGTCAAACATGCAAAATTTTGGGTCAGGGCTGACTAGGATGCTGACTAGGCATCCGTACAGCCCAGTGAGAAAAAATAATATTTCAAGGAATATTCCTTAAAATATTCTGATAGGTTGCTCAATCGGATTGTGACAAGTGTTGGAAGGTTATTGGTCAAGTGCATTTGAGGTGGACCAATGAGAGGTTAACATGTAGCAAGCCCAGAGGCTGTCACGTGCCCTCTCAAAGGTCTGGTAAAATGTTATTTGGGAGGCTGGAGGATTTGAACGCATGACCTTGCCCACACAAGCCCCACACCTTACGATATCGTGTAACAATGTTACTTAACATACATGGAGCATGGTTTTCATTTAAAGAGATTAAATGTGACGGTTGGGGAAAGAGAGGGCCAACCCCCTTCACATGTGATCAACTTCGTAACTGGAGGCTAGTGCTAACACTAACCACGCATTTAACATGCTAAATGGAGAGTAGCGCTAATTAACCAATCTTATCCCCTAATTAATTACGAATTTAGTTGGCAACAGTTTTGGCAGGTCCGACAAATAGGGCATTGCTACATTTTTGGCGGGGTTAACTGGAGTTTCTCTAGATTTGGTGGAGTTTTCCTAGAGAAAACTGAAGAGACCATAAATTTTGCTAAATTTGACCAATTTTTTCTCAAAAAGAGTCATTTCTAGATGATTTGGATGCTCTGAACATAATGGAACAAGTTGCAAAGGTAGAAAGACACTTTTGTACATGATTTTGCTACGTTGAAGTTTAAGGAAGCCTTGGGCCACCAGGAGAGGAGGTCAAGCCTAGATCAACTAAAGTCTAATTGTAGATATTGAATAGTCATTTATGGGGTTTTTGGGTCTTCTAAATCCAATGGAGCAGGTTGAAAAGCCATTTGAGCATGTAATCAGAGAATTGACCATTAATCCAAAGAGGGCCTAGCTGTTGAAGCAGTTCCAAGGAGATGTAGCCCAAGAGGGGTGAACTCTTTTATCAGCTTTGTGTTATGAGTTGTTGTGTTTTACTTCTCTGTAATTTACTTGATTTATATGTGTTTTAAATAGCTAATTAACATCATAAATTTCTCTTGAAAAGACACTCAACACTTGACACATAATTCCTCACATTTTGGTTAATATGAGACGATCCTAAACACATTTTGATTTAATACTAATGAGGGAGCTTGCATAACATTAACAAGTTTTCCCAAAATTCAGATCAAGTTGGTATCAGAGCATTTGTTAACTCATTTTAATCGTGAGATGGTTTGCCAAGGTTAGCTAGAAAATTAGCTATTGGTTTTGTATTTGTGCAAGGAGAATTTAACTGTGTGAAAGTTTATGT
Source organism: Pinus tabuliformis (assembly GCA_031772625.1). Lineage (NCBI taxonomy): Eukaryota > Viridiplantae > Streptophyta > Pinopsida > Pinales > Pinaceae > Pinus > Pinus tabuliformis. The sequence continues at coordinate 462,534,176 of CM062816.1, read as the reverse complement.
GGGTAACTTGAAGAAGGGAGATGGTTTGAGATGATTCTTTGTTGAGAAACTTTTTGAAGCTTTGTGAAGCTTTTTGATGTATTACAAGTGTGATGGGAGCTTCAACAAGTGATGTTTATAATCCATCTTCCTTAGCAAGACTCTTTCATTTAAAGATGTTTCAAGAGCTTATCATCATGAGAGATATGGTGCAATAGATGAATGAAAATAGGAAGGAGAACACTATACTTCAAGAGGAGTTGATGGCCATGAAGAAGGAGAAGCAAGAGCTTCTGGAAAAGATGCATGAGATGGAGATTCAACTCCATGATGCCAAGGAAACCCTAGCCAAGTATGTGCATGAAAATGAGGTATGCAATTCAATTTTATCTTCAATTTCCTCTCAAAATGAATGTTTTGGTGATTTTGAAAGACACACTAGAGGAATAGGGTCCAAATTATTTATGAAGATGGGTTATGAAGGTAAAGGGTTAGGCAAACATGCACAAGGCATACTTTGGCCAATTGTTGTTGAGGAAAGGCCTAGGTATTTTGGTCTTGGTTATGGACAATACGATGGAGAATGCTCCAAAGCCAAAGAGGCACATGAAGGTGTTCCAAGAAGGACTTTAATTACATGTTCATTACCTCAAGCTTGTGAAGTTTGTGTTCACGAGGAATGCAAAAGTTTTATACCCACTTTGCAAGAAGATGCTCATAAGCATGCAACTAGTGGAAATGGCAAACAAGAGGATGTTGAAAGCTCTAAGGTCATTGAAACCATTGTTGGTATTCCAAAGAGAGCTACTACCTCATCAAATTCACCTCTTCAAGAAGGCGACAAAGGTGAATGTGCAAGGTATAAATCTGCCTTTAATAAAGTTTCTTTTGATTATGATAAACATGGTAAATCTTCACATAAGATTTGGAGAAAATTTACATGTTCCTTTTGTGGTTTGAATAACCATACTGTTTCGAGGTGTTGGAAGAGGATATCCATACACAGGAAAATTTCAAAACAAAAGAGACAAAAAGCCAAAGGTCCATGGGATAATGGAAACCATGTTGAAAGAATTATGCAATTATTTGCACTCATTTCCATAAGTAGGGCCATCTTGTAGATAAGTGTTGGACTGTGCATCCAACAAGTCATCCACGACATTTGAAGAAGGTGGAGAGAGATTTTGGCAAGAATGGAAAAGAGGATTCCATAATTGACGTGGGTCAAGATGATACACATGATGAAGTGTATCTGAAAGAAGCGACATTGAAATGGTTTGGAAATAGATGGTTAGATTTCTTAACCAATTAAGGCCTTGCATTTCTTTTGATAATTGATGCAAATCTTGCCTTCTTGATGCATTTCCTTGTTATTTGGATGCATTTATTTTCTCCTGAAAGTATGCTGCATATTGCATGAAGCAAGATGTTGGAAACATAGATTATGTTGACTCACTTAGATGCCTCAAAGATGGAAATTTTCAACTACAAATTTGCATGCATGTTGCATTCTTGAACTTTCATGTTTAAGCCAAGAAGGTGTTCGAAAGTGGAGTATGTTGACTCACTTTATTGCAGCAAATTTGGTCATTTCAACTCTTTAAGTACTCGTACATACCAATGGGATTCTTGTACTTGTGAGAGAGTTGAGAATTTTTATACATGCATGAGAGTTTGTGTGTGTGAACAGTGGAATTTTTAATAGTTTCATTGTTCTTGAACATGCATGAGTGATTGACTTGTGTTGGTTGATTGCTTTGTTAACATGTATGTTGTCAACTTGAGAATGTTGATCATTTGCACATGCATGAGTGTCGGCTTGTGTGGTCGATTGATTGTTACATGTATGTTATATCGACTTGGAAGAGTTGATTTTGTCTCCAAAGATGAAAGGGAGATGTGACGAATTGTTTCATGAGAATGTGGAATTCTTGTTGTAAATCGTCAAGTTGTTGTACACGTTTTTGCTTGAATTTAAAGTCAATTGTTTGAAGAAGCATGATTTGTCGACTTGTGTTTAGTCGATGGTTTATACACCAAGATGTAAGAGTACATGGCGATGTTCACATGATGTGACATTTGTTGCTTTGAAGAAGCAAAAGGACGATGTTGTCAAGTTATATTCTTGCATGAGTGTTTTTCAAGGGTAATGGTGTTTCTTGTGACAAGATGTCGTAGGATTTTGGAAGGTCCACGCTTGATCAAGAGGGTCATGATTAGCATTCATTATCAAAACATGACATGAGTAACATGTTAATACTGGAGGATGATGGAATCAAGAAGCGAAAGTGGACAAAAATGCCAAAAACAAATTGCAGCCATTGTAAACCATTTGATGTGTTGAACCCAAGAAGTGAAAGAGATGGTGAATGCATTCTTCAAAATGTGGAATTTGGAATCGTGGAGGTAAAAGAATGGTCATTTATTTTTTTGTTATTACTGATATTGGAACTCATTGTTGTAGTTCACTCATATGGGCTTAACTTGGAAAAATGGTTTCCAAGGAGAAGCTTGCATCGAATGTGTTATCGCTCCAGTAATTCCTTTGAAGTAAAAAAAGGAAAAACCAAAGGTAACCACTATCCACTTTTGGAGATCAAGACCTAGCCTTCCTGATTCTCATAGAGGGCTCTCCCTTTAAGATTTAACTTTGTTTTAGTTAAGGAGTTTTAGGCTAGCTATGATTGTTCAAGGGGTTTTGATTTTGTTTGAGATTGGGTGGTGGGATCTCTTAAACAGATGGATAAATTGATGTCTTTTAGACCATTGGGCTATGGAGTCAACTGATAAGGAAGCAAGGTTGGATAAAATCACTAAAGGGGGTGTTCCAAGGGCAAGATAGCAGAGTGGATTTCAGATGTTTGAGACAGAGGGGTGAAAATATTTCACTCGGGGTGAGAGAGCAGTTAAGGGTTCTCAGACCTGGATAATGAATGAAGAAGGAAAGTGTAATCGAAATCAAAGGGAAGTTAAGGATCTTTTAACCAAGATTATTTATGAAATCAATTTAAACTAAAGAGAAATTAAGAATTCTTTAATTTAAATTTCAGAAGAAAACATTGAAATGATTAAATATTAAAACAGAGTGTGATTTAAACAAGTTTTGAAATATATTTCCAGTTATAGCATTTAGATTGAAAAACATATAAGAATATGAATAACTTTGAGAAATTGACAAAGACACATGAAAATACTTGTCTGATATTTACTCAACACATGAATCCTTTGAATAGTCTGATCTTTATTAATCAATCCAGCTTGCTGGCTCATCAACTGATACAATAAACTTATGGTTCTTATTGATAAAAAAAGTCTATAGAAATGTCTAATAGAGTCCACCCTACATACTTTGAATTGTGAAGTATTTATACAAAAAATTATTCCAAAATATCTCAAACTAATTTGAGATTTAATCTAGGAAATAAAATATCTTCTTGCAAGAAGATAGAGACAACTATTGAACTGCTTCATGTTGTCCCTTTTATTTTGGTATTGTTGGCCTTTATGGTTTGATTTTAGCCCTTTATGCTGCTTTGTTGTTTGATCTTTTATGCTGGAATCTTCATTTAATTTTGGCTTTCATCTGATACACTTTCACTCTGCTGATCTATCTTCATCTTTTTACCTGGTTGTTTTACTTTTACTATACTTTAACCTTTTTACTGCATATTTCTCATAGTAAATCAATCAATTTCTCCCATGTTTCAGCATTAGGTAATTTGATCTTTAGCATCCTTCTATACATTTCATTTGCCTCAGTGTATTTGGAAAAAGTGGGCTTATTGATAAACAAGTGTTTTACCTCATGCTCGAGGTAAAACAAGTTTTCAAATGTTTGATAAAGTACTTTGCCTGTTGGCAATGCCTTGATTGATGATGTACTGACCTATTCTTTGGCTAGCTCTCTAATTTTGTTGTTGTAATCCCATTGTGTCATGATCTTGTCATTTATTACCAAGGGACTGGGTAACCATTTCTCTCTCAAAATTTGAAACTTAGCCATAAACCTATCAATGGCTACCTGCATATTCTGACATTTGTCCTCCAGGTTTAACATTAAGTTTCTCTTGGAAAGGACTTTTCTCACCTCCAAAATTGTCTCTGTTCTGTCCTCTATATCCAATTCCTGAAGCTCATACTTATTTTTACTGTTAAGGAATTGGATGATTCTGGTGGCATCTTTAGGCATCTCTCCTAATTCTTCTTTTACTTTTTGGATGGCCTCTGTAGCCATCTTTATTAAATCTATCTGCTCAAAAATTACCTAAATAGATGGCCAAATATCATTGACAGAGTCAATGATATTGGCCCATAGTAGTTTCTTAGCTTTACCAAGGGGTTCTTTTAGTGTTAGGTCCTTCTCCATGGCTTTTAATCTCTCACTCATTCTGGCAGCTTTTTTCACTTCTTCTTTGTGCATGATTTTGGCAAGCTTGTAATCAGTCTCCAAGCTTGTCATCTTCTCTTTTAGCTTATTCATTTCTGTTGCCTATATGGACATATCTTCCATAGCTTTGACAAACTTTGCTGCTTCTTCACCTGATGTACCTACTACTGATGTAGACTCTATGGAAACCTGTTGTGCTATGGGCATAGGAGTTGTGGGAGCCAATGAGGCTATCAATGTGGAAGGAACAACTGTTGAGACTGTTGGGATGATATCCACTGAGGCAGTGGCAATATCAGTCTGCTTTAATTGGATTAGGGTGTCCAATTCCTTCACTGTTTCCCTCAATTGGTCATTTAATTTGAAGACTAATTCCATCAATTCTTCATGTCTGTTTTGGTTTTCCAAAACTTCATGTGTCTGGGGATGCTGCAGCTAAGGTATCTTCAATTGATTTTCGAGTGCTGCAATGTCATCATTCTTTTTCTTAATTCGTTGCTCAGTGGCTTTGATTTCTTTGGGATCATGTCCCAATTCAATCACTAAGTCTTCCAAAGACTTGATTCTGGTATCCTTGGCCTGTGAAGAGGCCTTCTCTAACTGATACTGAGCTGAGATATTGGTCAATGAATTTTGCAATTGATGGGCAGCTATGGCTTTACCTGTAAGGGTGGAGTAAATCATTTCTCCAGCCTGTTTGTGAAATTCAATTTGGTCAATGGGATGAATATCCCTTGCCATTACCCGAAAATCAATCTTTTTATAATCTGCTGATGTCCTTGGCTGTTATACAGTTGTCTTTATGAAGGACATTTGCATTTTTCCCTCCTTGATGTCAAAGCTGACATCAACCTGGTTTGGTTTGTAGGTGTAAGCTTGAGATACTGTGCATAAGATTATGCTTTCAGTTTCTCATTTCTCATTTTTATTTCTTTAAATCTGTCTTTAATATCCTTATCTTTATTAGCAGGCCTACTAAATGAGGATACTTCTACACTGAGCTACCTTTCTAACATTGGAGTTTGTGATGCAGATGGCTCCTGTGTTTCCCCAGATGTAATTGTGCCCCTACTCATGTCAAACTCAGTATTGGTTACTTTTGTTGAGCCTTCTGTGTCTTCCTGTTCTGAAACAGGATTTATCCTTAGCCTTTTTCTTTGGTTTCCTTCATACTACACATTAGATGTGTTCATGCCTGAAGTGGAGGCTCCCTCCCTGTTCCTCTTGGGATTCCTTTCCTCATTCTGAGGAGTTTGCAAAACTGTAGGGGTACTCGTGGTTGCTTCTTGTTATGGTATCTGCAGGAATGAGCTTTCATCAAGTTGTCTTTCTAGATCAATCAAGGTATTTTCAACATCTACCTTTGTACTATCCCTGCCTACAAGAGTGTTTTCCAACCACTCAAATTGATTGACATATCTTTCTATCTCTGGTATGGGGTGATGAATGTAAGGCCCCAATTTGACCTTTTGTCTAAGTTTGGTCATAAACCCTTGGGGGTCATATCTCCACATAAAATTGTTTTGGAACTTCATTTGTTGCAGAATCATGTCTGCCTCTTGCCTTGCTTCTCTAGAATTGCAAATGAAAGAGCCTAACTGATTTTTGACTCTGAACTGAGTTCTTTTCTTGGCTGAGACAAAATTTACTTCATCAGAGTTCATTATTTTCCTATAATACTCTAGAGCAAATAACCTCATGGGGAGGTATTTGGGGAGTTTGTATGGGGCAAGCTGGCACCCATAGATTCTTATTTTTGTGTGGTTTTGGTAAAGGTACCAATCTCCCACTTTACTTTGCTTGGACAACTGGAGGACTCTTTTGATCTCTTGGCTTATTCTTGGTGGAGGACTTCCTGTTAGCATGGTCATGATTAGATGGAAAAAAGAGTCAATGATGTCTGTATAGGTGTATGGTGAGGAATACTTGTGGAACAATGGTGTCCAAAATATGACAGACCTAGGTTGGCTCTAGTATCAAGCTTCTGGAGGGTGAAAGGGAACCTGTCTGACTGAAAATACAAAAACATATGGTATAGTACAGACGAGTAATTGAATACTCTCTCATTGTGCATTCTAATAAACTGTTCATGCATTCTTTCAGCTATGAAATGGGCATAATTGTACAAAGTAGCAGGAGGATTTCCTGGGTGAAAATGGACACGAAGGCTAGGATAAGTTCATCAACAAATTCATCAGTGGTGCAGCCCAAAATACATGATATCATAGTGATAATATGCTTGCCCCTTTCAGAGAAAATGGTAGAAACATATGGAGGGGCATCTTTAGGAATGTGTTTGTCTTCAACAATGAGAGTTTGAAATATTTTGGCTAGTCTAGAGGTGGTCAACTTGGTGTTCAGGTTTAACAAATCCCCAATGGAGAGTGGGGTCAGGTTAGGACCTGGTTGGACTTGCAACATCTCATTAATTGACTCAGCTATGATTGTGAACAAAACTTTTTGGTCAGGGGACATTATAGCTCTTTGGTTGGGAATGTAACAAGCATGGCGTATATGGACAATTTCAGGAAAGATATGTACTTGGGGAAATTGGTATTTGGAAAAATTGGATTCCCAAAGGTAAATGTGATTAGAATGGTTTAGATATCTGTCTTTACTCAAACAATGAATTTTGAGCAGGACCTCATATGCACTTGTATCTCTGATTTGAAAATCCCTGTCCGCCAAGGGGAGGTGGTCTAGGTCCAAATGGGGAGTAGTGATAGGTTTGACATCCATGGTGACAAGGGCAGCCATAATTCAGTTCTTGTGGATTTGAATTTGGCTTTCACAGGTTTATTCAGAGGTTTTTGACGGAAACTAGAAGTTTTCAGAAGGGTTTGGGCATAGACTTTTAAATTTAAAGTATTTTCAATTAATTTTACTTAATTAAAATACTTTACAGACTGAACGCTTTCAAATTGGAAAGGGTGACTAGTAGTTTATCTTTAAATACCTAGAATTGGGTGAATTAGCTTCAAATTCAAGGTTCACGGCAACTGCAGATGTTTGAATGGCTCTGGTATAGACTGAGAGGTTGATTGAGGTCTCTGCAGCTTCTTCAGGAGTGGAATTTGAGGTTAATTGGTAAATTCAGTGTTCACAGGTGTCGCACTGGTTTGCAGAGGTTCACAGAGAAAATGAGCGAAAAAAGGTGAAAAAGGGCTTCGTAGGCTTTTTATTGAGCAATGGTCACTTTTTGGCGGGTAATTTCACATATGAACAGTAGGTGGTTTTTCGGGTTTGGCGGGGAGGCGGTTTCCCAAGCCATCACACCACTTTTGTGGAGGGAGTGGTATTTAGGAGGGGTCACCCGATCTACTCCATTGCTCGACATGTAGCAGTTGGGGGGCTAAGGAAAACCACCTTATCGGGCGGGTAAAGGTCAGTCGTCGGGCATGGCTGTGGATCGTAGGATGAGAGAAATGATGATCAGACGGTAGTCGGACGAGGGAGGTGCGTGGGTGATAAGAGCATGGGTTTTGGGGGGGGGCTAGGGTTTTAATCCTTCACGGTTTGGGATTAATTTAGACTTAATCATGAGTTAAAACGATCAGGTGGGGCTTAATGAGGGGATTTATCGGTTTTGTCAGGATATGGGGTAATTTATATAATTTATATTAAAACTAAGGGTTGGGATATTTATATAGGGGATTTATTTAATATACGGGAAAAGGCACATATGGAGATTTATATAATATAAATTAATATGAAATGAACGGAGTGAGCATACCCTTAGCATAAATGTAAAGTTTGCGCATTTTATTCACATACATTTCATACTTAGCATAAAACACTTTTGTGGGTTTTTTGAGTGAAATAGAATTTAACATGGGGTTTTTATTTTTCCTAGGCAAATGAAGTTTATCCTTAGGAAAAGGGGTTTTATTAGGGTAATGAAGGGAAAATGAATCTTATGAAGGGAATTCTAACACTTGATGTCCATAATTCATTAAGCCGAGGGTCTGGTCCCACCAAAGTTCAGAGAAATGCTCTCAGCCTTTTTGACTTGAAGGATTTATGTACTAGAAATTACTTGTGAATGGGGGAAATTAGTAAGTAAAGGGGTGAAAATAATGAAGGGGAGTTAATTAAATGAACTTGCAAACCATTGTTTTTTCCTTCTTAATTGCTCATGCACTTTGAAACATATAGTCAAGCATGATAAATGTGCTTTTATCCAATCAACTTTATACTTATTCATTACTTACCCTACCATTTTTTCTTCATTTTATTTGGGTTCATATTTTTTCATTTTTTGATCTTTTCTTATTTTTTTTGTCCTTTGATGTTTCTTTTAGAACATACCCTCTTTACATTTTTTAATATGGAAAACAATTGCAGAAAGCAAAGGTATGTACAATATTACAAGGCTCAAACTTAGCCAATTCAAAATTATGAATCCTATCACTATAGGACCCTAACAGAATGCATGTGTTGCAAAGGAGGAACATGATTCCTAGTGGGAAGGTCCTCAGTCAGCTTTCCAAGCACCTAGGGATCGCTTTGGTACAACAGGGTGTTTAATTAGCAAGCAACTAGCAAGTGTTGGATTGGGTCAACAACAAAAGGAGAACATTGGTTGAAGTATGAAGCCATTTGCAAGGCAAGGCATGTCAGTGAACCCAAGTGGTTGTCATGGATATTTTTCCAAGTAGTATCAATTGATAAACTTGGGAAGGAGAAGAGTATTCAGATCTCATCAGATATACAACTTTTGTGGGTTAAAAAGCCTGTCAGTGGGAATGGGTGATCAAAATCTGGATTAGGGGAAAAAATTTGCTCAAACATCAACGTGTTTAGAATTGCTCAGAAACTGAACTACCGTATCTGATTCGGCGATACAATCCCAACGCATCTCATTTCACTCAAAACAGAGCTCGTATGAGAAAGATAGAGACTTCTGTCAGCTTTGTCAAACGGGCAAAATTTTGGGGACAGGGTTGACAGGGATGTTGACTAGGCATCTGTACAGCCCAGTTAGCAAAAATAATATTCCAAGGAATATTCCCAAAATATTTTGACAGGTGGTTCAATCAGATTGTGACAAGTATCGGTAGGTTATTGGTCAAGTGCATTTGAGGTGGACCAATTGGAGGTTGACACGTGGCAAGCCTTGAGGCTGCCACGTGCCCTCTCAAAGGTCAGGTAAAATGTTATTTGGGAGACCGACGGTGTTGAACCCACGACCTCGCCCACACAAGCCCCACGCCTTACTGCTATGCCGCAATGATGTTACTTAACATACATGGAGCGCGGTTTTCATTTAAAGAGTTTAAATGTGCTGATTGGGGAAAAGAGAGGACCAACCCCCTCCACATGTGACCAACTTCATAGTTGGAGGACAACACTAATACTAACCACGCATTTAACACGCTAAATGGAGATTAACACTAATTAAACAAGCTTATCCCATAATTAATTGCGGATTTAGTTGGCGGCAATTTTGGCAGGTTTGAAAAATTGACATTGCTCCATTTTTGGCGGGGTTAACTGGAGTTTCTCCAGATTTGGTGGATTTTTCTTATGGAAAACTGAAGAGGCCATAACTTTTACTAAATTCGACCAATTTTGAATCAAAAAGAGTCATTCCTAGATGATTTGGATGCTTTGAACACAATGGAACAAGTTGCAGAGGCAGAAATGCACTTTTGTATGTGATTTTTCTATGTTGAAGTTTAAGAAAGCCTAGGGCCACCAGGAGAGAAGATCAAGCCTAGATCAACTGAAGTCCAATTGCATAGCTTGGATAGTCATTTTTGGGGTTTTTGGGTCTTCTGAACCCAATGGAGCAGGTTTCAAAGCCATTGGAGCACTGCAGGTTCATGTAATCAGATAATTGACCATTAATCCAAGAGGGCCTAGCCATTAAAGTAGGTCCAAGGAGATGTAGCTCAGGATGGGTGAACTCCTTTATCATCTTTGTGTTATGAGTTGCTGTGTTTTACTTCTCTACAATTTACTTGTTGTATATGTGTTTTAAACAACTAATTAACATCATAATTTGCTCTTGAAAAGACAGTCAACACTTGACACATAATTCCTCGCATTTTGGTTAATATGAGATGATCCTAAACACATTTTATGTAATACTGATGAGGGAGCTTGCATAGTATTAAAAAATTTGCCCAACATTCATATCACTCATTGATAAAAATGCTTCTGAGGATCAGTTGGTGGGCTTGGTCAATGTAGGTTTGGTTAGTTTAGTTTTGGAGGCCTCTTATTATTCTCTCTCTCTCACTCTTGGACACTTAGAATTTTCTTGGAGCACTCAAGATTTGGAGCAAGGAAGGAAAAGAAAGAAAATGGAAAGGAAGGAAAGCAAGGATCAAGCAAGGAAGAGCAAGATCAAGCAACTTCAGCTGGAATACATGCAGGTAACATCTTGAATGTGTGATTTCCTAGCTAGTTTTGACATGCATGGCTTTGCTTGTTGGTGTATGGTTCTCTTGTTATTGGTGGCATGGTTTTGCTGGGTCATGATAGTGGTTTTCAACTTAGCCTTCCCTTTTTCTGGATGCCATGGTGTGTTGGGATGTTGATCTCGGTTTTGAGATTTGGAATTTCCAGATGGATTTCAGAATTTGGGGCAGATGTGGTCTTAAGGTTCATTCCCAAAGGCCTAGGAATCCCTTGACCGATTTTGGCGGGATAGATGGTAAAGCCTGAGGGAGTTGTCTCAGTTTAGGGCCTAGTGAACTGAGATTGGATTGCGGCAAAGCCTGAGAGACAAGGAGACGGAAAATTCCTCAAGGATAATGATGGATTCCAAATGGAATTCCAAGTTTAGTTTGGTTTTGAGATCACAGCATTGGTTTGGTGTGATCACGAATTGGTGAGGGTGGAGGTGGTTTAACCTCTGGACTCCCTTGGTTGTTTTTGGATTGGTTTTTCCATGAGATCCCACGTTCATGCATAGAAAATGGCATGGGGTTGATTGGATGAAAGAAATATTTGGTTCAACCATGTCTACGGTCGGTGTAACAACCTCTAGGGTAAATGTGCATATAAACAACATAATAGTAGTAGAAATACAATAAACATTTCATCCATCAAAATCCATATATACATCAGTACATTTGCACATGAAAATCAAGGGAATGAATTTTTTCATTATTAAATGCAATGAACCAACCAGTGATGGGACTACCATGTTCCACCTGACCATAGATTGGCTGAAGTAAGTACCTCTTCAGCCAATCACCCCCGTGCCATATTCCAAGCATGAATGTGGGATCTCAGAGAACACATCAATCAAAACTCATCCAGCGCTTCCAGAGGCCACCCACCTCAACCCATCATACAATGATTCCACCTCATGGTTAGACATCACCAAACACCATCATCAGATTGGTCTTCATCCAAGCCTTCCAGGGCTTCCAGAGCGTTTGTCCAACCAAGGCTTCCAGAACTAGTAACTCAACCCACAACTTATACAGGGCTTCCAGAGCATTTGTCCAACCAAGGCTTCCAGGACTAGTAACTCAACCCACCAAGGGCTTCCAGAGAGTTTTTCCAACCAGGTCATCCAGGAATAGTAACTCAACCCAAACTGTTACAGGGCTTCCAGAGCATTTGTTCAACCAGGGTTTCCAGGACTAGTAACTCAACCCAAGCTAAGGAAACATGAGAACCAACCAAAACAAAACAATGAAAGCAAACCCACAATCACCATGGCTATCCAGGAAATGGCAAGGCTATGCAATCCACTGTCGATCTAGGAAATCCTCCATGCCAATGATAGATCACAACCAGGAAACCACATGCATGTGCCATGCATGTCGAAACTAATGAATAAATCATACATGCAACTCGATACCTGCAAGCAAATTTGATGTAGCTATTGATGCCAATGCCTTCTTGCTCTTTCCTGTTCTTCCTTTGCCTTCTTGCTCCAAGAATCCAAGTATGCCACACCCTCCAAGAGTCCTCCTAGGAAACTCTAAGTAGCCAAGAGTATGAGAGAGAGAGAGAGAATAATGAGAGAGCTCCAAAACCGAATTGAACAAGTCTTGCCCATTGATCTTCATAAGCCTTTTTATTAATGAGGCCTCTATTTTCTTTGTTTTCCATTATTTTCCTTCAATTTCCTCCTCACATGCAACATGTGACCTTTCATCTTCCTTTTCTCCTAATTTCCATTATTTTCATAAATAAATGTGCCAAAATACATTTTTACCTCTTTAATGCCTTAGCCATTGCCTTTGCCAATTTCCTTAGCCATAAACAACCAAATGAACACCCACTATGATGTCTTTCCCACCATTCAACTTGGAATACATGTCCCATCATCCATGGTATTTATATACTTTTACATGGAATTTTCACCAGGGTTGTTACAGAACCCTCCCCCTTGGGGGACACCGTCCTCGGAGTTCAATCACACATATATATCAGCAACCTGCTGACAGAATACATACTACTCATGGAGCTTTATAACCCATCTCGATGTAGTATTTACAATGAAATATCTGCTCAATACATAACATCATGAAACGTGACAACATACCGCATAGTGGAGCTTTATAACATAGCTCATTACGGTATTTACATTGATCATCCTGCTTAAAAATTCATATGACATCATAACACCATGATAACATAACCACTTGATAGCATAATAACATAACACCCATGCTGCATAGTGGAGCCTTATAACACAGCTCGTTACGGTATTTACATCCATACACGGGTGTACATATAAAAACCTCATCAAAATATATATACCAAAACATATGCCAAATCATATACCAAACATATATCAATCATACACTAATTATCATATAACATCTATCAAAACATCATAAGGCATATATCAAAACATCATATAACATGTATCAACCAACATAAAGCATATATCAAATCATCATAAAGCATATATCAACCATAATAAAGCATATATCATTCACCATAAAGCATATACTAAACCAACATAAATAAAATACTAAACCATCATAAAAAAACTACCAAACTACCATAAGCAACCATCAAACCACCATATCAAGCTGCTAATTCTTGTAGTTGATTTCAACTACCCAATCGGGCATTTCATGAATTCCTGTACCAAACACATAACTTCCATTAGATTTGAAATAATTTGAAAATAAATTCACATCATACCTCATTGGTAGCTCGTCAATAAGGTACATTTTTCAATCTTGTTTGCTTCTTATCACAACAAGTCAAACTAGCATATTTGACCAAATCAACATATATAAAGATATCACATCAGGTTAGCTCAAACACAACCATCATAGATCAAAATCATAAATCAAATGTAACAATCATAAACCAAAATCATAGATCACATATAATCATCATATACCATAGTTATAAATCTCATGCATAATAAAATTGAATTAAAATACTGATACCTATCCTTCATCGATCCTTACTTCTGCCTTTGTTCTTTTGTATAGACACCGGATCAATTTCCACACATAGCAAACACCCAATGCCTTCTCCTCTACCAGTTACACATGCGCATAGTGTGCATCACACACATACAACCACACTTGACACACAACACCATGAAATAGATGCACCTACACCTGATGTACAACACATACACCTACAGCCAGTGTATAACATAGTGCATCTATCTATACTCGATGTGCAATACCACCCAATACATGTACCTACAAAAATTGAAACACAACGGATACACACAATGCAATGCAACGACTACATGATGCACATACATAATACCACATGCCCATAACATAACATGGATGACATGCACACAATACCACACGTACACCAATACCATATGTACAACATATACACAATACCACCGGTACACCGCACCACTTGCACAACGTGTGCAAATCATCACATGTACATGGCACCACCTACTCAACGTGTACACAACACCACATGTACACTACACCACTATACAATGCGTACACAATACCACATGTACACAGTACCACACGCACGACATGTACGTGATACCACATGTACACAATGCCATATGCACGACATGTACATAGCACAACATGCACACAACACCACTTGTACAATGTGTACACAACACCACATGCACACGACACCACTTGTAAAATCATGCACACAACACCATATGTACATAGAACCATATGTACAACATGCACGCAACACCACATGTACATAGCACTGCATATCCAACATGTGCATAACACCATATGCACAAAACACTGCATATTCATCATGCACACAGTACAATATGTACACAATACCACATATCCAACATGTACATAACACCATATGCACACACGTAGCATATACGTAATGAATACAATACAACATGTATACAACACCCCATATGCAATATTCGCACAACCCTATTTGTACCATCATGTACATAGCATTGCATAAATAACAAGTACACATGCTATGTATACACAACACCACAAGTTCACACATCATAGATGCAACATGTACAACATATACAACATATTCATAACAGTAGTACCACACATGCAAAACCATATTGTCCTTACCAAGAAACCTTGCTTCCGATATCTCGTACATGCTTATCCTAGCATGTTACAGACCACACTGCTTTCACTTTGTTGATGTATCCTTCAACATTACATGTCATAACATAAACATAGGCATAATACAAGTATACAATACCAAATCATATACACATGATACTGACCTCGTATATTTGTCGTGACTACTCTTCCCAATTGATTCCTCATAAGACCAGGAACCTCTTCATGTTGTTCTCCTGCATAAGCAATCATTCCTCCACAAGAATGATTCCTGAAAACCTTGTTAGATAGTAACATAGATACATGGATACATACCTACATATATAAACGTTAGCATAAAACAATCATGATCCTGTTAGAAAACGACATACATACATGCATGTATACATATATAAACTTCAACATAATCATGATTATAAAATAATTACCAGATAACATAAGGTGTAAGTTAAGAGAAATTCCTTATTTATGCACATGCATTGAGAGCAACAGTTCCCAACATAGCCAAAGCATATGACACCTCAAATTCATTTACTTTACCTTTTTATGTTACCTTTCTCATGACTATACTGCTACCATTCATTTACCACAATGGACCCATCCAGTCCAACCGACTGTCATAGCCTTACCTTTTGTTGCGCTTACTTATGCACTGAGCTTCATCTTAATCTTACATTACCTTTCGGGTACCACATAGCTCTCCCCGAGCTCCATCAACTTTCCTCTTTCCCAACCAATTCCTAAGACTCAAAACAATAAAAGAGAAGACAAGAAAAAACCAAGATGAAGACCACGAAAGCCCATAGCGATATGACACTACAACAAAGTGGCAAGGCCTTGCACTAGACATAAAAAAAAAAACCACAAATCAAGCTCAAAAGACCAAAAGCACAAGACTAACAACAAACACCATGACTCAATCCCCATGGTTCCCAAGGAAAGCTCAACCTGAGCCATCTTCAAGATTTCATGGCAACCTGTCTTTCCATGCAACTCCCTACATCATGCTGCCATAAACACATAACTGTCAATGTATAATTAAGCATAATAATACACCATTTACCTCATCTTATTGTGCCAAGCACGCTGCTTGCAACTGAACACATCCACGCCATCTCTCAAGGGACTCCAATCCTTCAACAGATCCACCTGTAGCTAAAGAATAGCTAATATACCTGTCAAGTGCATTTTCATGAATATAGCACATATCCACATAATGTCAGACAAAATCAAGGTTAAGAAGACTTCCTGTGTGCAAAGCACTCATTCGTTCGAAATTAGGGTTTCCAAACATAGCCAAAGGAATGCTTTCCCAATTCCATTCTTTTACTTTTTTACCTTGTTGGAATCGAGGCTTACTATGTGTTGTCACACCACCCAACTGTTAGTTATATAGACACATCAACTATTACCTTGTCATGCTAATACCAAGAATGTTATCATGCAACTGCTCACACATGTCAACCACATGTTCCAACTATCAAGACAATCATATTTATTAATTTGAAATCAACTATTACCAAGACTAATAATCATGTCATAATCCATAGTCAACTCATAGTCATCAGTCATAATACTACAACTATCACCTACTATACTCAAGTACATATCAACTGTCTCAACACATATATTTTAGTACAATCATCTTAAAACAAGATCATTTGAACACACTCATATTAAGCAATTCATCAATCATTCAACCACTTGCAAACATACCATGTTAAATAAATCAATTAGACGACATAATAGGCACCAAACACTCAAATATCAAATAGACGACATAATCAACTATGAAACAACAAGTATAATACAAAAGCAAACTCACACCTTAGTGTACCTAGGGGAGGCTATCTTGTTTGCATAATCAATCAGTTAGTGAGATATAACTTTACAACATGTCAACATAAATCGTGATATCCATAACAATAACTAACTAACATGTTCATATTACAAGCTCATAAGAATATTTCGTTCATGCATAATAATCACATGTGTATGATCAGTCTAGATTAGTATGACACCATATCACAAAGATGTCAGCTCCTACCTAAATATTACAACCATAACCATCTGCATAGGCCAAACTAGGTTAGCACAATACATATAACATCAAGATCTTCAATGCAATGAACATAACCATCACGCATAGGACCAATCCAAATTACAACATCAATATCTCAATGAGATAACTCTAATCATCAAGTTAATAGCACATAACAACAACAAGTTAGTCTATCATGCTCATCAACAACATAAAACCGAATCGTCAAGCTAACTGTCATATAACAATCAACAAGTTAACCTATAACATACTCATCAACAACATATAACATAATCATCAGGTTATCTAATATGAAACAACAATAGCAATGCATACAACTACATGTTACTATCATTCTTGACAATCTGACATGTGCATATAACTACACTAATCAACCAACATCTATCATGAATGTAACCATAACATCAAAAGACATGTACATAACATAATGTATATAAATCTAATGCATATAAAAATCCTTAACTTACATACCTGCATTTCGAACATACAATACTTGTGTGACGATCTATTCTTACCCCAAAGCCCAATGCTGTAACCTCATTATGATGATCTGCATATCCTGCTCTATCTTAGCCAACACATTAGCATCATAACAACCAATAGCATCATGATGACCTAAATTGCATACAATGACTTCACAAGGCATGGTGACCTACTATTCAAACTATAACCAAGACCATACATGCATAACAACTGCATATAGACATATAACACATGAGTGTAAAACCATACACACACCATTCTAGCCAGAGTCTAGTCATCAATCCATGACCATATCAACTACACAAACCATGACCTCATGTATGACAACAACCATTACTCCAATGTTCACATTGCCACTTGCAACCAATGCTATGCATAAGTAATGCCAAACCAACTACCAATACACATAATCACATGTAGTCGAACATAATCACTCAGTTCTTGTAATCAATCTACAAGACTGATGCATGTAATCAAAATATTCAAAAATGTAACCTAACATACAAGGATGTAAGTAGGTATCATGAAATCAACATGTAAGTGACATATAACTCATACATAGTCAGTCACATGTTCCAAAAATCAAGACATCGTGTCTATTAATTTGAGATTAGCATTCACCAATACTAACAACCTATAAGCATACCTCCTTACTATCCATGGTCCACACTAAGGTAGAAGGAGGAAGCTACTATAATGGCTTGATCTTCAATGTCCAATTATGGAAATGGGATCTCCAAAGCTCTACTAAATTTAACCACACTTGAAAAGAAATTGATTTTTATTTCTCATACATTTGTATAAGATTAATTCAAAACATTGCACGTATTCCACTTGTAACGTAATAATTAAAAACATGCCACTTTTCCATTTCCTTACATGCAAATTTTCAAATTCCTTGCATGCAACCTTTCAAATTCCCTACACGCAACTCTTCAAATTATTTACATGAAAATAAGAATAGATAATCTACATCCATATTATCATACTATAATACTATCCCATCTAAAAAAATAAAAATAAAATAACATTTTCTTCAAACAATTACCATACTTATACATTTTCTTCAAACAACTACTATACTATTACATTTGCATGTAAGCATTTCTTAAAACTCTTTACATGCAAACTAATATAGCAAATTATTTGCATACAAGTAAGCATATATCAACTACATCAATACTATCCCCAACCACAAACAACATACTCATTGGGGCATTTTATGAAATAGTTTGTATGCAATTAATCATTGAGTCATTTAAGCATTTCATCAAACACTTTGCATGCAAACTAATATAGCAAATGATTCAATGCATATATCCTAAACTGTAGTAGTACAAGTTATGGAAACTAAACCATATGATTAGTGGAATTATCCCTCACTATGGTTCAAGTTTCAGCTTCTGATATTTCATAAATGAAAAGTTATAACAAAATACCAACACAATCCTATTTGGTGCACAATTCTAGGAGTATCCAGAAATCTCAATTTACACTGGTCATATCTCCTAAAATATAGCGAATAAATGTTTGAAATTTTATCACAATATCATTGGAATTTCCCCTCATTGTGGAAAAAATTTCAACACCTAAGAGTGCCCAGAAGAGAAGTTATAACGAAAATGTCAGTGTGACCTGTTTCAGGCCTGATTTTAGGAGCATTCAGAAGGCTCGACTCCCTCTGCTCATATCTCCTAAAATATTGCGACCCAATATATGAAATTTCTACCACATAAGCATTGATATTTCCCCTCAATGGGGATGATTTTTCATCTTCTGAAAGCCTACAGAAGAAACGTTATTGCAGAAATGCCAACGTGACTTGTTTAAAGGTGCATTCAGGAAGGTCATCTTCCTTAGATCATAATTCCTAAAGTATTTTGAACCAATATTTGAAATTTTTACCACATTATCAACAGGATTTACCTTCAATATGGACAAATTTTCAGCTTCTAATATTCCACAGAAGAAAAGTTATAAAAGATATGGCAAAAAGGTCTAAAATTTAACCTTTGTTCTTCATTTCACCTATGATAGAGCCCATCTAGTCCAAGTGTTTGAACCATGCTCTGATACCACTCTGTAACAACCTCTGGGGTAAATGTGCATATAAACAACATAATAGGAACAAAAATACAATAAACATATCAGCCATCAAAATCCATATATACATTAGTACATTTGCACATGAAAATCAAGGGAATGAATTTTTTCATTAATAAATGCAATGAACCAACCAGTGATGGGACTACCACATTCCACCCAACCATAGATTGGCTGAGCCAAGTCTCTCTTCAGCCAATCACCCCCGTGCCATATTCCAAGCATGAATGTGGGATCTCAGAGAACACATCAATCAAAACTCATCCAGGGATTCCAGAGGCCACCCACGTCAACCCATCAAACAATGATTCCACCTCACAGTCAGACATCACCAAAGACCATAATTAGATTGGTTTCCATCCAAGCCTTCTATGGATTTCACAGCATTTGTCCAACTAAGGCTTCCAGAACTAGCAACTCAACCCATAGCTTATATAGGGCTTCCAAAACGTTTGTCCAACTAAGGCTTCCAGGACTAGTAACTCAACCCACCAAGGGCTTCTAGAGCATTTATCCAACCAGGGCTTCCAGGACTAGTGACTCAACCTAAGCTGTTGCAGGGCTTCTAGAGTGTTTGTTCAACCAGGGCTTCCAGGACTAATAACTCAACCCAACCTAAGGAAACATGAGAACCAACAAAAAAAAAATAGTGAAAGTAAACCCACAATCACCATGGCTATCCTGGAAATGGCAAGGCTAGGCAATCCACTGTTGATCTAGGCAATCCTCATGCAAGTGCCATGCATGTCAAAACTAGTGAATAAATTATACATGCAACTCGATACGCGCAAGCAAATCTGATGTAGTTGTTGATGCCGATGCCTTCTTTCTCTTTCCTGTTCTTCCTTTGCCTTCTTGCTCCAAGAATCCAAGTATGCCACACCCTCCAAGACTGCTCCAAGAAAACTCTAAGTAACCAAGAGTATGAGAGAGAGAGAGAATAATGAGAGAGCTCCAAAACTGAACTAACCAAGTCTTTCCCACTGATCCTCATAAGCCTTTTTATTAATGAGGCCTCTATTTTCTTCATTTTCCATTATTTTTCTTCAATTTCCTTCTCACATGAAACATGTGACCTTTCACCTTCCTTTTCTCCTAATTTCCATTATTTTCATAAATAAATGTGCCAAAATACCTTTTTGCCTCTTCAATGCCTTAGCCATTGTCTTTGCCAATTTCTTTAGCCATAAAAAACCAAATGAACACCCACTAGGATGTCTTTCCCACCATTTAGCTTGGAATATGTGTCCCATCATCCGTGGTATTTTTTTATTTTTACATGGAATTTTCACCAGGGCTATTACAGTCAGATGGTACGTGGAAGTCCTGAACCTGGTCGAGTTTTCTATGTTTAATAAAAGCCAACTTCTCTCGCTTTTGTACTTATTAATATGTGGATTTAATGGTTGATATCTCACTGATATTTTTATTGTTTAATGTTGGTTATAAGCATGATTATATGACTGATTATTTTCATGGTTATTTCATGTATTTACTTGTAACTAAAAGGATAATGGATGAAAGACCTAATTGATGTCATAATAGTTCAAGGGAGAAGGTGGTGATTCTTCTTGTCATTTCGCGTAAGAGTTTTCAGTCATTCATGCTCTGTCTTGCATCTTATACCTATAGATTGTATTTATGCCAAGTGTTTGACAAAATGTCAATCCTATTTGGGGATGGTAAGGCCTAGTCATGGAGTTATTTTTTAGTTTACCAGTATTGTCATCATGTGTTTAATGGATTCTGAAAGTTACAACAAGTTTTGGACAGTGGTCGGAATTTTGGGCTTGAAAAATGCCTTAAATCCCATGGATTTTGGCATAGGTCTGTTGGAAATAGTCCCTGGACGCAGGCTTGTGGGAGCATCCATAACTCTCTAGATGCTAGCATGCCCATAGAATGGGAGCATCTAGAGGTTTAATAGATTAAAAACTCAGTGGGACTTAGGGGTATGATACCTGTGTGGTTGGGATGGCTCCTGGGAGTGTTGTTGTTGATGTGGAAGGTATGTTTGATGGGTTTCTATCAATTCGTCTTCCTTAAGGATACCTAGGAGGTTGAATCATATCATAGTAGCCTCTCGTCACATGTTTACCCTAGTTGGTCGGTTACAAAACCACATAATAACAAGTACATTTAATCATGAAATAAAAAAAGAAACGATCTCTTATTAACATATTCAAATCCAACCAAGTCAGGGACTTCCATGTACCACCCGACCATAGATTGGGTTGAACTAAATCTGTCTTTCATCTAATCACTCCCACATCATATTCTAAGCATGAATGTGGGATCTCATGGAAAAAACTAAGCAAAACCAAATCATGGCTTCTAGAGGCGAAAACACCTCAACCCTCAAACAATGATTCCATCTCATGATCAGACATCACTAACCATCGTTAGAATGGTCTCTACCTAAGGTGTCCAAGGCTCCAGAGTGTTTGTTCCAACCCGATTCTAAGACTAGTAACTCAACCCACAGCTGTTGCAGGGCTCCAAAGCGTTTGTCCAACCAAGGCTCCAATACTAGTAACTCAACCCACATCCATGAGGAACATGAGCACCAATTAGAAAACAAATGGGAAAAAACCCACAATACCAAGGCTACTTGAGAGATGGCAAAGCTAGGCAAAACCACTGTCAATCCAAGCAATCCTCCATGCCTATCACAGATCGTAACCAAATAATTGTATGCATATGCTATGCATGCCAAAATTAGCAAGAAGAACTTACATGCAACTCAATACCTACAAATAAAAACCGTTGTAGTTGTTGATCCCATTGTCCCATTGCACTTTCCTGCTTTTCCTTCGCCTTCTTTCTCCAAATCCCAAGTATGCCACAATGATACAAGAAACTCTAAGTGTGTAAGAGTATGAGAGAGAGAGAATAAAATGAGAGTGCAAAATATTGAACTGACAAAAGCTATGAATTGATCATCAAAAGCCTTTTTATCATTGAGGCCTCTATTTTCTCCATTTTTCTCTATTTTTCCTTCAATTTTCCTCACATGCAATTCTGTGACCTTTCACCTTCCTTTTCTCCTATTTTCCTTTATTTTTATAAATAAATGCCAAGTAATGCCTCTTTGCCATTGCCAATGTGTTTTCCAATTTCCATAGCCATTTATTAATCACCACTGATCCCCGTCACTATGTTTTTGCCCAACATTCATCTTGGAATACATGTCCCATGACCTTGGTCTTATTTTTCCTTTATTAACTTTATTACATGGGTTTTTAACCAAGGTTGTTACAAAGAACACTCTCCAACAAAGGATCCATCTATATCAGATTGTCAAATCTGGCTAGCTCCTGCACTAAGGCAAGTGGCTCACTAGGGACCAAGTTTAGCAAAAAATTTCCCATCTCATGGAGGCATTTAACGCAATGTGAACCATTGCTTCTTGGGGGGTGACTGATCTAGGTGGATATTAGTGGTTACTCTCCTATTCCACTTAGACCCCCATCATTGTTTTATCAGTTTCCTATTTTTTAACACAATTTCCTATTTTGACATTTTTTTCTATTTTGGAAGTTTTTGGATCCTGAACTTTCGGTGTTGTTTTGGGGCTCTAAATGGAGTTTTTTGGGAAAGAATGAAATATAGGTCAAAATTTATGTTTGCAATAGAAATTTTTTATCCTCAAATAGAACTTTCTAACGGGCTATCGTGTGTGCCAAATGGAGATCATATGCCAAAGTCACGACCCTAGGAAGTTGGCATTTCAACTAGCCCCATCAAGGCCCATAAGCTTTTGGCATTTCATCTCATAGGGTTAGGTTTTTGGTTGTTTAAGGCTTTTCATTTTTTCTTCATGATAAAAAAGGCTCAAAGTGTCATTGTAACACAATTTCAAAGGCATGTAGCCATCACATCTCTTCTCAGAGATAAGCTACCATGGCTTGATCTAGTTTTATGTCATTCTGCATGTAAACAATTTTCAACAGTTTTTATTTATTAATTGAATTTCATTTTCATTGTATCTCTATGTTTTAAATTTGTATTTCATTTTGTTCCTTCATAAATCTAGATCATATGGACTTGTATAGATTGGGCATCATTTGTGCATTAACAAGTCAAAGATTATGGATTTTCAAAGATAGAAAATAGGGCAACAATGGGTTAAAGGCATGGATGGATTTTTCAATATGGTAATCAACCATAAAAGAAAAACTAACATCCTCGTGTTCGCATTAAGGTAGGCTCAAGTTTTGAATTGTGTATGAGAATGTGTTATGCACAAGTTTTGTTGTGTGTGTAATGTCTTTCATTGCATATTGTTTTGCATCACATACTAACAAATTTATATTGCATCGTGAAATGTAATTAATTATTTAATTATAATGGATTAGTTGATAAGACTAACCATGTTTGTAACTAGTCGATATGTTGAATGCGGAAATTATGTTGATTAGGGTTGTAATGTACTATAAAAGAATGTACAAGGAAAGACTTCGTGGCTTTTTGAGTGTTAGTGTTTTAGTCTATACACTTTTATTCTTGTTTTAGAATGTCGTTCTTGTTTAACAAAAGGACTTTGGACCAATGTATGAATACATAGATTTTACATGTGAATGAAGATAATGAATTGTAATTCTTAATCCTAATCCTATTTTCTCTCTCGAGGGTTTTTCTACTCTTGTTTGATATCTCTTCAAGTGTTGTGTTTCCGTAATAGTGGTTATTTCTCACATTATTTGTGTTGGGTTCTATTTGATTTGTGAAATTCAACATATAGGAACTCTACATTCATGAAAGAATAAATTCAAATAATTGAGGAAAAATCCATGATACTTATTATGTTCATTTCAAAGTTTAAGAATGGGGAAGTGTTGAGCAAACATTGATCTCAGGGAGATAAGGTAGTGAATCACACAAAAAGTCTAATGATCTTGATTAGAAAGACATCTAGAACAATAAGTCATTTTTTAGCATTGGAGATGCATTTGCATCTTAACAATTATTGTTGTAAGAAAATAATGACAATGCTTTGTGACAAATAAGCTAAATGTAATAGTCAATTTAACTTTAATAACAAGCACCATTTTTACTAAATTAAAGCATTAAGACTATTAGTTAAAGCAATGAGACTATTTTGTTATTGTATATTCATTTTACATTAGAGTTTTTTGTTGTTGTGTCTAAACCAACCTAGATTTATCTTCACTCTGAATCTATCAAGCGCTAAGGGGACCTTGTTAGATGTGGAGTTAAGATGGATCTAGGATGGTTTAATTTTTCTTTTTAAATAGGTTACATTTCACATGAATACCATGGGTCAATACCATAAATCATTTTTATTTTTATTATTATTTGGTTATTTTTATTTTTTTTATTACATCACATTACATTAATATGATTTCTAGAATTTCAATTTGATTATCAATAATACTTAGGTGGATGGTAGGATTTAACCTCCATGGGTTATTCCAAAATATTCTTATTAGTAGATGTTAGAAATTTATCTCAAAAGTAGTTATGCCACTTCTTTCTTTGTGTTTATTTTGGAGTAGGGCTTCCAGATTTTAATTTAATTATCAATAATTATTGGGTGGATGATAGAGATTCAACCTCCATGAAATATTCTAAAATATTCATAGTAGTTGTTATGATCAATAAATGTAATCTGAAATGAGTTGTGGATTTTTCAGCGTCCAATATTAAATACGCCACAATATTGGCCCATGGTAAAGTGGGGTGAATATCCATAGTTAAAAAATTGACAGGGATAAATCTATAACTGGCATCAAAACACTCACTTCATAATACATTTCACATTGCACATTAGAAAAATCACAAATATTAAGTAAATTATAACTTTATTTTAAATTATTATTAATTATAAAAACAATTAATATTTAAGCTAAACATATATACATTTCAAAAAACATGGAACAAGATTCTCATCCACTCAAATGTACTCATTTTACTATGGAAATTCTTAATTTGAAATAAGCTTTGTTACAATACCAGGGGTCAATCTCACATGCCTCAAAAACTATAATTTACTTCAAATGACACTTGAAAATTAAATTCCTACCATCCACATAAAAATAATTATTGATAATTAAATTAAATTTCTGAAAATCTTATTACAAAATAAACCCAAAAAATCCATCTAACTCATATAGAGGATTACCCATATACCCATATAGACACCGTCAGTAACAAAAAGGGAAAAAATTATTTTAATGCCGTTCTGCTTCATGCAATTTTGAAGGTATCCTTTTGTATCTCTTTTGACAGCTGCTACGTTTCTGGTGGTTACAATTCTTCATGTGCTGGTGCCTAAATAATGGAGTAACGAGACATCTGAGCCTCAGGACTACCTTCAAATGGTTAGGGAGATTCAGTGAAGTTAATGCGAATCATCCATCCATGATGACGAGCTCAGTATATGGGACACATTGTGTGACATCCATTCCATCATCATCTCTTTGCTAGAAAAATCTCAAAACAGGCTACCCTGCAAAAGGTATTTTACAGTTGGGTTGCCAAAATGGTCTATTATACACTATAGCTCAGTGATAGGGACTCCAAGGATTGCTTGTTTTGAAAGCTATGCTACAGAATGGCAACTCATATTAGTGCTGCTATGGAGAAACTGAAATTCTAGTTGTGAGTTGTTACCAAATCTGGACCGCTGATCTCCTGGTGTCTTTGCTAGTACCCAATGGGCTTTTTCTTTGCCTGCAACGTTGCTCTTGGTGTTTCAAGGCAGAGCGAATGCCTCTGTGCAAGGAACTGATGAAATGCTTCCGTTGGATAGATGTAAATTCTGTTTGGAACAATCTAATAAAACCAATATAAGATAGAGATCCCGTACTGCTCTACAAATCAAATTCTCCGACAGTCCAGGAAGGAAAAGGGCATCACTGATATTGTTGATAAAATTAACCTCAATGTCACATGCCACATGTATTTACTATTGTCATTAAATGAACTTGTGCTAGTGTGTGAGGAAGAGGAAGTGTATGTAGACTTGGATCTAAACGGACTGGAATTCCTCTTGAGATGGGGGAGACAAAGTGGTAGCTGCTGCTTTCCTAATTTCTTCATCTAAGCAGAGTCTCCACAACTTCCCTCATGGAAGGCCTATTGATAGGCAGAGTGCTAGTGCATCTCAGAGGCAACCTTAACACATGCATCATTTCTTCCATATGTGAACTCGCTACTCGTGAATCCAGGACGTTATTAATAGCCATGTGAATCTGCTTCTGAGTCCACCTAACAATGTCCGAGTCATCTCCAAACCCTATATCAATGGGTTTCCTACCAGTCACAAGCTCTAGCAGGACCACGCTAGAGCTGTATATGTCACTTTTCTCATTCACCTTGCAGCTGTAAGCATACTCCGCACACGTCCATCAATTAGATCATTTCAGCTAGAACTGTTTATTTTCTGTTGGCTGACACATTGGGTTAATACAAACATATAATCAGAAACATTAACTGTTCGACTGTATAAAATTCTTACCTGGGGCAATATATCCATATGAGCCAGCAACCATTGACATTACATTCTCCTGACCCAGCTTCTCTACAGTTCTAGCTAAACCAAAATCAGCAATATGGGCCTCTAATTCAGAATCCAGCAATATATTATATGATTTGATATCCCTATGTATTATTGGAGGGGAACAACCATGATGCAAGTAGGACACTCCCTTAGCAGCACCAAGAGCAATCTTAAATCGAGTAGGCCAATCCAATGTTTTCCCTTGAGAAGTATGAAGGCATTCATACAGGCTACCATTTGGCATGTGTTCATACTCTAACAGATAGAATCTGAACTAGATATGTAGCAAAGCAGTTTAACAATGTTGGCATGCCTAATTTTCCCTAGAGTCTCCACTTCTGCTCGAAATTCCATGTCTTGGTTCTTGCTGTTCCAGATCCTTTTCACAGCAACAATATTATCATTTTCCAGTTTTGCCTTGTACATCTTGCTTGCACCTCCACTTCCACTTCCGATAACATTATCTTCTGTCAATCTCTTCAAAATATCTGACTCGTCGAATTCCACCCTGTGAAAGGCTGTAAGATTCCATGACTCTCTGCTTGATTTGACTCGATCAAAATTCTTGCATTTCTTATAAAAGAAACATATACAAATCAAGGAGACTACTGCTATTGCAGTAATAACTGCAATCAATACCCTATATAGGTTGCTTTCAGATTTGTCTTTCTGTTGGAAACATGAAGGTAGCTTTAATTGCCCACCTCCACAAAGGCCCGAATTGTCAAGAAAACTTTTATCGTAGGCCAGATTATTGTAATCAACAGGAACAGAACCAGACAAGTGGTTGCCGGACAAATTCAGAAAACTCAACTTGAGATGATCTAACTCGAGAAAATTTTCCCTGAAAGCAAGTTTTTTGAGAGGTCAAGGCTGTTAAGAACACGCAGCAACCCAAGAGATGCAGGAATTGATCCCGTGATGCGGTTGTTGGCAAGGTCAAGCTGTGAAAGATGTTTCTATGATATTATTGTCTCAGGAAGCTCCCCATACACCATATTGTGATCAAGAGAAAGTTTCAGCAGTGAGGATAATCTAGTGAGTTCCACTGGAATAGTCCCTGATATATTGTTGTGACTTGCCATAAAGCTGCTGAATTTACATAGTTGTCCAATGCCAGAGGGAATTGTTCCACTGAATTGATTGTTTGATATCTCCAACGCCCACAAATTGGCCGCTTTGGTGATTTGAGCAGGAATTTGGCCATGGAATGCATTGTTTGTTAATCTGAATTCTCTGAGGAGAGGAGAAATCCATAAACCCAGAGTAACTTCACCACTTAGCTGGTTATCGTGGACTTCGACAGTAGTTAGACTAGGGCAATTTCGAAGAAATTCAGACAGGCTGCCACTAAACTTATTCTTAAAAACAATGAAAGCTCTCAGTACTCCACCATTGCAGACATCCTGTGGAAGAGGACCCGAGAGTTCCTTCGTTGATACATCAAACTCAACAAGTTTAGAACCCATCCCAATTCCCAGGGGAACTTGTCCTCTAAGCTTATTGCTAAAAAGCTTGAGATGGACTAAATTAGTAAGCTTATCAAGCTCACAGGGTATAGACCCGGAGAGCTGGCGATTCAAATTCACAAGACTCTTAAGATTAAAGATATTGTCTGGAATTGGTCCATATAAATTGTTGTCATATAGAAGCAAATCTGTCATGTTTGAAAGGACCATCAATTTGTTGGGGATCCTGCCCGTCAATTGATTCTTTGAGAGGTCCAAGAGCACCATACCTGCTATATTCCCTAATGACTCTGGAATTTCTCCCACTAAATTACAACTCCTCATCCCCAACTGCTGTAGCCTTGTCATTTCCCCGAGCTCATGTGGGATCACCCCTTGAGACAGAGGGTTGTTGGGCAGTGTTAAGTTTTTCAACGAAGAGAGATTTCCAAGGAAGAAAGGAACAGTACTATTCAACAGATTAGAGTGCAAGAACAACACCTCAAGCTTAGGCAACCTTCCAAATCCAGCAGGGATATCCCCACAGAAATTGTTGGCTGAAAGGTCCAATAGCACCAGCTCCTCCAGTTTATATATCTCATCCGACAAGAACCCAACAAACATGTTCTTAGACAAATTCAAGTTTCGAAGATGGGTGCAATTTACAGCCCAGAAGGAAAATCCCCACCAAAATATGTTGAGTACAAGTTCAAGTCCCTCAGATTACTTAATTGACCGATACTGGAAGGAATTGTCCCACTGATATTCAAGTTTTGAAGGTCCATACCCACAACAGACTTGTTGTTTCCATCACAGGTGACTCCAGTCCAGTTACAATAGTTGTCACTAGTTGTCCAATCGCTAAGTGCCCCACTAGTATTCCAACTCGCCTTGAATTGCAATAGCAATTGGCCTTCCTCTGGCATGCAATAACACTGCAAACAGAGCAACAATCTACGCAATAATACAAAGGCGTATGCATTTTCCATTTGGGTGCCAGCCATTTTTCTTGATCTTTTCTTGCAGATTCTCTCAGTTTTCTGTGGAGGCACCTTGTTGGCATATTCATCACAAGCGATTAATATATTTGCACAACCAATGCTCCATGGACTTGCGTCAGTAGGAGAACCTTCGTGGGTCAACAAGTCAATAAATATGGATATGGATTTTCGTGAAGTCAGAAAACCAGAGTGTCAGACGTGCCGCACGTAAGTTTGCTCGTTAACTTTATAGTTACATAATGTCAAACGTGGCCCCACATAAGTTTGCTCATTCACTTTATTGTCAAAGAAAATGGAAGCACTTTATTGTTCATGGTGATATTTAAACGTCGATTTTCCAGGGTACATGTTTGGATGTTTCGAGTAGTTGGGTCGATAGTTTGTTATTTTTTTAAATGTAAGTTTATTTTTTACACATGAGATGTATTTATTAGGATAAGATTATAAAGATTAATAAGGGTAGTATATAATTTTTTTGAGTGGGATTCTTTTAGTGAGTGTGCTATGGGAAGTCTCAATTTTTGTTAAGTTATAAATTTATGGCTAGTTATTGATATCGAAATTAATTTAGGGATTATAATAGTACTTAATTGGCTTTAAATTTGGATCTCATTCAAATAGATATTAAATTGTAGTCATATTTTTTTTCCAAAGGAGAAATATAAAATATAAAATTGTATTCTTTTGATCTCTTTGGGTTTTTTTTTATGAAGTCTCTTTGTTCATTTCTTGAAAATCTTTCTAAACCAACCTTCCATGGACTTGTATGGGTTAAGCATCATTTGTGGGTTAACAAGTCAATGATTATGGATTTTCAAAGTTAGAAAACATGTCAACAGGAAGTTAAAAATGTGAATAGGTTTTGGATTATGATAATCATTCTAAAAAGAAAAATGAGCATCTTAGTATTCATACTAAGGTAGGTTCAAGTTTTGAAGTGTGTATGAGAATGTGTTATGCACAAGTTTTGTTGTGTGTGTAATGTATTCCATTGCATATTGTTTTGCATCACATATTAAAAAAATTATATTACATCGTGAAATGTAACTAATCCTTTAATTGTAATGGATTAGTTGAAAAGAGCAACCATCTTTGTAACTAACCGACGTTTAATGAAGCAATTATGTTGATTAGGGTTGTAATGTATTGTAAAAGGATGTACGAGGAAAGGCTTAGCCACTTTTTGAATTTAGTGTTTTATTGTTTTAGTTTATGAACTTGTATTCTTGTTTTAGCATGTAGCTCTTGTTTAATATAAGGCCTCTGGCCCAATTTATGAATGCATATATTTGATGTATGAATGAATATAATGAATGGTAATGCTCACTCCCTAATCTTATGATGCTATGATAGGTTTTGTAATCTACTTGTTCTGAGATTGATTGTTGCAATAGATTATTAGTATATGTACAAGATATATGTATGCTAGCTACATACCCACATCTCACACATATACACTAGTATTTTATGACCTACTACGATAGATCATTATTAGTGTTATTAGTATACATACGAGGTATGTGTACTGACACTTCACATAAACTTACACTAGTATTCTATGGTCTACTATGATAGTTGAATTATAATACATAACTTAATGATTAAATCTCAATATTGATTAAAGTTAACTAATGTGACATTATGATTAGTCCTAAACTTGATTAGTGATTAATTAAATGATGAGCTCTTAATCGTGATTAATAATTAATGATATAGATCTTCTTGTAATTAAATTTACATTTAAATTAAATAGGATTCTTATGTAATCCATTGATTTACATTGAACAGTTGAATTAATGATTTGACCTTATCACTAATTTGTTATTACTTGAGCTAATGAATTGTTGTGCCTTGAGGGAAGAACCCAAGGTTCTTAGAGCATGAAGTCAATGAAGTAGGTGAGAGAGTTATGAGGATGGGCTTGAGAGATATTTGAGAGGGATTTCATGAGTGAGGTAGAAAAATCTTAAATGGGGTAGGTGAGACACTCAGTAGGGGGCGATAAGGAGAAGGATCCATCTCCGAGGATGAGGGTGTTTTTTATAGGGTTTTTGGTTTCTAGAGAGTGGAGGGGGTAAATGAAGATTATGGGGGAAACTTTTTAAGGAGATTTTGGAGTTGGAAGTAGATAAAATGGATCTAATAAGGTGGTTGAAAGTTGGTGATTAGACATCCACACACTATGGTTGCGATTTTGGACATGGGCTTGGAGGGCTAGGGAATTTATCGAAGTTTCATGTGCTAGGAAGCTAGATAGGTTGTTCCTAGTTGGCAGGTTGGCATGGTCTTGAGATGTCCACTACAAGAGGGAAACAACAACTAAAGATTTTCTTTTTATTTATAATTTTGTTTAAAATATGTTGTTGAATCAACATGAAAGGGATAATCTTGTTGTATATTTTATTTTTTTCTTTAATTATAAACGGAATATTTCTTTTTTTTACAAGTCTAATCCTCCAAATATGTAAGGGGTCTCAACAGTATCAAAACCAAATTGAAGTATCGACCCTAAAACCCACCAAGACCACCCTTAATCCTTACCTAAAAAAGGGTTAGTCAACTCCCAAGGTTTTAGAGGTAACGATGGTAATTATATAGGCAAAGAAACTTATAGCAGTTAAAACTTTTTATACCTCTCATAAACATACTAAGAACATTAGGTAGAAGTAAAAAGTCAAGAAAATTGACACAATAAGTAACAGATGAAAGTTCTTAAACAATTTGATCATTTAAGAATGAAACTATGCAAAATAATCTAGAACCAAAATCAAACATATCACAAACGTGTGAAATTTAACAAGATCTAGTAGCAAGTAGCTCTCATTTTCTAGATATAAAAGTTTCTAAAACCGTATAACCCTATGATCTAGAATCCTATAATCACACCAAAAAATATTATAATCACATCAAAAGATATATTAAACAAGTTCACATTGGAATGGAATTTTTAGCAAACCCATTCCTGAAGCAGATAGCTCCACTTCATCATGTTGCTGTATAAATGCCTCCAAAGACACCATGATACACTCAGTAATGACCCACGAGTGTAAGGAAAAAAACGTATGCTTTATGACAAAATTTTTAACTATTATGTATAACTCATCTACAACTTTACTTCATCACGAACCATAGAAAACTCGTAAGGAATGTGCAAATACCTCCGAAACTATTTATGTCCATGGAAATAGTCTGGTTTTTTGATGATCATAATTGGTTTGCAAGTTTGATTACAGAACATAACAATTTCAAGAAAATTTTTAGAGGCTCTAGATGTTAGCTACTTCATGTGAATTACGCAGTCGCTTGGAGAAATGGAAGCATCTTTCTCCTTGTCCTCGTAGAGAAAGCTTGGATCCAATGGCTTCAAAAGGTTTCTGTCTTGATTCCATCTGATGGTTTCACAAGGTTTCTAAATTTTATGATAAATTTACATATTTAAAAATCAAATTACTTGGAAATTTAATTCCTACTTGTCTCAGTTGTGACTGTTTCTATGTAAAGGAGTATGTTCCTATTAGTTAGGAGTTGTTAAGATCTAGTCGTTTCCTAGATTGGTGTGTGGTTGATATATTCTCTCAACCAAGTGATTGTGTGTCCAAATTAGTTTATCTATCTTAAGACAACACTAGATGTATTTATATGTAACATTATTTGATGTGAATGCACAATTGAAATGTGTGATTTGAAAACTTAACTTGGTATTAGAGTGGGTTTGGGTATGCCTCCCTCATGGGAGGGCCCAGGTAAATCCTACAAAGAATAAATTTTTTTGTGTTGTTGAGATCATTGCGAGGGCATCATTGTTGCCACTATTGTGAGGTTGGGTTTGTGAAAGAGAGGAATCAACGATGTTACATTATTGAAAAGTTGAGACCTATTGGATACTTTGACCGTGAGAGCTTGGATCTATTTGCTGTAAGTTGCGCACTATACAGGAGCTGACGATGCCTGCTCATTGGAGAGGTATAAGGTTGTTAGAGATTGAAATTCAAAGGTGGCTGCTGTAGGGTGGATCTATTGGAGGGATGATCCATTGCGTTGACCAATCGTGCTGACCACTTAGTGGTGAGGTTGCGCTCCTGGAATGCCTACGTTGGTGTTGATTGTGGTTGAGTGATAGAGTCGCGTGAATCTATATTAGATCTTGCTTGTGGCTAGGTTGTTTCCTGCCTATTGTGTCTTTTTTGGTGTGCTATCAGTTTTCTAAATTGGTCCCTGCTGAGAAAATAACCTATGCATCAGGAAAAGCATTATGCTGCTTTGAGAGCCGTGAAGAGCTACGCTACTATTTGGTGTGGTCACGCTGTTGGTGAAACGGTGAAGCATTGGAAATCTGTTCTTTTTGTTCAGCACCAGAGTAAAAACTAACCCGATCAGAAACACTGGTCTTTGTGTGAAGCAACTTGGGCAGATGTCACCAAAATTGCTAATATTGTTGAGTAGAGGTGAGTTGCTAACCATAGTTGTCCTGCTGAAGAAAGTGCTTGTTGAGCTGGAGAAAGCAGCCGAGTTAAGCATTATGTAGAGTTATCACGATGTGGAATTGATTGCGTGGTGTTGGACCTGCAAAACTTATGGCTGAAATGTTGACAGTTTTGCTCTGAGCAGCTTACGATCTCGGTGTTGCAGATCTGACCTGTGCGTTGTTGCGTGCTCTAGAGAAGAGCCTACGGTGAGTGATTAATAGACTCAATATGGGCAACGTCTCTATGTGAGTGTTGCCTCACCATTTCCTGTGTTCAATGCTTGTTTAGCTAGTCTGGAGATCTGTTTGAGATCTATTGGCTTTGTTGAAGAGCCTTAGTGGCTGAGTTGGGTCTGTGATGAGCCTTGGTGGTTGAGTTGAGCCTTGGTGGCTAGATTGAGAACCTTGGTGGCTGAGTTGGGTTTGTGGTGAGCCTTGGTGGCTGAAATTGAAGCGCTGATTGGAGAAGGAATTGGTGATTATATCACCTTGAGGCTGAGCAAGTGAGCAACGGTGGTGAACTGTTGCTCGTTGAAATGTAAACTAGTAAGCGTAGGCCATGTGAAGTTGTAACAATGTTGTCGGTGTTTGTGGAGGTGAGCTGGGTGCACTAGAGTGACTGTGGAGCATTGACTAGACAAATTAGAGAGGGGTGATTGTTGTGGCTTGAGGCTAAGTTTGTTGCTACTATTGGGTGCATTAACAAAGTTGAAGTTGTAGATTGAAGGTTGAGGCAACTAGGGTGGATTGTTAATAACGTTGAGGTAGTGACAGACCATGCAAAGAGTGTGTATTATTGACCTCGTGTAGTGAGGTGCAATTTAGCCAGTTTCAGATATAAATCGTGTCATTGGTCACGAGCCGAATGGTGTGATGGCCAATGTGAGTGGATTCAATGTTTAGGAAAGGATCGATCTGTTCAAATTCCCATGTAGTTGATTCTAGAGGAATCAAGTTGAGTTGTGTTATGGAGGGGAATCCAGTTGAGCTGTGTCATAGAGCTGTGTGCAAGGTGCTTTGTTATATGCATAGTCGATCACATAATAAGGGCCACCAGAGTCAGTGATAAGGTTTGAAGGAGTAGGTGTCTGGTCATCGTATTTGTAGGAGGTCAGCTGGTTCCTGTTTGTGAAGTAGCATGGAGAGATATGTTGTCACCAATCTGACAGGGATTAAATCGAAGACAACATGCAGTGTCTGATCTTGGATCTGCCCACAACAACAGTGTGGGCGGTGTTCTGGTGAGCTGAAGTTTGAGTGACCTATTCGTGCCTCTGAAGAGAATACTTTTTGTGCCTGGGTCGATTTTTCATGACTGATGCATTCATCATTTTTTGTTTGAATAAAACTGGTACAGTGAAGCCAAAATGAGTGAGCCACTCCTGCAGCCTCTGTACTTTGTTGCACAACATTAGAGCTCTGAGGTAAGGATTCGTGTGGTTTGGAACCATAGATTTAGCTATGCAAAGAGTATCCCAGTGGTGCAAAATTGTGGAATAGATTCGTGACAACGATATGGGGATTTGATGCTTGGAGAGTCCCTAACTGATTGAGCATTTGTAATGGGTGATCGAGAGTGGTGTGTTTCCTGGTGTTTATTTCCGCATCACAAAGCGTTCTTGTGTGTTCTAGTCGGTGCAACAGAGGGTGCTTAGTTGGATATTGAGCTCAGATGGATATTGGATATTAAGGCGAATTCGCACATTGGCGTTTTCCACCCCATCTCCATTCGCATCCTTGTGCTTTGTCATCGGTGATCCGCAAGTGGATAGGTTTGAGGGTTTTCATCTGCCTTATTTTCGTCAACCCGAAGGGCTTTAGAGCGAAATATTTCTCTACTAAAGTTTTGTTTTCTTTGAGATTATTGTTATACAGTCGGAGAGTACTAAAATGTCGGCATCGCCACTTTTGTTATAGATCTAGCGTTCGCACGGGGAACTCGTTTCTTATTCTTAACTTTACAAGAGTGTTCGCATCTGTTACTAACTTGCAGCTGTGTGTAAGGATCTCTTTCGTAGAAATGAGTTCCACAAAAGATTTTCCTCCAAGGTTTGAAGGTTGGGGCCGATCGTTGTTGCTTACTATCGCTCTCCAATCCTTACAGGGGATGTTAGGATCCAAAGCTGCTCAAGATTTAAAGAATTGAATGGTTTAACAACTCAAATCTGAAACAATTCTTTGAATTTGTATTTTATTGAAGAATTGTTTTTTGGCATTCAATTCTTAATGAAGAACCATCCTTTAGATAATCAAAATTAATGAGCTTAAATATCTAAGTTGTTGCAAGTTTGGTCGTGGAGAAATAGGTTTATTCGGTTGTAATAGCCATGGGAAGAGGTGGAGAATATTATGACACGCAGAGCCATGTGATCAAGCCCTTCAATCAGAAAATCTTACCCACTTGGGCTAGAGATAGAGGTGTTGTGGTATCAGAGGTCGTTGCTCCAAAAATTTGTGGGTAGCTAGTCCCTGTTGAATCGACTGGTGTTGTGTGAAAAAAACAGGGGTTGTTGACCTTGTTGTGTGTCAGCAACAGTGAATGGCGTGGCCCTGTGTGGAACGTTTGTGGGCTGGTTTTTCTTCAGCTGGCTTGATGACAAACTTGGGAGAAAGAAAGTGTATGGGATGATGCTGATGACTATGGTAATCCGTGCCATAGTCAGCAGAGTGTTCGATATAGTGGTGTCCACGATTGAGGATAAAGTTTAACTTTTTTATAAAATCATGGTAATTGCTTGTGCTTGTATTGTTATTTGGCATTGTTTTTCTTGGTATGGGTGAAGGTGAATATGTCTTGGAAGTTTGTATACATATTGAAATTCATGACCTCAATATGAAGTCATTTTGTTAGAATTTGTAACTCTAACGGATGATAAGTAAGCATGGAGATCCAAGACTAGTATGCCAAAATTAAATGCCAAAAACTCAAAATGAAAAAGACTATGACATTCAAGTGGGAAAGAAGTGGTGTGTTCCAACGTATGAATGGTGTGGTGTATTCGAGATGAGTAGTAAAGGATCCAAGCAACGAAGGATCAAATTTGGTTGCAAAATCTGCAACATAGTGAAAATTTGTTTGAGTTTGTAGAATAGACTCATGATTGTGATAAAGTACAACTCACACATTGTAATTATAGAAAATCTACATGTCATATATTTTTTTATAATGGTTCGCTGTGGTCCTTGAAATGTTTTAGATACCGGGTGTAAGACCTAGGGAGGCATGTATACCCCTTTACTATGTGTTCCCTCCGTTAGAGAGTTTTTAACACCCTAGGAGAGTGTGTCATATGGGATGGATACACCAGGGTGGACCATATTGGTTTTATACTCCATGAGGTGAAATTTTATATTTAGGGAGAGTTCATCGAGAGGTTGGATGAACCATGTATGTGAAGGACTTCCTAGTAGACTGGTGGTTGCAGCGGTTGGGAACCCATGCATTTTGGTAGATGATTGTTCCTTTATATGGACATCGACAGTTGCGTGAACAAGGTACAAGGTATAATTACCAGATTGGACCAGATGTAGATCTTTTCATATTGAGATTGAGACAAGTATTCATTAAGGGGGCGACTTGGAAATTTAGTTCCTACTTGTCTCAGTTGTGACTCTTTCTATGTAAAGGAGTATGTTCCTATAATTTAGGAGTTGTTAAGATCTAATTGTTTCCTAGATTGGTGTGTGGTTGAGATATTATCTCAACCAAGTGATTGTGTGTCCAAGTTAGTTTATATATCTTGAGACAACACTAGATGTATTTATATGTAACATTATTTGATGTGAATATACAATTGAAGTGTGTGATATTAAAATTTAACTAAATTTCCATACCTCAAATTCAAATTCAATCAATGGGATACCATTGACTTAAAATTATTACACAGAGGAGTTTTGTAACAATTGCAATCAGTGAGATCCCATCCGTACAAAGGAATTTCATGACAAATAAAATGATGGAAAATACTATGGCTGCTGTGGGTATTCCTAGGTCCTATCCCCATATCATATATTCTCTTGAATGTATACTATCACCTTCACTGCTAGCAATATGGAGAGCCCCATGCAAAAGTAATACCACTTGAAAAAAATCCACATTTCCCCCCTTATCCTGGGATCCTTCTAGTCACACTAATCAACTTAGAATACTACCATGCATATGGGTGTGTGCCCCTCGAACCTAGAGTTGTTATAAGCAAGGAAAAGTAGAGGATACTTAACTACTTAGCCAAGACCTGCTTGCAGACCTCCCTACTACTACAAGGAAGAGGGAGCAGATTAGGCAAAATATAAGATATAATTAACATCACCATTCCAATTCGATAAATTATTGAAGACACTGCTATAGTCCATAAACTTCCCACATAAGCATCAACTATGAACGCTCCCAACAATGGTATCAAACATTCTGTGCCACCCAAATTGGTCAGAGTGCTGGTATCCATGACTGGTGGTGACTGAAGTTCTTCTTGCAAGTATGTAATCATGTTGGTTGAGTATCCTACCATTTCCAACTTCTTGCATAATTCGTTAGCAACCACGTAAATTAAGAGGTCTATAATGCAGTTTCAAAACTTGCTATTCAACAACATCTGATCATTAAAATTTACAGCCCTAGCTCCTCTCATAGAACAATAAATAAATAATAAAATGATTCGTCTTTCTACCTAACACAACTGTGTCTTTCTTTTGCACCCAGTTTGAAAGGTATCTTTCTGTGGATTGCATATTTTGAAAATTTCTAAGAATCTGATGATCATAATTCGTTTAACCCCTCTTTTAACCATCACATTCCAAGATATTCAACCTCTTGCAATCTATGTAAGTTCAACCTTTGATCCAAAAAGGATCTAGAATAGACTTCTAAGTCTAAAAATGTTCCTCACAGAGGAAAATGAAAATCAAGGGATGCTCTTGGAAATAGTCCCATTGCATAGATCTCTTCAATTTGAATCTAATGCAATTTGAATGGGCTAAAATGGACTTCGGATGAAGAAGTTATTGTAATAAGAAGTTTATCCATTGTCCTTTGAAAAGGAGGCAAATTCTTACAAAAATGGGCTTAAGGCCTTATATGGAAAAATCACATCAGAAGGGTTAAAAGGAGTACTTATACCAAAGGCAGAAGGACTCCCCCGATAGCGATCTCCAACATATCGCATTAGAGGTAGGCCTTAGAGTGATATTGGGACCTAGGTAGAGCCGATTGTGATATGCGATGATTGCATTGGCGGATTGGCGTCGGCTGTTCCATGGTATATGGAAAGAACTCCTGGGTTGTAGTGCTAGCGATATGCAATGTGCGATATCAACCATTGGATCAAAAAAAGAATGGACAGTCCTGACTTGATCAGCAATCGCGATCAGTGATCCCCGATACAAAGGGCCAATGAACATTGTGATACGTGACTTGCGATATGCCGATAAAAGGTGGACCCGATGGAAATTATAGACGCAGTTTCATACCGTTTGAGATTCGGCTTGACACCCGATAATGGATTTCCTTTGTATTTTAGTGTGTTTGTCAAATTCATGGGTTTTAAGCATTTCACCGTGCGACATGCAATTTGAAATAAAGAGGCCGGACCCGATAGAATTATGGATACGATTTCATAAATTTTGAAATCTGGAATTATGAGATTTCTATGTATTTCCTGTGTATTGGGTTGTTTTGGCCTACGCCATGCGATTCGTGATATGTGAAAAGGAAACAGGCCCGATAATAGATGCGGAACTTGCATTCCAGTTGAAGTCTGGTTTTTGCACCTGATAGCGTATTTCCATGTATTATCTCTGTGTATTGGAATTTTGTTCCGTTTTCGGGAATTTGCTCGAATAAAGGCCGCTTGTTTCTTTTCATTGTGAAACGGTCCCTATTCCTACAACATTTTGGTTCCACGTTGTAATGGTGCATTTCTGTAACAATGATGCGTTATGTAATACGTAGAGCCACAGAGCCAGCGAGCCAGATGGCTAGTCACAGAGCCAGCGAGCCAGAGGGCTAGTTGAAGAAACGTAGAGGCAGAAGAATGATTACACACAGAGAAACAGATAGGAAATTGCAGAGTTGGAGGATTCCCCAAAGGCCAGAGAGCTGAGCGTAGCAGAGTTAAGGGAGAGCTTGAAGGTCAGAGAGCTAGAGGGCAAGAAAGCTGCAGAGCTAGAGAGCCAAGCAGAAGTAGAAGCCACCAGAGGTTGGAGGCAGAGCCTTAGAGCCAGAGAGCTCAAAGCAGACTTCTACAAGCCATGAAGCTGTAAGGAAGTCAGAACAACAAAGAGATCAAATGATCAAGCTGTTGCTAGTGTCCGATGTGTGCTGAAGACAGAAGAAGGAATTCCAGAGACAGTGAAAGAACTCTGAGGGAGTTGGTGAGAGCTAGAGCTCAAGATAGCTCAGAGTGCTGATTGAAGGAGTCTAGTCCAGAGAAGCCTAGATCTATCTGTAGAGTATGGGCAACCAGCAGGATAAGATGGTATTCTAAACCCATAGGTTCAGTTGTAAACCAATGGATTTAAGTTTGGAACTTGTAAAAGAATTTAAGCCATAATCCCAAAGAGCCTAGTTGAGATGACTAGAGCTCACGGAGATGTAGCCCAAGAGTTTTGGGTGAACTCCTAATTATATTGTTGCCTATGTGTTTGCTTATTTGTTGCATTTTATTTACTTTTATGTGTGTTTTACATTAGCATAAGAAAATGTACATAAGCACTTGAACAGTCTAAAGACAAACACAAGCATACACCTATTTCAAGTTCTTATTTCCACAAATTATCAATCATAAGCATAGATCTTGGGAATATATAAGCTTTCGAGTGGGAGAGGTTCTTGTATGCTTGACAAGAAGCCTTTAGGGCCCCCTTTTAGGTCAGGTGGTATTAGAGCAGGATGCTTGATTGACAGAGCAATCTACATGCTTGTTTGACTTGAAATGTGTTCAAACAGTAGAAAGAATTTAGTTGTTTGACTGCTTGTAAACTGACTATTGTGTGAGTTTGCAGAGGTGAGGGGAAAGCTATCGATAAGCTAAGTCCAGGAGAGGACAAGAAGGAAGAAGGGTTGAAGGCATTCTTCTTATCCCAAAGGACCTAAAAGCAATCGTTGAAGCACAAGAGGTATTTTGCAAAAGGTTGCTTGAATAAGCTATTTGTTAATCTTGTTTGAAGTTCTTTTGTTCATTCTGATAATGACAACTTCTACAAGTGAGTCCTCAAATTCTTCTTTCTTCACAGGCTTCTTTGATGAAGACATGAAGAAATACTTGTTCACCATGATGGATATGGTGAGAGAAATGTATGTGGATGGAAGGAAGAGCATCATACTTAGAGAGCAGTTGAATTCCATGAAAGAAGAGAAGCAGTTGCTTTCTGACAAATTGCAGGAAATGGAGAGGCAACTTCATATTGCAAATATGAACCTGAAAATGATGCATGAGCTGGAGACATAGCTCCTTTCTGCCAAAGAAGCCTTGGTCAATTTTCAGCTTGAAGAAGAGGTAAAGAATTCTCGTTTGTCTTCAATTTCCTCTAAGAATGTTTATATTGGTTCTTTTGAAAAACATACCAGAGGCATAGGTTCCAAGTTAATGTCCAAGATGGGCTATGAAGGAAAAGGCTTGGGCAAACATGCACAAGGTATTGTTGAGCCAATAATGGTTGAGGAAAGGCCTAAGTATTTGGGTCTTGGCTATGGACAATCTTATGGAGAAAGTTCCAAAGCTTCCATGAAGGCCATTGAAACAGTTCCAAGAAGGAGTTTCATTTCAGGTCTTCTACCTCAAGAGTGTAAAGATTGTATTCTTGGAGAATGCAATAGCTTGAAACATCATTTGCAGGATGCAGGTGTTCATAAGCATGCACTTGAACTAGAGAGTTGTGGAAACTCTGACAGCCTTGAAGAGATTGATGGTGTTCCAAAGGGAGCTACTTCTTCATTCAATTCACCTCCTCATGAAGGCAATAAAGGTGAAAAATAAAGGTATAAATCTAGCTCTAATCATATTCCTTTTGATTGTGTTAAGCATGATAAATTTCCATATAAGCATGGGGAAATAATTGCATGTTCATTTTGTGGTTTGGATAACCATAATGTTTCTAGATGTTGGAAGAGAATGGCCACATACAAGAAACTTTTGAAGGAAAAGAAGCAAGAAGCCAAAGGTCCATTGGACAAAGCAAATCATGTTGTCAAGAAGGTTCACATGCATTGCACTTATTGCCATAAGCAACGACATGTTGCTGCAAAATGTTGGACTCTGAATCCAACAATGCTTCCACAAAAGCTGAAGAAGGTGGAAAGAGAAAATGGAAGAAATGGAAAGGAATTTTCCATGAGTGATGTGTTTCAAAATGATCCACATGTTGATGTTGATGTGCAGACAAAGGAAGGACCTTTGAAATGGATTGGTAAGAAATGGTTATAATTCTTATCCAATTAAGATTGCATGTCTATTGATATAATGCATCTATTTGCATTCTTGTTTAATGGAATGCAAGTTGCAGGGTTTTACCAAGAAGGTGAATGGAAAAAGTGGAGTAGGAGACTCACTTTATTGCTGCAACATTATATTTCATTTCAGCTTCAAAAGTACAGTGTACTTAAGCGAAAGTTGAAGGATGAAATGCATGCATGAGAGTGATATGCATGAACACAGGGATGTTGATGATTTCCTTGTACTTGAACATGTGCGTGTGATTAACTTGAAGGGTTGATTACTTTGTTGTAAACATGCATGTAATATTGACTTGGGAAAAGTTGATTTGGTCTCCAAGATGGAGATAATTATGAAGTGTTTCATCTCTTTGAAAAAGAATTCTAAAGATCTTTTTCTACATGCTTGACTTGAAGGGTCAATTGTTTTAAAGGAATGTTTTGTTGCCTTGTTATTTAGTCAATCATTTATATGCAGATGTAAAGACATGGAGGTGTTCACAAGATGTGAAATCTGTTTCTTTTGTTGAAGCAAGAGTTTAGGCCATCCAGTTGTTGTTTGTAATCCTGATGTTGTTAACAATTGTTGTTGACAATATGCCAAACAGGTACAAATGAAATTTTTGTGAAGCAGATGTCACTTCACATTGGTTTGAGCCACCTTGGATCAATGATCAATGAAGAGAAGTTCAAACTACCTTCTGTAACGTTCTTAGAATGAGTTCTGCAGGAAGTCAAGGAGGAAGACAGTTCTTCCCAGGAGGACCAGCACATCCAGGAAGGAAAGTGGTCAAAGGCTTTGGCTTAGAGGCACTATGCAAGATAAGTGTATGAGGCTGAAAGAAGAGGGTGATGTTACTCTCATTTACTGTTCAGATCAGTATATGAGTCTTTTGGAGACCAAAAGTTCTTTTTAGTGGGAAGGTGTGATCCAAAATGGATCTAGAATAGACTTCTAAGTTTACAAATGTTCCTCACAGAGGAAAATGAAAGTCAAGGGATGCTCTTGGAAATAGTCCCATTGCATAGATCTCTTCAATATGAATCTAATGCAATTTGAATGGGCTAAAATGGACTTCGGATGAAGAAGTTATTGTAATAAGAAGTTTGCCCATTGTCCTTTGAAAAGGAGGAAAATTCTTATAAAAATGGGCTTAAGGCCTTATATGGAAAAATCACATCGGAAGGGTTAAAAGGAGGACTTAGACCAAAGGTGGAAGGACTCCCCCGATAGCGATCTCCGACATATCGCATCAGAGGTAGGCCTTAGCGTGATATTGGGACTGAGGCGGAGACAATTGCGATATGCGATGATCGGATCAACAGATCGGTGTCAGCGTGTTCCATGGTATATGGAAAGAACCCTCGGGTCATAGCGATAGCGATATGCATTGTGCGATATCAACCATTGGATCAGAAAAATAATGGAAGGTCCTGACTTGATCGGTGATCAGTGATCTCCGATACAAAGGGCCAATGCACATTGCGATATGCGACTTGCGATATGTCGATAAAAGGCGGACCTGATGGGAATTATAGACGCGATTTCATACTGTTTGAGATCCGGCTTGGCGCCCAATAGCGGATTTCCTTTGTATTTCCATGTATTTGTAAAATTCATGGGTTTTAAGCATTTTGCCGTGCGACATGCGATCCGCGATAAAGAGGCCGGACCCTATAGAATTATGGACGCGATTTCTTAAATTTTAAAATCCAGAATTACGGGATTTCTATGTATTTCCTGTGTATTGGGTTGTCTTGGCCTACGCCATGTGATAAGGAAATGGAACCTATAGGTTTATAGATGTGTTTGCATTCTAGTTGAAGTCCAGTTTTTGCACCCGATAGTGTATTTCCGTGTATTATCTCTGTGTATTGGAATTTGTTCCGTTTTCGGTAATTTTCCTGAAGAAAGGCTGCCTGTTTCTTTTCATTGTGAAACAGTCCCTATTCCTACAGCATTTTGGTTCCATGTTGTAATGGGGCATTTTTGTAACAATGATGCATTATGTAATACGCAGAGCCATAGAGCCAGTGAGCCAGATGGCTAGTCGCAGAGCCACAGAGCCAGAGGGCCAGTCGAAGAAACGTAGAGGCAGAAGAATGATTACAGATAGAGAAATGGACATGAAGTCGCAGAGTCGGAGGATTCCTCAAAGTCTAGAGAGCTGAGCGCAACAGAGTTAAGGGAGAGCTTAAAGGCCAGAGAGCCAGAGGGCAAGAAAGCTGCAGAGCCAGAGAGCCAAGCAAAAGCAGAAGCCACCAGAGGTTGGAGGCAAAGCCTCAGAGCCAGAGAGCTCAAAGCAAACTTCTACAAGCCATGAAGCTGTAAGGAAGTTAGAACAACAAAGAGATCAAATGATCAAGTTGTTGCTGATGTCCGATGTGTGCTGAAGATAGAATAAGAAATTCCAGAGACAGTGAAAGAACTCTAAGGGAGTTAGTGCAAGCTAGAGCTCAAGATAGCTCAGAGCACTGATTGA
Source organism: Pinus tabuliformis (assembly GCA_031772625.1). Taxonomy (NCBI): domain Eukaryota; kingdom Viridiplantae; phylum Streptophyta; class Pinopsida; order Pinales; family Pinaceae; genus Pinus; species Pinus tabuliformis. The sequence continues at coordinate 462,489,331 of CM062816.1, read as the reverse complement.
TGGAGTCTAGTCCAGAGAAGCCTAGATCTGTTTGCAGAGTATGGACAACTAACAGGATAAGATGGTATTCTAAACCCATAGGTTCAGTTGTAAACCAATGGAGTTAAGTGTGGAACTTGTAAAAGAATTTAAGCCATAATCCCAAAGAGCCTAGTTGAGTTGACTAGAGCTCACAAAGACATAGCCCAAGAGTTTTGGGTGAACTCCTAATTATATTGTTGCCTATGTGTTTGCTTATTTGCTACATTGTATTTAATGTGATGTGTGTTTTACATCAGCATAAGCAAATGTACATAATCACTTGAACAGTCTAAAGACAAACACAAGCATACACCTATTTCAAGTTCTTATTTCCACAAATTATCAATCATAAGCATAGATCTTGGGAATATATAAGCTTTGGAGTGGGATAGGTTCTTGTAAGCTTGACAAGAAGCCTTTAGGTCCCCATTTCAGATCAACCTTTGAATCAGGTTGAGCTAATGCGTAAGAAGGTGCATTGTTTTTCCCATGATGTCAAGATGGTTGCTGCAATTAGGCACTATTCGACATTCTTGTACTATCTCAAAACATCATCAAAACATGCACATACCATGGGAAAACTGATCCATACTATCTACCAAGTGAAAGGCAACCAATAAAGCACTCCTTGAACCAAAACTAAGCCTAAACTTGATGATTTTTTCCCCATGAAAGCGTCGGTGCAGAATGATTTATCCCCTAAAGTTCCAAATAAAACCATCAAGGAAGGTAATGATTTGAAGGGTAAAACAAGCATGCAATAGGTACAAATATCCTTGAGGTTTGAATGCCAAAAGAATGGCCATCTGAGGTCAAGAATCAAGCATCCATGCCCATAAAGCTAAACAAAATTCCGTAAGAGTGATTATAGAAGGGGAGAGCCCATGTTGGGGCTAGAGTTCTATTTGAAATAAGTGGTACATGGGCTTCATTCAAGACCCTAGCCTAGTCTTGGCCCACATGATGTCCAATTGCATGGATTTTATTTATTTATTTATTTTATATTTTTGCATGCATTTTATTTATTTATTCATAATAGTTTATTAATTCATTTCAATTTTTGGTTATTTATCTATCTTTATAAATTAAATAAATTTTATTCTTAAAATTTAATTAATATTTATAATATATTAATTAACTAAGGTTGATTTTAACATATTAATGTTGACGGTGTTGGACCCGCCAACATCAGGGGATCTCCTTGGTATGAAGTCCCAAATAGACCTCACATCGTTTAGTGTGGTAGTGCCATCTGGTACGATGGACTAGTTTCCATTATTTTAAAGATTTTCCTCAACTCGTGCTTGTCAGCACATGAGAGTGGTTTGCTTTGTCTTGCGAGAAGTGAGGTTCACGTGCCTGGTGATTGTAAGTGTCTCTTTTGTGAATGGTTCTTTCACTATAGAGGGAGAGGGTGAGAGTGAGTCCCAAGTTGGTGGGGAGAAGTCCTAACTCTGCTAGGAACACACAACACAACATGATGTGCATAGCTTCCGGTGGAACAGTCCACACAAATGCGACAGTCACAACACACAAGGGAAGATAACACGTATAACACTCAATGAAGTAGTCTACATGAGCGCAATGGTTGTTACATCAAATTTTATGTGAAAGGTCTGTTTGATGTCCGGGGAGATAGCCATCACGGGCGAGACAATGTTAACAACATATACAACACATTTTCATTAACAGATGATTTATTACAACAAGTGAAATAAATTCAAGTGTTCAACACAGGTTAAAGTAACATGCATTACAAGTGGTCAAGATTAATCTTACAATAATTACAATACATGTGTGAAAACATGTTGGCCTGTTAGTAGGCTTCTGAATTAAGTGAAAGTTCCAAGACACACTGGTACACCATACATAACTAATCCCATGTGCGAGGCATTGGAGCCACTACTTACTCCTAAACGAGAAGATTACAGACTCTCTTGTCTATGTGGGAGGAGATGAGGTGAAAAGTCCTTTGCATGTACAAATGAGGGGGTATTTATAGCCAAGAGTGAAACTGACCCTTGTGGTTGTTTGACTACCCTCATGACTATTTGACTTCCATGAATTTTTGACTTTACATGACTCTTTGTATAACAAGTGGGTCTCTTGGACTTCCACGTTACATTACATTGATTTGATAACATGGACCATAATGGAGATGTGGACAACATGACTCAACATGATAGTGCTGGTACATTCATGCTATTGCTGGTGTACATGTCGAGCTATAGTGCTGGTGGCTGATGGATGTCTTCATGGTGTGTCACAACTTCACCTCCTCATGGCAAAGTGCACAGAGTCTTTGATGGTCATTGGTTCACTTGATGTTGCTTTGGCACATTGCTCCTTGCTTGTATGTTGGAAGGCTTGATAGGATCATTTGCTTGTGAAAGGTGAATGTTCGTCTGTTGGTGTGTCTGTGAGCACATCTTTCATGTTTGCTCATGCGTCCGTCTGCAAACACATCTTTGCATGATCATCCATTCGCGAGCACATCGCTTCACGTGCATCGTTTGTGTGTTCATTGGTGAACCTGTCCTTCTGCATGTGCTCCCTTCGTTCTCATTTGTCGTCGTTCCATGTTTGTTGGTGTACCTATACCTATAGTCACTCGTGAGGAGGCGACATCAAATCCAAAAACCTCCTAGTCTACCATGACACATGATCATTTCGGATGTAGGTGACCGGGAGAGGCAGCAAGGTTGCATGGCAGGATGATGGCTTCGGGGAGTGCTGATAAAAATTGTGCAAGAGTCACTGTGTGATGAAGATGGGCAATCCAAGTCGACATTGACTGTTGACAAGGTCTGGCTCGGCTGAAAGGAAAAACTACGCAAATTTTGGGAGGGAAAATCTGGGCCGCAAGAAGGAAAGGCAGACAAAATATGCGCATTTTTTGGAACGAGTAGGTAGAAAGGGCTTGACAACAAAATTTGAGCAATTTTTTGGAGGAACAGGCTGGGCTGCATGGAGGATCAGAAGGCATAAATTGCGCAGTTTTTTGGAGGAACTGGCCGGGAGCTTGGTAGCTAAAACTGCGGAATTCCTAGAGGGAAATGGTAGCTGGCTGTTGGGTCACTGGCAGCAGAAATTGCGCAATTCCCAAGGGGAACATGCAGTCAACTACTGGTAGCGTGGCAGCAGAAATCATGCAATTCTTGGAGGGAACTGGCAGTTTGTTGCTGGGAGTTTCTGGCAAGGGAAACTACACTAAGGATGGGAGGTTGGCCTGCTGATCATATCTACACAATTTCTGAGCTGAGTGGATAGCTGGGTAGCAGAAGGCCTGCTCATGAAAACTGTGCAATTTTCTAGATAAGCGGTCGGTCGACTGTCGGGAGGACTGATTGGGAAAACTGTGCAATTTTCTGAGGGAGACAGGAATGGGCACTGGGTGACTGTCCAACCTGTTTGCATAATTTCATCAGTTAGTAGAGTGAGCAAGGTCAACAAACTCTGCACAATTTTTGAGGGGAGTCAGTCTCGGGGTGGCTGTCGGGTTTGACTCTCCAGGTGGCCAACATGAAGGTTGAATGAATTTCTTACAAGAAACACAACTTGAAATGACTTTCTTGGTGCTTCTGTGTTGTTCTGGGTGATAGTCGATCGAGTTGATGGTGGGGTGAGGATCCGAATGTCAGAGGGGAGTCTGGTCGTCAGAACTTCAACAAAGTGACTAAGTGTGTGAACAAGTGAAAGATGCAAATGTGATATTACAACACACACCCTCATGACTTGATGATGAGATGACTCAAACCAATCGGACACACATGTTCAACATGACTGAATAACGATGTAACCAACAAGAGCGACACTCATGATTGACCATTGATCGATCGTGACGACGCTTGTGCATCAGTGGATGTGACTCTGTGTGCGAGTGCAACAAATGTTTTCATAGCAAACATAACATGTACACATGAAGCAAAGACCTTGAGCATGACCTAAACATGGTTACAAGCAAGACATTGACATCAATGTGCAAGAATTGGTGAAATGAACAAGCAAGGTGAATGCAAAGACTCATGCGAGCTCACGGAGTGAACCCGAGTGTGTACAATCATCAAGTGAAACGCTCAAGGGAGGCTCTGAAATTGGGTGAAGGCCAAAATTTTGGAGGGTGGTTGTAGCTGCTACAACAATTAATTAATTAAGATTGAATTTAAATAACTAATTAAGGTTGGTTATTATATATTGATTAATTAAAGACTAATTATTTAATTAACATAAAGGTTAATCTGTTATCACCCCAAGAAACTCTCCTAGGTTGTATATCAGAGATGCTCGGGAACATTACAAACTCAACATAATGTTAGAAATGGATGAATGGAAGGAATGATACATATTCAAGCCAGATAACCACTTCTACTATGCTTAACTCCAGACATGGGTGAACACCCCCAAACTACAAGGCTTTAGACCACCAATTACTCACAGTTTGAGGATTAAGTAAACATGGAGAATACTGATCGCACCAGCAGATGCACAAGACCATGTGATGGTTGGCTGCAACCAGTAAAGAGGTTTGAAAATCTATTTCCTAATGCACAGACAGGATGACGGCTCTCTGGCATCAAGTGAACAGAAACCTGAAGCAACACATTCATTGATACATCCAAGATTCTAACACAGAGGTGGGATGACAGCCCCTCTAATGCTAAATATCAAGAGCACATGAATAAATGCATAACAGGCACATCCTAGAACAGAGTAGAAATGGAAAGTGAGCAATTAACAACAAAAGAAGCTTGTATTAGCTGAAAATGAAGACCAGACGCTGCAAGTATCAAAGTAGTTACAGTCTCCAGAAGTTGAACCTTACATCAAAACTACAACCATCAACCATCATCCTAGATTGCATCTGTGTTCTCGGTATATATAGAGTTTCATTACAAAGATATTTTGCTATTCTGGACATGGAGGGGTCATAATGGACCGCCAACCACTTTAACTCCCTGATGGAGTCTCTGCTACGATCTGCTTGCTTTAATGAACAAAATTGATCTTCTTTGATGTTCTATTTTCCTTCTCAATTGGGTGGAGTGAAATATGGATGAAATTCCATGCTTGATAAACTCTTTAACTGCTCAAGGCTTGTCCTTCTCGTCCTTCGGCCATACTGCTCTTGAATGTGGTGGTTGAGGATTTGCTGCAAACGGTACCGGGAACTGGTTATGCTAGTCCTTCTCCCTCTCGGGTACACAATGTGTTGAATGCAATAGTTGAAGTAGTAATGCACCAGACATTGATAGATGGTCGCTTCGGTCCTTCAGGTGCATGTTACAGGTCGAGAACATGGAGACTTCATGGCGGACGAAGGAGCAATATGGGAACAGACATCATCCGTTAGATCACATGGATGGACGACGGAGATCTATCGGTGGGAGAGAAGCAGGAACAAATAGGATCAAACAAAAGTGGGCCGTCGGAACGCGGGCGGACTGATCTGACGGTGATCGGGCGCGAAAGATGCATGGGAGAGAGGACAAGGGCGGTAAGCGGTATGCATCACACCGCTTTAGGGAGGCAAGAGGTAATTGTATGCGGGGTAGCGATCACGATAGGCGCACGACACATGGTAGATGGGACAGGGGAAAAACTGGTTTCCCTGCGAGTTAACGTGCGGGTGGTTCACGGGATGGAGAGGAGCGAACGACATTGGATCACGCGACGGACGATCGGACGACGAGGGAAACAAACGGAGTTTAAGGCGCGGGGGAAAAGGCAGAGACCATTTGATCAAGCGATAGATGATCGGACAGTGGAAACTCGATCGTAGGGACCTTGACTGATGTGACAGGAAAGGGATCACGAACAGTGTGCTGTCATATGATCGCGGTTATATGACTGTTTGAACTTAGCGCCCGGGGGCTAAGGAAATATGGGTTATGCAGAGTTTAGAGGAACAAAAAAGAGGTAGCAGGGTGAAAGAAAGTAAGCGGGGGAATAGGGAAAGGCGAGGATAACCAGTGTAGACCATCTCTGAGCCAACAACCAAGGACCGAGCTTATTCCTCCTCCTTGAAAATCAGCAGCATGTAGCAGAGCTACAACCACCCTCCAAAATTTTGGAGGGTGGTTGTAGCTACTACAACAATTAATTAATTAAGATTGAATTTAATTAACTAATTAAGGTTGGTTATTATATATTGATTAATTAAAGAATAATTATTTAATTAACATAAATATTAATCAATTAATCTTAAGGAAATAATTATAATGTATTAAATTTAGTTAAGTTAACCTTATTAACCTAATTTGACTCAGCAATCGTCTTTAATTAAACATGTTAACTCGACATTAGTCTTTCATAATTAGATAATGATGGGAGAGGATTTGGTAGATTCATGATGATCTACTTAGTATTAGCAGTGCTTGTTTAATGAACACATTTAAAAAGAAAACTTACACCAACCTTTACTATATGCATGTGTGGGTCAAAGAAGAGTTGTAAATGTCCTAAGTTACACTAATGAACCTTGTGTGTCATGAAAATATTTAACCAATTTAGAATGACAAGGATGTGATGGAATTTAAGCCATGGAGGCTCAATGCAAGGACCACATCCACTAGAGCTGCCACTACCATCATCGAAACTATCTATCATTTTGTTGAGTGTGGAGCCTGATTATCTTCTTTATTCAGAGGTATCACCGCATTGGACCCCAGTTCGTAATGTGGTGGCAACACCACCCATAATATTTGTGCTGCAAGGGGGGTCCAGTGGGGCGGCTGTGATATTTGGGAGCCCCCCCAGCGGGGGATTGGGGAAACGCATCCGAAACTAAAAATAGATGTAAAATTGCCTTGTAAAATGTTGTAATTTTGTAGTCAATATGGGTTGTTCATTAGGCAGAGATTTGATGGTAGAAGTTATGTTTAATTTAGGTTTTTTCCCTAGAAGGCAACCCCTCACTATATATGAGGGAATTGTATTGTGTCTATGTATATCTGTATTCTGAGTGAGAAAGAGAGAGGAGATTGTGTGAGAGCGAAGAGGGAATTACAACAAATCTACTATAGCTTGTATCTCTTCATTTTGCTGGATAATATAAAAGGAAGGACTGGTTATTTCTTCGTGGACATAGCCCAAATTTGGTGAACCACGTATATCTGTGTCTCTCTTGTTTTATGCAATTTCTGTGTTTGTATTTATGCAATATATTTTATGTGTTCCATTGCTCTGTAATATATAATTTACTAACACATTTTACGCTACTGGGAGGAAATTAATGAAACTTTAAAAGGGGAACAACTGGATGTGGTGGAAGTAGAGCACCCTTCATCTAGGGTAGGAAATAATGAGGGATCAAGGGTTTTGAATTAGGATCTCCAACTGATGATATTACTAGGGAACTTTAGAATATTAAGCTCCTAGAGTTTGTTCGAGGTTGTGCTAGTGAACATCTAGAAACTTAGCTAGAAGGAACGACAAGGTGTTTTTCATTGAGGGAGTATACTTCCAATTCGAGGGCCAAGATAGTGATCTTGCAACCTAGAGATAGTGCCTTGAATTGGTAGGGTAACTTGGAGAGAGAGCCTCACCTCACTTTTCAGACATTGTATCTTGGGAATTGTTTGAGAAAAGGTTCAGGAAAAAGTATCTACTCGCATATTATCAAGAACAATAAGTAGGACCCTTTCATGCTTTCATTCAATAAAATCTATAGTAAAAGAGAACAAGATAAATTTCATGGAATTGGTCAAATATGTCTTGTACATGGACAATAATTAGCATCAGGAATATCATTTTCCTTATGGATTGAATTCTAAGATCAAGGAAATGTTACAGATGTGGAAACCATCTTTGGTTGTTGAAGTAGCTAAAAATGATTGTTAGATAAAAGAGCACTTGGACTTAAAATGGGGAACAAGAGGTATCTTTCCAAAAGATGCAAGGTTTGTAGAGAATTCCCCTTAGACCTTCTCCATGTTTGGAAGCTCTTGGCTATTGAGATATGGGAACAAGGTTGTACCTGGAATAATGGTAGCAAGGATCTCAATGCTATTGTTGTTGGTGGAAACACCCTAGGGTCTTGGGTTGAAAACCCCAATAGAGCGGAGGGCATACAACATAAATAAACGCACAAAAAATCGGTCTAAATACTTAAACTACCGAAGTAGGAAGAAGAGGTATTACCTACAGGTCCTACACTCGAGGTCAATCCCGTAGGGTCCAAACCCTCTGCTCCTTCCAATACCTTCAAAACTAGAGCCTTCCTCTAGCTCCAAGTGGAACCATCCTTCGGATCCGTCCGGCCCAGGCCTCAATAGTCCTCCTTCGTAAAGGTACACCAGGATGTCATACAAAGATGATGGACACCTAAAAGAAGGAGACAAAGGTTTCCTATAACTTGGGAGTGCAGGAGGCACAAAGATTTCTTCAGACTTGACCAGGGATGTAATCAAATATAATATCAATATATCATCTCTATCCCCTAGGCCTTCCCATGGAGGTTTATTTATACTTCTGCAAATTAGTTTTTTTATTTTTTATTTTTTTATTTTATTTTGTTTTATTTTATTTTTATTTATTTATTTATTATTATTATTATTATTTTTATTTTTTATTTATTTATTTTCTTTTCAGTTGGGAAACAGTTGGGCCACGGGCTATAGTAGGTGAGTAATAGGTAAAACTCTACCCAAATTTAAGGAGATTATATATTTTTTAGTGTTTTAAAACATATGAGCGGGTTGGGTTTAGACTAACCCACATGTACACTCTTTTTATATAGGGAAAAATAGCGTATGGGATTTAAAACACAATTTTTTCGAATTTGGACCAAGTCTGGAAAGGAAGGGTTGCCCTAGGCCATAACCAGAGCATCAAATCTACCAAGAGTGGTAAATGGTGCTATAACAGATGCCCCCTAATATGTGAGGTCAGAAGGGGTACATGATGGCCGAAATGTATTAAGTGTATAGAAGGAATCATGCCGAGACCTAAGAGGAGTTCACCAGAATTCAACCACCAAGCCAATGAAAGAGATTAGAAAGAAAGTTGCTGTCTGAGGTGGGAATACCCATGCTCAAAGATAATAAAGCATGTATGCATATCAAATAAAAAATCGGATCCGATATGTATACAAATATAAAAGGATTGAAAATACATAGTGGATCATCCGATCATATCCATAGAAGTGCATATCTCAATATCACATATAAAGAACTGATCAATGATGCTGAAGTAGAAAGATGATCACTGAATTCATTAAGTTGATCCAAAAAGTACCAAGTCAAATGGTGGAACAAATGGTACTACACGCAACTCGGGTGCCAACATATAGGATGTCGTTGTAATGAATTGCAACATATAATGTGGATGGTGTCAATTAGCAAAAACAGGAGCAACTGAAAAGGAACCAAGAAATGCTGATGCAAACCCGAGGTCTTCACTGACCGCCGTGGTACATTTATACACAATGGCAATAAATGATCTAAAGTCGACCATGTGAGGAATCGTTTGATTACCGGTCATTGATGTATACTGTTAACAAACGCGAGACTACTCACCGATAATGATGATGAGAGCCAAGGTACCCTATACAATCTAACAAGTGCGAATGACTGAACTGAAGTCAAACACTTGAAAGAATCTATCAATCAGGAGGCAATGATGTTTTCCCATTGTTGATAGCAAAGGAGTCTGCCACTGATGACTGCAAACCCTAAGGTACTGCCAAGTGGACTCTATACCTTATTCCCAGAGCAACGAGTTGAAGTTGATGGGAAAATATCCACTGGAAGGAAGGCATTAAGGAATCCTTCATCAATCGAGCGCGAGTGTAACCCGCAGGCCAATAATGTGGAAGGAATCAGACCAAGAAAGATGTAGTAACCAAACCAAAGCAGGTTTCCAGCATACACAAGATGTAGCTAACACACGATCGAAACCCTCTGAACCAACCAATAATGAAAGTTGACACAGAGGCGAGGAATCTACTAATAGGGTCAAATGGAAACCATGGCACTGCACAAATCCTAATGTGTGATAATGAACGCTGATGTTGAACACAAGGAAAACCACTCAGTCAAAGACCCATAATAATAATTGATGCCTAGATTTGCTCTAAGAGCAATTTGTCGTAGTCGATAAGAGAAAGACCCTCCAACAAGAAGTCAGTGGAGACCTTCTCAAACCAACATGAGAAAAGGACCAAATAGTTGATGTGATCATGAACATGACTATGACAACTAGGGATGGCCAACTGAAAATAGGTCAAGAGACACCGCAGAAAGGCCGACTCAGGTTGACTTCCCTTGAACAAGAGCACGACTCAAATGTGACTACATGTCAACATATGATAAATTTGTATAAGTTTGTCATGCAGGAGGCATAAAAAAACTCTCCATATGATTGGAAGAGATAACCAATCAAAGGAGGACTGACTCAATAATAAGGTTAAGGCTCTCCTAAGTCAAAGTAAAACCCATCCCAATGGAGGAAAGACTTATTTTTAGTGCTTTGTTCAAGGGAGACACAACTGACTCTAGCTGCCATCAATTATGGAAATAATGTCCCATTCCTGCTCTTTGTTAGAATAATTTTTTTTGTCCTTTTCATATTTAGAAAGCCTGAAAGATAATAAAAGAATGCCAATAATACAGTGGAAAGAACAAGTGTCCAAATACAGATGTGGTAGTTCATGGGAGGGGAACATTCCTATGCTCAATGAAAGGTGATGAAACTGGTCAGTGACACTCAAAGGAATGTTATTTCCACGGGTATGAAGGTGTCAAGTTGTAGAGGCTAAGTGATTACAAGGTTGATTTCACAAAGACATGGTCAAAATGTGTCTTAAACACGAGTCCAAGTGAAGTCGGCTTAAAGCCAAAAGGTACAAATGGTCAACATGCAATGCAGTTGATCCAAAATGGATCTAACATAGACTTCTAAGTCTAAAAATTATTCCTCACAGAGGAAAATGAAAGTCAAAGGATGCTCTTGGGAATAGTCTCCATGTGTATATCTTTTCAATCTGAATCTACAACAATTTGAATGGGCGATAATGGACTCCGGATGAAGGAGTTATCGCAAAAAGAAGTTTGCCCATTATACATAGAAAAAGGAGGCAAATACTTATTAAAAGGGGCTTAAGGCTTTACAATGTTAAAGGGCAGAGCAGAAGTCCTTAAGGATCCCCGATTAGCGATCTTCGACATATTGCAATCAGAGAAAGGCTTACATATGATATCAGCACCCCTAGGTAGGCCGATTGGCGATATGTCGATGTTACGACGTGCGACAAAGTGATCATCGATGGAGCAATGTGGAAGCGGACTGAAAATATTATATTCTGCAACCTAAACCCTTATCAGATCCATAAGATGTATCAGATCAGAGTGTTAAAGGGATAAAGGCCTGGCGGGAGGACAATGCGACATGCGATTATGTGACTGTGCGATATGCCATAGTGCCGATCGGCGATTGGTGAATCACATTGCAACAATATAAAGGGCCATTGACATATGTGACGTGAGATCGCGATTAGCGATCAAGGCACTGACCTGATGAGTTTATGAATAAGATTTCATATAATTTGAAATCCAGGTTATGCAGATTTCTTTGTATTTTGGTGTATTTGGGTTTTTTGACCTCCCGCCTGTGCGATTGCGATTTGCGATGACAAGATGAACTTGGCGGGTTTATAAACGCGATTTTATAAGTTTTGAAATCCGGATTTTTGGATTTTCAATGTATTTTCACGTTATCTTTGTGTATTGGAATTTTGTTCTGTTTTCGGGAATTTTTCTGAACAAAGATTCCTGTTTCTTTTCATTGTGAAATGATTGCTATTCCTACAGCATTTGGTTCCACGTTGTAATGGGGCGTTTCTATAACAATCATGCGTTATGTAATACGCAGAGCCACAGAGCCAGTGAGCTAGATGGCCAGTCGCAGAGCCACAAAGGCAGAGAGCCAGAGGGCCAGTCAAAGAAACGCAAAGGCAGAGGAATGATTACACACAAAGAAACAGACAAGAAGTCGCAGAGCTAGAAGGATGCCTCACAAAATCTAGAGAGAAAAATTGATAAGGAGAGCTTGGAGTCGCTTGGAGGTTGAGAGAAACCAAAGAACTCAATTGACGGAGAGTCGCTTGGAGGTCTAGCGAACCCAGAAGCTTGTGAGAGCTAGAGCCAAGAGCCAGAGCCAAGTTGAGAAGCAGAGGCCGCCAAAGGTTGGAGTAAATTGCAGAGAATAGAGCCAGTGTTCATTCTCAAGGTTCCAATAGTCGAGGTGACTGTAGGGGACCGCTAAATCCATTGAGATGGAGTTCAGAAAATCCTGAAGACTTCTAAGAGCCATGGAGCAGTAATGAAGTTTCAGAATAGCAAAGAGATCAAATGATCAAGCTATTGCTCATGTCAAAAGTGTGCTGAAGATAGAAGAAGGAGTTACAGAGACAATGAAAGAATTCTAAGGGAGTTGGTGCAAGCTAGAACTCAAGATAGCTCAGAGAGCTGATTGAAGGAGTCTAGTCCAGAGAAGCCTAGATCTGTCTATAGAGTAAGGACAGCTAGGGGTAAGATGGTATTCTAAGCCCATAGGTCTAGTTGTAAACCTATGGAGTTGAGTGTGGAACTTGTAAAAGAAGCATTACCATAATACCAAAGAGCCTGGTCAAGTTGATTAGAGCTCACGGAGATGTAGCCCAAGAGGTTTGTGTTGGGTTGTGTTATATTCTTTCCATGACTAGCCCACATAGTTAACCAAGGGGTTAGAGGGGGGGCGGAGCCCCCCTTCGTTGCTCCGATTGTGTAGCGGGGGCGGGGGTCACAGGGGGTTTGAGGTGTACCTATAACCCCACTTTATGGGGTTCGGGGCAGCACCCCAGAAAATTTTGGTTTTGGACCCTATGTTAGGTTGGGCAGACCCACCTATGGTTTTGTGCATGATTTTTGCACATGTTTTTGGACATGATGGTTTTTCGGTCCATGGTATTGGACACGATGGTTTTCGGTCCATGGTATTGGATGCTTCTGCATGTATAAATATGTATTATAACATTGAAAGGAACATAATGAAAAAATCAAGCTAGTAGTCTCAGTTTTGGGATCTAGGGGAAAATATCTGTGTATATGTGTTTTATGTCTTATGCTCTCACATTGTTTATTTTCTGTGTTTTAGAATTCATATGCAGGTAATTTCTGTACGGGGTTAAAACCTACATTTGGTATCAGAGCAGATTCAACTTCAAGGGGACGCCTTTGTTGCTGAGGGGTTTCGCTCGGGCCTATGGTAGACCCTGTTTAGTGGGAGATCTACGAGATCGATTCTGGTGGTGAAAGAAGATGGCGAGTAGTGGAAATATAGAGATTGAGAAATTTAATGGTCAGAGTTTTGAGTTGTGGAAACACAAGATGGAGGATCTGTTGGTGGATAAAGATCAGTGGATCCCGGTAGATCCAGGTACTAAACCAACAGGAGTGTCTGATGAAGAATGGAAGAAGTTAGATCGGAAGGCAAAGAGCACAATACGATTGTGTGCCTCAGATTCAGTCTTGTTGAATGTACTAGGGGAAGCTACGACGAAGGATTTGTGGGACAAGTTAGGGACTTTGTACCAATCTAAGTCTCTGGTAAATAAACTGTTCCTAAGAAAAAAGCTATATAACATGAGGATGAAAGATGGAGACTCGGTGACAGAGCATCTGAACGCATTTAATACTGTGGTAAGTCAGTTAGCATCTGTTGATATTAAAATTTTAGATGAAGATAAGTGCATCCGTTTGTTGTGTTCTCTACCAGATTCGTGGGATAGTCTGGTTATTGCAATAGGTAGCAATGCAACTGCCTTGTAGTTTGATGAAATAGTCTCAGCCTTGCTGACGGAGGAGATGAGACAGAAAAATATGGAGAGCCAAAATGGTGATGCCTTGTTTGTATGAGGACGGTCCCAGAACAAAAACAAAAAAAGGTCATCGAGTAGGAAATCTAAATCTAGAGGGAGAACTAAATCTCCAGAAAAACTTGTAAAGGTGGTGTGCTGGAAATGCAGAAAAGAAGGCCGCTTCAAAAGGGACTGTAAATCTAAAGCTCCTGACAAAGGAAAGGGATCTGATGAGGCTCCTTCTGCAGAGGCGAAAACCACCTCAGATGAAGGTGGGGATGTGTACTTGGCTTCTTCAAGTACACATGTAGATCATGAGGCATGGTTGATTGACTCAGGTGCATCCTTTCACTTCACTCCCCCTAGAGAGTGGTTCTATGAGTATGAGAAATACGATGGTGGTGATGTCTTCTTGGGGGATGACAAGAAGGCTAGAATCATTGGTCATGGAAAAGTAAAGTTGAAGCTGCAAGGTGGAAGGGTTAGAACACTTCCAGGTGTTCTGCATATTCCTGCATTAGCTAGAAATCTCATTTCTGTTAGCAAGTTGGATGATGCAGGTGTAAAAGTAGTGTTCAAGAAGGATACCTGCAAGATGGTTTGGGGAGCACTGGTATTGATGTGGGGAGTTCAGACTGGAACTCTGTACAAGCTGCAAGGTAGCACTGTTATTGATGGGTGCAACAGTTCTGTGGTTCTTGAAAGTGGAGCAGAAAATCTAGTGGTCTCTAGAGAGAAGACCATGCTGTGGCAGGCTTGGACATATTGGAGAGAAGGGCCTTTGAATAATTCATGGTAAAGGTATGGTAGAAGGTATGAGTAATAGCTCTTTGGATTTTGATTTCTACGAAAATTGTGTATATGGGAAGTAGAATCGGGTGAGTTTACCCTCTGGTGGTAAGAGGGCGAAACAGATATTAGAGCTTGTGCACAGTATGTGTTTGGACCTGTGAAGGTTCCATCACTGGGTAAGTTTGCGTACTATGTATCATTTATAGATGACTTCTCAAGGAATACATGGATATATTTCCTTAAGAAGAAATTTTAAGTCTTTGACAGGTTTAAAGAATTTAAGGTTTTGGTGGAAAACCGAACAAAGAAGAAGATAAAGGTGCTGAGGACAGATAACGGTGGAGAGTTTTGCAGTAAGGAATTTGAAGAATTATGTAAGAAGTGTGGTATAGCACGACAGAAGACTACTCCATATACACCTCAGCAAAATGGAGTTGCAGAAAGAATGAATAAGACGTTGATGGAAAGGGCAAGAAGCATGCTCAGTGGTGTCGAGCTAGGATAGGAATTCTTAGCAGAGGCGATGGATACTGCATGTTACCTGGTCAACAGGTCACCTTCATCAGCGTTGGAGGATAAGACTCCACAAGAGGTATGGACTGGTAAGAAACCCTCTCTTTCACATCTGACGGTATTTGGATGTGATACATATGTACATGTTCTAAAGGAGAAATGAACCAAGTTGGATAGTAAATCTGAAAAGTGCATCTTTATTGGGTATAAGGATGGTTTAAAGGGTTATAAGCTTTGGAACCTAGCAACAAGGAATGTTGTGTACAACCGAGATGTGGTGTTAAGAGAGGTGAAATATGTTATTAAACATGAAGTCCAACCAAAGGAACCTGAGAAGATAGAGTTTAAGCTAAAGGAGGAAGAATCAAACTCTACAACAGAGGAGGAATCAAAAGATGAAGAGCCACAAACTCCGGCTTTGAGAAGATCAGTTCGATAAAGAAGGCAGACAGAAAGGTATAGTACATCTGCTTTCTATTCAAATTTTTCTTTGTCTGTTACTGATGATGATCCTAGAACTGTGAAGGAAGCAGTGGATTTAGAGGATGGAAAACTCTGGAAAGAGGCCATGGCTAATGAAATGGCATCTTTGCACAAAAATGAGGCGCGGGATCTGGTGGAGTTGCCGGCTGGAAGGAAACCCATTGGAAGAAAATGGGTGTTCAAGAAGAAGACAAATGCAGAAGGAAGGGTGGAGAAATACAAAGCTTGGTTGGTAGCAAAAGGTTATTCCCAGGTGTCGAGAATTAATTTTGGTGATATATTTTCTCCTGTTGCAAAGGTAACTTCTATTAGGTTACTTTTATCTATTGTTGTTGCTTTTGATTTTGAGGTAGAACAGATGGATGTGAAGACAACATTTCTTCACGGGGATCTGGAAGAGGAGATCTACATGAAGCAACCTGAAGGCTTTGCGGTGAAGGGTAAGAAAGAACTGGTATGTAAGTTAAAGAAATATCTGTATGGGTTAAAATAGTAACCAAGGATGTGGTATCAGAAATTTGATACATTTATACGGGGACTTGGCTTCACCAGAAGCAAAGCAGATCACTGTGTGTATTTTAAATTAATTGGTGACCATGTTATTTATCTGGTCTTGTATGTGGATGATATGTTGCTGGTTAGAAATGACAAAGAAATTATCTAGGATTTGAAGACCCATTTGTCCTCCAAATTCGACATGAAAGATCTCGGTGCTGCAAACTATATTTTGGGCATGGAAATTAAAAGAGATCGAGCAAAGAGGAAGCTCTGATTAAACCAGAGGAAGTATGTTGAGACAATACTGCAGAGGTTTAATATGCAGGATAGTAAACTGGTGAAGGTTCCTATTCCTGTAGGTGTAAAGTTATTTTCTAAACAGTGTCCCAAGACACAAGAAGAGGAAGAGGATATGTCCCGTGTTCCGTATGCAAGTGCAGTCAGTATCCTGATGTATGCAATGGTCTGTACTAGACCAGACATTACACATGTAGTGGGAGTATTGAGTAGGTTTATGTCAAAACCATGGAAGGAGCATTGGATAGTAGTGAAGCGGGTTTTCAGGTATTTGCGTGGCACTAGTGATTATGGTTTGTGCTACCAAGGAAGATCAGGATTGGACAGAGTGTTGGATATTTGTGGCTTTGTTGATGCAGACTGGGCTGGAGAACTGGATCAGAGAAGATCTACAAGTGGGTATGTGTTTAACCTATTTGGAGGTGCAGTCAGTTGGATGAGTAAGAAACGATCTATAGTGGCATTATCAACTACAGAGGCAGAATACATGGCAGCCACTCATGCAAGAAAGGAAGCAGTTTGGTTGCAGAGATTGTGTTCAAGTATGGGGTTAGTACAAGGAGCTATAAGGATAGACTGTGACAGCCAAAGTGAAATTTTCTTGGCAAAGAACCCTGCTTACCATTCAAAGACAAAGCACATTGATGTTCAGTATCACTTTGTGAGGGATATGATAGAAGACAAAAAGGTGTTGCTGGTAAAGGTGGACACTTTGAAGAATATTGTAGACGCATTGACAAAATATGTGAGCTCTGAGAAGTTCTATTGGTGTAGAGAAGCAATGGGCATTTCAGGGCTGTAAAAATGACTAAGCTCTCCTGTGGCCCCCTGTGGAAAGAAAGCATCAAGTGGGAGAATGTTGGGTTGTGTTATATTCTTTCCACGACTAGCCCACGTAGTTAACCGGGGGGTTAGAGGAGGGGCGGAGCCCCCTTTCGTTGCATCGATTGTGTAGCGGGGGGGGGGGGTCACAGGGGGTTTGAGGTGTACCCGTAACCCCTATGTTAGGTTGGGCGGACCCACCTATGGTTTTGTGCATGATTTTCGCACATGTTTTTGGACGCGATGGTTTTTTGGTCCATGGTATTGGATGCGATGGTTTTCAGTCCATGGTATTGGATGCTTCGACATGTATAAATATGTATTATAACATTGAAAGGAACATAATGAAAAAAATCAAGCTGGTAGTCCCGGTTTTGGGATCCAGGGGAAATCTCTATGTATATGTGTTTTATGTTTTATGCTCTCACATTGTTTATTTTCTGTGCTTTAGAATTCATATGCAGGTAATTTCTATACGGGGTTAAAACCTACAGTTTGGGTGAACTCCTAATTATATTGTTGTTATGTGTGTTGGTTATTATTTGCATTATTTTCTATTATATGTTTTTATATCAGTTTAAGCAAATCAACTTAAGCACTTAACAGTTAAAGGCAAACAAAAGCGTACACCTATTTCAAGTCCTTCAATTCCGCAAAGTGTCAATCATAAGCATAGATCTTGGGAATACATAAGCTTTGGAGTGGGAGAGGCTCTTGTAAGAAGACAAGAAGCCTTTAGTGCCCCATTTCAGATCAGCAGCAGTACAACTCAACCCGTGTGGGAGCCTCTAGGGTATAAATCTAGAAAGATAGCGAAGAAGAAGGAGAATGAAGCTTCATCGCAAAATTCATGGTGGGACTACAAAGGACTCCCGAGCCTAAGAAGAAAAGTTCAACATGGGTGCCAAGTGATAACAAGGTACTATCTAAGGCACCCATGATAAAGCAGGCTCTACCACACAAGTTATGACACTTCTAAGCAATGAGAAAGTTTTGCGTCATATCTTGGTGGGGTCGATTCTAAGGCCAAAAAATGGAAACGGAAACAGATAAATTCACAATGAAGGTTAAAAAACTAACCTATATGCCAGTTTCGAGAACCAATACTTGTCAGAGCGGATCAACCATAAAAATGTCCAAAAGAGAAATCTTCTAAGTTTTGTAGACATAATTAGGAACACTAGACAAGAAGTTAATACATTCCATATATAAAATTTAGATAAAAGCTTGTGTTACAGAATGAAAAACTTGAAAATGCGTACCTTATATGTACAATATGGTACAGGGAACCACGCAGCCTTGCAACTTACGCATATTAGTTCTTCTGGACAAACCCCTTGCAGGGCTCAAGCCAAGGACTCCTTTGGTAGGTAAAACTCATGGCTTCAAAAATTCCTCGTGTGAAGGCAAATCAAACTCCAAGAAATCATGAGAGATACAAGGATCAAAAGAGGGAATTAAGGGGTCCCATGTCCCCATAGGAGGAATCACTCAGTCAACTACTAGGACCAAATCTCAAGAAGAAAAATAATAGTTCAAAGGATCCTTCTCGGAAGCAATTGAACATTGAGGATTCAATGCCACATAGTTCACTCGTGGCGGGGTAGAGTCTACTTGAACACTTGGAAAAAACCAAGGGGTATTTTGTAGTAAATTCGAATTAGGGTGGTAATTATCAGATGCAAGCTAATTAATAGTGACAATATTTCCGTTATGGGTAAAACACATCACTCAAAAGAGTGAAGACACCACAACATTCATAGCATAGACAACATCACACCCAACTAGCATATTAAAGTGATCCGAATGGAAAATGGCATCAACCCATGGTATTCATCCACCCATGTTATTCATCCATGCATGAAATTTACCCATGGTATTGTAAGTGGCATTCACTCATGGTATTTATCCACCCATGGTATTTTAAGTGACATCCACTCATGGTATTCATTCACCCATGGTATTTTCCCATGGTATTGTGACATTCACCCATGGTATGCATTCACTCATGGAATTGACCCATGGTATCATGACATCCACCCATCGTATTCATTCACCCATGGAATTGACTTGTGGTATTGCAACTGAACAATACTATAAGTAACAAGTCACATTTTGTAAAAGGAAAGTTTGTTTGCCACAATGTAGATTTTACAGTTATTCTTTATTTTCAATAAAAAAAATATTTGTGGTTTTTTTTATTGGGCATTCTCCTCTTTTTCTTCTGGCATTTATGGGTGAATGAATACCATGGGTGGATGCCACTTACAATACCATGGGTGGATGAATACCATGGGTTGATGCCATTTTCCATTCGGATCATAAAGTCTAAAGGGTGATCAACCACCATCATATCGATAAAAACAATCTTGCCACCTAAAGTAATCAGCAATTGAGGAAGAACACCTATAGATTCACCAGGTCTTCTATCATAGGCTAACAACTGACTATTAACTATCAATAACTTTTGAGAACCCAAAGCTTTCCAATTCAAGGAGGATATAATACTTGTAGAGGACCCTTCATCCACCATACATCGATAGAAGTTTGTGGAATTAACTCTAACATTTATATGGAAAGGTGCAGCGGAAGGAAGATGAGGCTCAACAAGATTATCCCAATCAAAGGAGACACTCTTAGAACTTGGAGGGGGAACATTCGAAATAATGGAATGTTCCCTATACTAGAAGACTCTGTACTAGAAATAAAAAAGACTCTGTTGTTAGGAACTTCACCCCCCAAAGAGGGAATCAGCCAGAGATTGCACTGGCTCGACCACTTCATCAACCAATGGTTGATGAGACTGTTAAGAAACCATAAGAGATTAAGGAGTAGAAGAACCTTCAAACTCATACCATATCCTTTGTACCTTTGAAATACCAGGGCACAAATGAGTAAGATGGTATCCCTTACATATCTTACAAGTGAACTTAGGTTTAAAACTTCTACATGTAGGTTTCTGATCAACATCCATTCTGCTAGCATGACTAGAAGTGGCTGGTGGAAGGTCCCTAACATGACTTGCAAAGGTTAGCGACTCTTTCCCAAGAGAGATAGGACTTGTGCTCCCAACCCTACTCACAAAAGCAGGTGAGTCAACAGAAATATGACTCACAGAGGTAGGTGACCCATCGCTAGTATGACTTGCAGTAACTAGACTTATGCCCCCAGTGTGACCTGCAACAACTAAAAGCTCATCTCCAACATGACTTGTAGGGGTTGGTGATGCATTGATAGTATGAATTGTAGTGACTAGACTTATTACCCCAACGTGACTTGCAGTGATTGAAATCTCATCTCCAACATGACTAGTAGATGTTGACGATGATTCATTGCTAGTATGACTTGCAGTGACTAGACTTATGCTCCCAACATGACTTGTAGCGGTTAAAAGTTCATCTCCAACATGACTGGCAGAGGTTGGTGATGATTGGATAGAACTATTCTTCTTCTTCCTCCTCTTTCTCTTCTTTTTAGGTCTCTCATTACAAGAGGGAGGAGGAAGAGGAAGCTTAGATTTCTCTTTTAAATAAAATGAACAATCAACACCCATTTGATGCCCTTGAAATAAAAAATTCATCTGAGAAGCTTCAAGAACATCTGGAATATTCAGAGTGGAACACAGCGAAACTGGAAGTCCAACATTCGATCCAGGAATATTCAAAGTGGCCATCAAGGGGGTACCAACGTTTCCAAAGAAAGGAAAAACACAGGATCCCCTTTTGGAAGGGTTCCTTGGTTGGTCTCCACAGGAATATTGGCCATACCAAACTTATTCGTAGATCCTTACCTTATGGGAATCTACAAATGAATTTCCAAGGAAGAGAGATGCACAATCAAAAAAATTTCCCTTAAATTTCACTTAAGGAGGCAACTCCACAACTTTCGAAAAGAAAGATCAAAATCCTTCCAAGATCGGTGAAGTGATAGGTCAGTCACTCAGAATATCAGGTCAAAAAATGACAAGACAAATCCACCTAAAGCCAACTAAATACAGAGAGAAAAGAGCACTTGATTATAAAGTCCCTAAAGATGGAACCAATTAAGAAAATTCCAAGTATTTCCGTTGTGGGTGATGAGGACTGGACACCAAAATACATGAAAGTGAAGTAAGGGACCTTCTGAATATAGTTTGGGATAATAACGACCCAAGCCTACCAACGAAGGTAACAGAAATAGTTATGCTAACCTCTAGACAAAAGCCTTTACCGATGCAAGCACCCAAGCTTCACAAGGGTACCTTCTAGAAGTAATAATGAATGTGATGCAACGTCTACCTCAGGTGCCCCGACATTCCCCTCCGTAGTCACCTATGTGATCCATAGGAATAGCAACTATGGGCATCAGTTCGTATCTAAAGCGGGGCGCAATAGTCTTGAGGTGGGATCTAACAAGTAGGAGAGGGGGTATCTCTCTTCCTTGCCTTCACTCTCCCTCGTGTTGGACTCCCAGTCACGGAGCTTTCCCGGTCTTTCTAACGACACTGGATTTCACTCATTATTCAACAACTATGTTTAATAGTTGAGTGGCCTTGGAGAGTTAACTCTCCAGTCAACTATTCCAAGGCCATAAAGAGATAGACATGTTGGTGTAATTAATGAAAAATCACAAAAAAAAGTGCTAGTTCTTTTTAATTAAGTGCTTGATTTTAAAGGGTTGTTCTTTAGGTCACGGGGACAATGAGAGTGAAACTTATGGTGTTTTGACGCAAAATAAATCAATAGAAACTTAGCTATATGAAAATGCATCTATTTTTCTTCGATGAAAAGGGATTTCTATAAATTTCTACGAATAAAATTGTACAAGAATTTTTTTCCTTTTTCAAAAAACATACTCCACACACCCAAAATCTAACAAAAAGACTAAAATGCTCGCAATGCAAACTATATTAATGCGAACTATAATGATGGTGCATGGATGATCATACAAGAAGCAAATGTGTTCCTTCACAAGATCAATAGGCCAACTTGACTACAAAGAGGGCACAAATCCAAAGACAAACTTCCCTCGAAACCAAGCAAAACCAATCGAAAATGTTCACAATTGCTAAAAAACAAAACAAAAGAAACCAAAAACAAAAACTTGAAAAGAAAAAGAAAGGCAAAAGCTATGTTTTTTGTCTTTTTCTTTTAAAAACCCAAAGAAATTTTTGAGGTCACAAAAGACTACTAAACTTCAAAGATCAAGAAACAAGCATAAAGAGTCCCTGAACTTTGCAAGTTATGCAACTCATCAATAAAATGAAACTTGAAATGAGAAAGGACTACAAACTTGCATTAACTGATTAGAACAGCAGTATAAAATACTTCAGTAAACCAACAGAATGTCAATAAAGACTCTCAAGATTGCCAAAGAGACACTAAAAAACCATGAAAAAGAAAATAGGTCAACCAAAAAGGAAAGTGAAGCAAAGCAATATGAAAGTTGGGTTATAAACAAAACTGAAACCAATTTCTTGTTTTGGAAAGATAGAACAACTTAGAACTTCTTACATAATCCTTGTACCCAAAATATAAAATGAAACCTTACTCAAAAATAAATCCTAGGTAAACTAGGTTTTTCACCAAGAAGAAGATTCGAAATTGAAAACTTGCAAGAAAGCAGAGCTTTAATGACAGTAAATGCCAAAAAATAGGAAGTGTCACTAGGGAACAAACTTAACTGGGTAAATTTTTTTGAAAAATTAATTCAAAATTAGGTATACACAACTATGTAAAGGAACAAAGGCATGTACACGCGTTTCAAACATACGGAACTCGCATATACATGAGTATATTTGAGGAAACAAGCATGTATACGCTACTGTATCCCTTAAAAAACACGTATAAAAATCTCAATTAAGAAAAATAAAAAATGAAGGCCTGATCCAAAATATTAGACTTGATGCCTGGGAAGCCAGTAAGTCATTCACACTGTAAAAACAAGAAATCAAGAAACGAACTTGATCAAGAACAAACAACCCAAACTAGGAAAAACAAGAATGTTATCCCCAGTGGATTCACAAATTTTTTTGTGGGTGGAAACACCATAGGGTCTTGGGTTGAAAACCCCAACAGAGCAGAGGGCATACAACATAAAGAAACACGCAGACAAGCAGTCTAAATGCTTAAACTACTGAAGTAGGAAGAAGAGGTATTACCCAGAGATCCTACGTTCGAGGTCGATCTCGCAGGGTTCAAACCCTCTGCTGCTTCCAATTCCTTTAGAACCTGAGTCTTCCTTCAGCTCCAAGAGGAATCGTCCTGCAGATCCATCCTGCCCAAGCCTCAATAGTCCTCCTCTACAAAGGTACACCAGGATATCATACAAAGATGATGAACACCTCAAAGAAGGAAACAAAGGTTTCTTATAACTTGGGAGTCCAGGAGGCACATGGATTTCTTCAGACTTGATTAGGGACGTAATCAACTATAATATCAATATCTCATCTCTCTCCCTTAGGCCTTCCCATGGAGGCTTATTTATACTTCTCCAATATTTTTTTTTATTTTTATCTTTTATTTTTATTTATTTATTTTATTTTTTTTTTCAGTTGGGAAACAATTGGGCCATGGTCTATAGTAGGTGAGTAATAGGTAAAACCCGTAAAATCCACCCAAATTTAAGGAGATTATATATTTTTTAGTGTTTTAACACATATACTCGGGTTGGGTATAGACTGACCTGCATGTACACGCTTTTTATATAGGGAAAAATAATGTATGGGATTTAAAACACTGCATTTTAGAATTTGGACCAAGTTTAGGCAGAAAGGGTTGCTCTAGGCCATAACCAGAGCATCAAATCTACCAAGAGTGTTAAATGGTGCTATAATAGCTACTAGTGCAACTTTTCTAAGATATTCACAGATTCTTGCAAGTTTACAAAAACACATGTAACTGCTATTGGGGTAGAGGTTCTAGGAGAAGGATCTCATTCCAAAAGGATTCATAGAACTCTATTCAGAATCCACATCATATCACTCTTTGGGGATGTAGGGGACCTCATTACAAGTGTGATTTCCCTAAGTCACAACTTGGTATCACACCTGAATAAGGAAATGCACTAATGGGAAGCGCAGCTAGTAACCATCAAATTTATGCAACGATTTATAACAATTAAGATGAACACCAACCCATTGTGGTGGAAACTTCAAGTGTGATAAATCTAGTGAAATTTAAATTTTGTTTGATTATGGTGTTACAAATAGTTCCATTTCACCATATGCATTAAAAAAATGTGGGTCTCATCCTACAAGCACGATGACTTTAAAAAAGTTGAGATGAATTATGGGGTAAAGCAAGTGCTAGGACCTAGTGTTGGTCAATATTTATTAGACCTAGAGGTGTGTAACACTGACTTGAAGGTGCATGTCATTGCCTTAGGTACATATGATGTAATCAACGAAATAGATTGGTTAGAAGCTCATAGAAATTTTGTGGACTGCTTTGAAAATAAAGTGATATGTTTAGATGATGAAGGAAGATCAATCGAGATCTATGGTATCAAGAGGTAAGTGTCTCTATGATTCATCTCAACCATGAAGATTAAATGTTTCCTGAGGAAAGGGTGTAGATTGTCCATTGTTGTATCGGTGAGTGATAGGAAGGGATCCTCTTTAGATCAACTCCAAATCTTGTCAGAATTTGACGATGTTTTTCCCAAATAATTTCCATGGTTACCTTATGAGAGGGAGATTCATTCCACCATCTAGCTAAAACCCAAGGCAGAGCCAATATCTAAGACACCATATAGGATGATATCTCTAGAGTTTGAGTTGCAAAGGAAATTGAAAAAACACTTAGACTTATGACTTATTAGACACAATATTTCATCTTTGGTTGCTCCAATGATTTTTATCAATAAAAAGGATGGTTCCTTGAGATTTTGCATAGATTACAAGGATTTGAATTGAGTCATAGTGAGGAATAGGTACTCGATACCTCAGATAGATGATATCTTTGATCAAATGAAGCGAGCAACACTTTTCTCAAAAATTGATCTGTAATTAAGATATCACCAATTAAGGATTAAGGAGGATGACATTGCTAAGACCACCTTCCAAAATCATTTTTGGCACTACGAGTTCATAGTGGTGCTATTTTTTTCAACCAATGCAACAATATTGTTCTTGAGTCTAATGAATATGTGTTTTATAAGTATTTAGACCACTTTGTTCAATTCTTTTTCAATGGCGTTCTTTTGTATTGTAAGAATGAAAGGGAACATAAAGAGAATTTAAGGATTGCATTGACATGGTTAAGGGAAAACAAGTTGTATGGAAAATTTATGAAATGCTATTTCTTTCAGAAGGAGACTCATTATCTCAACCACATCATTTTAGGAGAAGGGATTTCAGTGGATCTATAAAAATTAAAATCCATATTGGATTGGCTAGTGCTGAAAAATGATCTCGAGGTGTGAAGCTTCATGGTGCTAGTATATTATAATCGAAAATTTGTAGAAGGATTCTCGAAGATTGTGAAACCGATCACTACATTGTTGTTATGGTAGAACAATCGTTCTTGCGGACAAGAACGGTCTCCCTAGATTCAAAGACAAATCTAGAAACAAACGTGTTAGTTTTTGTATCATTGGATGTGTTATAGCCTTGAAATTTTATGGAGAGGGTAGAATGCATGAGATCTCCAAAACCCATAAATTGTTTCTAGAAATTCCACCTAGAAATGACTTAATTAGATTATTAGTAAGTTATTTAATATTTCCTAAGTCTAAACTTAGGGAATATGACTAATTAATCAAAATTAATTAAGTCAAGGTGTGAATGTTCTAGAAACTCACACGGATCAAATTCAAGTTAATCCTAGCCATCGATTAAGATCTTATCTTGGTTGTTGAAGTCTGAACAGAGGATTATAAGAAGAAGTTGATGGGGTTTGGAGAAATCACTTGAGCAGTTCGATTTCATGAGCATATCGATTTCCAAAGTAGCAGTAATCAATTGTCGGAGAGAGAGCCAGTGAGATCGAAGTAGGGATTGAGGGGTAGGGATAGTGAATTGGAGGAAATATTTTCCAGATCTAGGGAGGCAGCAATAAGTGAGTCAAATTATCCCATAGAGGTAGCACCGAGGGATTGCACAGTGCTTCAGTCAGGAAAACTGATTTAGTGAGGAGAAAAAATCATTCTTAGTTCTAGAGGCCAGGAAGGAGTCCCAAAGGGTTAGAGAGGTTATTTTATTAGCATCCATATGCATAACAACTTTGTGAGCCCAGTCCAAAGTAAGCCGACCAACCAGCTATGCAGAGCAGCGCAGAGGTTGACGAAGTGCTCGAGGAGGCTGAGTTTTGATAGGAAAAGTCCAGTAAGAGATTTCCTGTGGGATAAGGGTAATTCCCTTTAGTATTTTACTAATATTTTCTTGAAGTTTGGATATCCAGTTGGCCATCCATAGATGTACTCAAATTTCATTGTTGCATAATAAATAAAACCCTCACTGCAACATCGATTTTCCTAAGTTGGGCTTTTCTGGGGACAATTGTCCAAAAATAATTGTGTAAATTTGTGTGCGTGATAGTATTTATTATAGCATTTATTTCTTCTGTAGTTTTATTTGTGTAGGTTGCAGTGTGATTGATTCAGTATTTGTTGTAGTAAACAATAAATAAATTGTTAAAAATTTACTTAACAACTAGGAGAATAATTTCCGGTTGCTGCAATAGGATTTAGGTTGCCGAATTTTCACATGGTATCAGAGTAGATATGATCAGCTAGATATTTCAATAGCGAAGATAGAGGGAGTTTCATTGTTCAGTGTGGGAAGCAGACCGAAACCCCAGAGGCAATGTAGTCACCTTGGTCAAGAGGCAAAATTTCTTAAGGAGATTCGATTTTTCTGAGTGTAGGGCAAAAAAATCCGATCTCTCCAGATCGAGAGATTCTAGAGGCAGAGGGAGAAGCCCATTATGTTTGCAGAGAACATCTCTAGATGGATGCAATAATTTTGTGGAAATTTTATAGAGTAGAACTAGCATTGGTTGGAAGAAGAACACAAACCGAGGGAAAAATTTCCTTAGAGAACTTCTAGTCACAAGAAGTTTGATTTCCCTTACAGATCAACAGACATTGTGTGCACTTTTTCTCACTCCAAAAGGGAGTGCGAATAGCTGAGCAACAACTGAGTAGAAGGAAAGAGGATATTTTCAACATTTTTTGAGATGACCACTACTGGACTTTGAGATCCAACAGGTTGGATGGTGCTTCCAACTATGTCATTTGGAAGGCAAGGATGTCCTTCCTTCTGGATGAATATGGCCTGAAGCCATTCATAGATGTAGTGGTAGATATCCCCACATATGTACTGAAGGAGTATAGAAAGGAGATGGTGAGGGTAAAGAGGTTGATTATTGATGGTGTTCGAGATCACATTGTATCACACATAGTGGGCCAGGGAATGACCAAGGAGATGTGGGATACACTTTCCATGCTGTACCAAGGCAGTTCCGAGTAGCGGAAGATGTAGGAGGAGAAGTTGAGATGCACTAGGATGTAGAAAGGGGGATGCATAGACCCCTTCCTCACTAGGATTCAGGAGATCCAGGATCAGTTGTCAACTATTGAGGCAACACCTCAGGCCATAGAGATAGTACGTTTGACACTCAACAGTGTCTCCGAGGAGTGGCAGGTATTCATACAAAGAATTTTTGGCAGAGAAATCTTGCCAAGATGGGATAGGATGTGGGCTGATTTTCAGTAAGAGGAGTTTAGGTGAGACTTAGTGAAGAGCTCCATCAGTGGCAACAATAGCAGATCGAATCAGGTTAAGGAGGAGGAGAATGTGGCCCTTGCATCGAAGGGTCTCAGTCAGGGATTGGGGGAGCAACAAAAGAAGAAGAAGGAATTTTCGAAAGTCAAGTGATTCAGGTGTGGTGAGATTGGTAACTACTATAACCATTGTCCTCTTAGAAAGAAGGATAAGGAGGATAAGCAGGTAGCATAAACAAATATTGTTAGGTTTTCCTCCAGGTTGGAGAAAGACATCGCTATGTTTGCTGATATACCCCGAGGAGTGAGGTAGGGTGATTTGGTGTTGTAGCCCCAGAGTGCTATGGATGGGAATGATTCTTGAGGAGGCACACCTCTTGAACCAATACCTTTCTATGAGAACCCATAGTATTTAGTAGCAAGATGGATCAGTGGTAGTAGATGCAATGAGATGCCAGAGTGACAGATGTAGAGTCTAGTTGCAATCAGATGATGGGGAGCGTAGTGCAGAGTTGGCAGCAGTGCAGTTGGCATAGTGCAAAGTTAGCAGCAACGCAGATGCCTTAGTGACAATGCATATGCTAGTAGCAGTCAGAGACCCAGGAGACAAATGCATCATACTGATAAAAGTTGATTCAGTATTTAGGATTCGTTTCAGTTACAGTAGTAACAGATGGAGAGGGAGTGACAGTGTAGATATAGGCATTGGTAGTTGATCCAGGTGGATGTTGGTGGCCACCCACCTATCCCATTTGGACCCCCACAACTGTCTCTTTCAGTTTTTCAGTTTCCTTAATTATAGCACAGTTTACTATTTTTAGCAGTTTTTCGGGTCCTAAACTTCCGGAGCCGTTTTGAGGCCCTAAACGACTTTTTTTTGGGAAATCTACCTCCATGATTTTTTGGGTAAAAAATCATCTTTTCTGTCGTAGTCCTTGGAGAGATCTTTCCAACGGGCTATCATGCACATCAAACGGAGATCGTATGCCAAAGTTACGACCCCGGGAAGTTGATGTACCAATTTACCCAAACGGGGCCCATAGTTTGGCGTTTCATCTTCTAGGGTTAGGTTTTGGGAATGTTAAGGGTTTTCCATTGTTTCTCAATAATAAATAGGCCTTCGAGCCTCATTGTAAAGACAGTTCGAAACAATTCAGAGGCATGTAGCCGACACATCTCTTCTTAGAGATAAGTTACCATCGCCCTAGTTGGGTTATTTTGATTTCTATTTGTAAGCATATTTCAGTATTCTCCATTAATGAAATGAAGTATTATTTCCACTGCATCTCTGTTTTTATGGTTATCGCATCTCTGTATTTATGGTTATCTCTGTAATCTATTGCGTTCCTGCTTAAAACCGGATCAGTGGTATTAGAGCAGTCTGCTTTTTCTCTGTTTTTCTTTGCATGTCCCCAATGAGGTCGGGATATAAGGAGTTAGGGATTGAATTGGTCGAACCTTTGCAAGACCAGCCTCGCAAATCTCAATGACCTCCCATGGAAGATGAGAAGAAAGATGAGGGAGCAGGAGATCCTATCAGAATCTTGCTCGAAGAAGCCCTCGAGCGGCAAAGGAACGCGATGATGGATAGCTTTGCGCAGATCCTTCAGCGGCTACCCAGAGGCGACGCATCGGCTTCCAACAACTACTCTGGAAATGCCACACCGTTTAAGGTACAAGTTAATTTTGAAATCCCCATCTTCGAGGGTCAAATAGACGCAGATGCCATAGATAAATGGTTAAATATGCTAGATGGGTATTTTTCTGTTCATGAATTTTCAAGTCGGGAAAAGATTGTTTTCGCTCTTCTCAAAGCAGCCCCCCACGTCAAGGACTGGTGGGAAACATACTGCGAGCAGAAGGATGAAAGTAAATGCTCACTATTTTCAGCCACCCCCACTTGGAATGACTTCCGGGATGCCATCAAGGAGCAGTACTACCCTGTCAAAAGCTATGAGGACAAATACATCAAATGGACCACACTGCGGCAGGGACGAGAGCAAGATGTACCAGAGTTCACAAATATTTTTCATACCCTTCGCACACAGTTGGGTATCAAAGATTCTGAGCTGCATTTGGTACTCAAATACCGCGGTTGCCTATACAGATACATCCAGGAAGAGATGGAGTTCTTGAACATCTCCTCACTCGGCACAGCATACCGATATGCTGTCAAAATCGAGCAAAAGTTCAAACAGAAGAAGCGAGACTTTGGATCTGCAAATCCGAAGCCCAAAGGACAAAGCCAAGGCGGGGTGACCCAAGAAAACCCCTCTAAGTTGCAAGAAAAGAACAACACCACGAAGCCGAAGAAGGACACAGGAAAGTGGTGTGAGTTCCATAAGAGTCCCACTCATAACACAAGTGAGTGTCAGACCAAGCAGTCGCTGGCGGTCGAGTTGAAGGCTTCCGAATCAGATGCATGTTCTGACTCTGAGCCGGAACCCGACAAAGGGGATGGCAAAGGGAAGCAAATAATTGATGCGGATCCTAGTGCCACTGTTGCCACTGCCAAGATCCAGAAGAATGAGCCGGAAGAGCCAGAGGAGGGGGAACGTTTTTTCCACTCACAAATGTGGGTGAAGGGTTCGCCGCAGCAATTCATTGTCGATAGTGGCAGCTAAAAGAACCTCGTTTCAGTAGAATTCGTGAAGCGGTTGGGCCTACCAACTACGCCACACCCACAACCGTACAGTATCAGGTGGCTTCATGAAGGACGAGATCTCAAAGTTCACCAGCAGTGCCACCTTCCCTACAGCATCAAGCCCTTCACAGATGAGGTATTGTGTGATGTTACACCTCTGGATGTTTGTGATGTACTATTAGGCCAGCCATACTTGTGGAGACGACATGCTGTGTATGAGTCAAGGCCTTGCGCTGTCATTATTTCTTTGGATAATTCATTATACAAGATACCAGAGGTAGGTCCACCTACCACCACCTCTTTGATCACTGCTAAGAAAGGCAGCAAGCTCATCTCACAGACTAGGAAATTTATTTTCTATCTGGTTCGCTCCCAAAGTAAGGGGAAGATCGTTGCTACATCCATGACCCCCGCAAAGGGTTCCTCCACGCAGCAACAACAACATAGGGATACAGTCATGACAGAACACAAGAACAACTTCTCCTTACCCAGAGGGGTACCACACAAGTTTCAGGTGGGCAAAAAAGTTTGGTTACATCTGCAGAGAGAACGCCTTACCAGAACCCATCAGAAACTCAGACCGCTTTGACATGGTCCTTACACCAGTAACAAGGTTGTGGGCAACAATGCTTTGAAGCACAACATTCCTCCATTCCTTCGCTTGCACCGATTGTTCAATGTGGACCATCGCCGACCATGCTTCCCACCATTTCTGGACACATCAAAGATTGCAGAATAGCTCACTGGATACCCAGCTCAGCAGAAGCTTCCTCATCTCAAGGAGGAACTCAACGCAATGGGGACCATTGCTTCCTAAGGGGGGAGGAATGATCCAGGTGGATGTTGGTGGCCACCCACATATTCCATTTGGACCCCCACAACTGTCTCTTTCAGTTTTTCAGTTTCCTTAATTATAGTGCAGTTTACTATTTTTAGCAGTTTTTTGGGTCCTAAACTTTCGGAGCCGTTTTGAGGCCCTAAACGACGTTTTTTGGGAAATCTACCTCCGCAATATTTTGGATAAAAAACCATCTTTTTCGTCGTAGTCCTCGGAGAGATCTTTCCAACGGGCTATCATGCGCGTCAAATGGAGATCGTATGCCAAAGTTACGACCCCGGGAAGTTGATGTACCAATTTACCCAAACGGGGCCCATAGTTTGGCGTTTCATCTTCTAGGGTTAGGTTTTGGAATGTTAAGGGTTTTCCATTGTTTCTCAATAATAAATAGGCCTTCGAGCCTCATTGTAAAGACAGTTCGAAACAGTTCAGAGGCATGTAGCCGCCACATCTCTTCTCATAGATAAGCTACCATCGCCCTAGCTGGGTTATTTTTATTTCTATTTGTAAGCATATTTCAGTATTCTCCATTAATGAAATGAAGTATTATTTCCGCTGCATCTCTGTTTTTATGGTTATTGCATCTCTATATTTATGGTTATCTCTGTAATCTATTGCGTTCCTGCTTAAATCCGGATCAGTAGTAGTATGGAAGTGTCAGCTACAACATAGATGCAACAGATATCGGAATTGTGAAATAGTTGGTGGGCAGTAATGAGACATTGACAACGTGATAGGAGGTGATGCAGAGACAAGGTGTTGTTATAGGGGGTAGCAACGCTAGAACACATTCCTCACTAAGAGGGAGTGTCAGTTTTTGTCGCATCATATGTGTTATAGCCTTGAAATATTTTAGAGAGGCTAGAATGCATGAGATATCCAAAACCCAGGAATCATTTATGGAAATTCTGCCTAGAAATGACTTAATTAGATTATTAGTAAGTTTTTAAATATTTCGTAAGTCTAAACTTAGGGAATATGAATAATTAATTAGAATTAATTAAGTTAAAGTGTGAATCTTATAGAAACTCACACGGATCGACTTCAAGTTAATCCTAGCCATTGATTAAGATCTAATATTAGTCGTTGAAGTCTCAACAGAGGATTATAAGAAAAAGTCAATGGGGCTTGGAGAAATCACTTGAGCAGTTTGATTTCATGAGCACATCGATTTTCAGAGTAGCAACAATCAGTTACCGGAGAGAGAGCCAATGAGATCGAAGTAGTGAGTGAGGGGTAGGTACAATGAGTTGGAGGAAATAGTTTCCATATCTGGGGAGGCAGTAATGTGAGTCGAATTATTCCAGAGAGACAGGGTTGAGGGAATGCGCAGTGCTTCATTCAGGAAAATTGATTTGGTGAGGAGAAAAATTTGTTCTTAGTTCCATAGGTTGGGAAGGAGTCAAAGAAGGACGAAGAGGCGATATTCTCAGCATCTAGAGGTAGAATGAATTTATTTGAGCCCATTCTAGAGCAAGTCATCCAACCAACTATGCAAAACAGGGAAGACGCTGACATAGTGCTCTAGGAGGCCGAGTTTTGATAGGAAAAGTCCAATCAAAGATTTCCTATGGGAGAAGGGTAATTCCCTTCAATATTTTACTCATATTTTCTTGTTATTTGGATAGCCAGTCAGGAATCCATATATGTACTCAGATTTCACTACTGCATAATAAATAAAACCCTCATTGCTGCACTGGTTTTCCCAAGTTGGGTTTTTCTAGGGACAATGGTCCAAAAATAACTGTGTAAATTTATGTGTGTGTGCTAGTATTTCTTCCAACATTTATTTATTCTATAATTTTGTTTTTGTAGGTTGAAGTGTGATTGGTTCAATATTTGATGTAGCAAACTATAAAATCAATTGTTAAAAATTAATTTACAATTAGGAGAATTATTTCCAGTTGCTGCAATAGGATTCAGGGTGCCGAATTTTCACAAAACAAACAAGTAATTACAAAATTTGCCTAGTCTATAACTAGATATCATATATAAAATGTGCAAGGACCTCTTACCTTTCTATGAAATTCTTGTAGATGTCCCTTGATGCTTTCAAAATCCCTCCCTTGTTGTTTTAAGAGAAGATCCGCATAGACAAAAACAAACAAGGAATAAAAGCATAACATAGATAAATATTAAAACACAAAGTGAATAGAAATTGCAACATAACAAGTGCAAATAGGAAATAAACAATTGCTTGTATTAATCTTGAATAAGAAGGAGAGATCCAACCTTAGCATTGATGTTGAAAACCTCCTTCCAATAGTCTCCAATCCTCCCTTTAGGTGACAAGTTTCCAACCCTAATTCGACAACATAATTTTACATTCTAAAAGTCCCTCCTTACCCTTTGGTTTGTGCTAAATTTATAGGCCAAGAGGAGGAGGTTTTGTCAAGGGATGAGATCCATAAAGAGAGGGATTAGGGTTCCACAAAGAGAGGGAGTTTGATTCATGAACCAAGGGATGAGGCCCAAGTATGTAGAAGTTCGAGGAGAAATATTCTCCCAACAAAGCTTCTAGAAATTATTTTTTATTTTTATCCACATTAAGAGATTTTCACAATTTTGAGTGGAGGACAGAGTGCACGATTCCATAGGGCACAATGGTCATAACTACACTTGCATAGGAAATGGATAGGAAATTTGTGCAAGTGCTTGAAAATATGTTTTTAAGCAATGTAATCTAGGATTCTTGTTGTCTTTGGGATTGTTTTTCTTCCAACATTGTAGGGGAATGTTTGGAATAAGTCATCAGATAGCGAGAGATCTGAATTAACAATCATTTTCCTAATGGTGAAAAAATGACGTGTAACCAATATTTCATCTTTGGTTTCTCCAATGATTTTTTTCAAGAAAAAGGATGGTTCCTTGAGATTCTGCATACATTACAAGGATGTGAATTGATTCATAGTAAGAATAGGTACTCGATACCTCAGATAGATGATCTCTTTGGTCAAATTAAGGGAGCAACAATTTTCTCAAAAAATGGTTTGCAATCAAGATATCACCAATTAAGGATTAAGGAGGATGAAATTGCTAAGATCACCTTCCAAAATCATTTTTGGCACTATGAGTTCATAGTGGTGCTATTTTTTCTACCAATGTGCCAATAGTATTCATGAGTCTAATGAATATGCATTTTTCAAGTATTTAGACCACTTTTTTCAAGTCATTTTCGATGGCATTTTGTTGTATTGTAAGAATGAAAGGGAACATAAAGAGCATTTAAGGATTGTGTTGGCATGCTTAAGGGAAAACAAGTTGTATGGAAATTTTTCGAAATGATATTTCTTTTAGAATGAGACTCATTATATCAACCACATCATTTAAAGAGAAGAGATTTTAGTGGACCCAAAAAAAGTGAAATTCATAATGGATTGGCCATTGCCGAAAAATGATCTTGAGGTGTGAAGCTTAATGGTGCTAGTAGACTATAATCAAAGATCTGTAGAAATCTTCTCGAATATTGTGAAACCCATCACTACATTGCAATGTAATGAATTTAAGTAAGAGTGGATAGATGAACACACCCTTTCATCAAGCTAAATATCAACTTCTAACTAGTGCTTATGTGCTTGATATGAAAAAGACTTCATAGTTTGCATGGATGCTTCAAAGCAAGGATTATGGGTTGTGTTAATGAAAGAAGGGGGATTAATAGCCTATTCATCTAGAAATTTGAATAAACATGAGGAAATTTATGATACTCGTGACTTAGAATTAGTAGCGGTGATGCCAACTTTGAAATTTTGGAGGAATTACCTCGTTGGGGGAAGCTTTAAGTTAAAAGTTGATCATGAAAGCTTCAAGCTTCTATTTTCTCAAAGGGATTTGAATCTTAAAGAAAGGATATTGAGAAAATTCATGAGTGATTATGACTTTGGTATTTCTTACATCAAGGGAAAGGAGAATTTGGTGGCTAATGTGTAGAAATTATGATGTATATTTGTAACTGCTCATGAAATTTTAATCAAAATCACAAGACACAAACCTACTCTACTACTCTGTGGACAATAATTCACAATTTAGAACAAAATTTTTAGACATGAAATAAGAAATCACACACACACGCAAATGGTATTTTTCCTAGGGAAAGAAATCTTCTAAAAACCCCAATGCCTGCTTGCATCAAAGCAGAAGAATAGATATGTATTACAATTTCTTTACTCAACTAAGTACAACCTGCAAGTGCATAACCTATCTCTCTGCTCACTGAAAAGATATGACCCAGACTTAGTCAAATTTTTCCTCTGTTGACCTCCTATTTCTTTTCGCTATTCCTTGAGGAATTAGGCCCTTATTATTTAGGAAATTCCTCAAATTTATTTTTCATTTCCTTTAGGTTGATCCTCTGATTGCATGAAACACTTGTACACTCAAGACTAGTCTGCAACTGATGTTACATTGCCTTGGAATCTCCACCAAGCTTGGGGAACTCAAATTCTCTGCATGCACTAGCTATTTTGGGTTGATTTATCAGTTAATTTGATGATCACTGAGTTTGACTGAAGTCCCACTACTTAACTGACCTTCCACTAGTTCGTTCAACAATTAGAATTAGTTTAACTGAAATCAACCTCAGATATTTGACCTTGACTGCTACAAATTAGCAATCACACATGCTTAACTAAACTCTAACTCCTCCAACTTGAATTTACTGAGTAAAATAGGTGACACAAGCCATGTCACACAAGTTAACAACATCCAAGTTGTTTGCTGATGTGGACATTCGAATTTTCTCAATTTAATGAAGGAAAAACCAAATTGAGAATTTCTTGCTGCATTTTCAACACCCCCTCTCAGTAAGAAAGGGATTATCAACCACCCTATCTTGCACTTGTGGAACTCAAAATTCCCTCTTGACAAGGCCTTTGTCAAAATGTCTGCGTCTTGTTCCTCTGTTAGAATGTGCTACAACAACATTATCTGCCTCTGTACACAATCCCGTAAATGGTGATACCGAATAAATATTTTCTTGGATTGGTTGTGAAAAATAGGATTTCCAAAGAGATTGATGCAACTATGATTATCAAAATAGATCATAGTTGGATCCATCATCTGACCAAACAATCCAACAAGTACCTTTCTCATCGAGATCGCCTCACATGTTGTTTGACTTGCAACAATGTATTCTTCTTTTGCCGAGATGGGAACCATAGATATTTTCTTCGTGCTATACTAGGAAACCGCTGTGGACCCAACACTGAAAATTACACCTGATGTACTCTTTTGGTTTGATGGACTTCCCACCCAATCTGCATCTGTGAGGCCACAAAACTTCACTCCCTCTTTCCATCTTTACTAATGTACAAACTGGGTAGTGCCTCTGAGGTACCATAGGACATGCTTAACTTCCCTAAAAAATAATTTGATTGTCCTAACCATAGCTTGGATCAACTGATTGACTGCATAACACATATCTAGTCGTGTGTTCATAAGGTACATCTGTGAACCCACTAGTTTCCAATAAATGGTAGCATCCACTTCCTCACCTGAAGTGGCATCCTCCTTCCTCCAATTGGTTGCTAGAGGTGTCTCCATGGGTTTCCAACTCTCCACGCGGAATCTCTGCAGTATCTCATTTGCATACTTGCCTTGAGAGACAAAGAATTCCCCATCACCTTTCCATACTTGCAAGCTTAGGAATTAGTGCTTGAAACCCATGTCCTTCATTTCAAACTCCCTTGCAAGGTCCTCCTTGCAAGACCTGATCAATAACTCATCACCAGTTAAAATAAATTCATCAACATATAAGACAATAATAAACAATTTAAATTCTACCAAGATATGATGGAGGTTTGCCTTCACTTCACTTTTGGTGAATCCCAAACCGTGAGATAGTTATTGATCCCAGTGTAGCAAGCATGAGGTGCTTGCTTGAGATTGTGCAACACTCACTTGAGTTCGCTCAATCAAAAGTCTCGAAGCCTTCTAGTTGCTTGATGTACATCTCCTCCTCAATAATTCCATGAGAAATGTTGTGTTTACATCCATTTGGTGGATCTTCCACCCCATCTACACAACTAGAGAAAGAATTGATCTAATGGATGAGTACCTTACTACATGAGCAAATGTATCCTCATATTCAATTCGTTCAGCTTGAGAGTACCCCTTGGCCACAAATATGGCCTTATACTTTTCTATGCTTTTGCCTGCTGCCTTCTTAACCTTGAAGATCATTGCAAACCCACAAATGATTTATCTACTGGTCTCCACTTCCCAAACATTGTTCTTTACAATGGATTCATATTCCTCCACCATTTCATCAATCCATACAAGTTTCTCTACTGCTTCCTTGAAAGAGGATGGCTCAGTCTCTACAAGCTCAACCATTAGAGCATGTAGCCAATGTACCGATCTGGTGACCTTCTCTACTTGTGCACATTTGAAGGAGCACCCACATTCTCCCTTACATCCTACACAAATTTCTCAGTGTCCCTGGTTATTCTCCTTCCATCTCTGGATGGTTATGCTTGAGTGGTTTTCTCCACTCTCTTCTCCTAAATTTGTGGATTCTCCACAACTTCTTGAGGTTCCTCCTTTGGAGCTAAAAGATCCTCTTCTAGTGGGATCTGAAGCTCCCTCTCAAGAGAGCACCACATCACTTTCTCCTCATCAAATTTTACATCCCTTCACACAACTGTCATTCTAAGGGATGGAAAGTACACACGATAGTTGTGGGGATTTTCCATGTAACCCAAAAATACCCCCAATTCTACTGTTGGCTCTAGTTTCTTCCTTGATTATTTAGAGACATGGTAGTAAACAGAGGCTCCAAAAATCTTGAAGTGTGACACATTCTACTTTCTCCCCAAGAAGGCCTCCTCCGGTGTAATCATGCCCAAAATTTGATGAGGAATCCGTTTTTGCAAATAGACTGTTTTGTTGCATGCATCAGCCCGCAAATGTAGAGGTAGGCCTTGGTTATGCAACATCTCCATCGCTGCTCCCACAATGTTGTGGTTCTTTCTCTCAGCCACCCCATTCTGCTGTGGCTTGTGGGGTGCTGTCAACTCTCGTCGAATTCCTTCATTTGCACATAAATTTTTAAATTCATTTGACACGTACTCACCTCCATTATCACTCTTGCAAGCCTTCACCTTCTCGCCGATTTATTTCTCCACCAGTGCCTTTAATTCTTCGAACTTGGAGAATTTCTGATATTTCTTCTGCATGAAGAAGATCTAACACTTCCATGAGAAGTGATCAACAAAAATGACAAAATATTTTTGCGTGGAAGTGGAGGCTGTCAAGAAAGGTCCACAGACATCAGAGTGGATCCTTTCAAGGACTACATGTGATTTGCTGTCCCTATCATGGGATATGGATTTTGTGTACTTCCCCAAGGTACATGTTTTACATACATCCTGCTGCTCAAGTGCTCCTTTGGGGAGGCATGTGGTTATTTGTTGCATAATATTCAAGGTGCCATGATGAAAATGGCCAAGTCTTCTATTCCAAAGTTCACCTACATCGCAACTATGCACCTTCTTCACCTCAGTGCTTAATGCAACACAATATTCCACATCTAGATTATATAGGTTCTTCACCTGAACCTTGATCTGATTCACCTGTCCCGTGGCTATGTGTCTTAGCAATTCATTTCCTTTGCTGAAGATCACATCATAACCATGATCTTCCAAAACTGCAACATAGATGATATTTTACTTTAGGCATGGACTTAACATGACATCCTTGAGCCTAACGGGGGAGCAAGACTCCCTCTGAAAGGTATTTGTACCAACCCAAATTATGCTATACCTTATGTCATCCCCAATCTTGATGTGCATCTGCAAATCTTTTTCTTCTAGGTAACTGAAAAAGTCTCTACACCTTATCATGTGGAACAATGCACCAAAGTCCAAGTACCACTCACTCCCCATCATTGTGTTGGCCATGCATCCAATGAGGGTAAATTCAAGCTCAAACTATGAAGCCAAATCTTCACTTGTTGCTCCTCCTAAGATCTTCTTGCTTGCCTCTTTGTGTGGAAACTTCATTGCATAATGCCTAAATTCATGACAATGGAAACATTTAATTTTGGAAAAAACTTTCTTCTTGTCCCCATGGCAGGATTTTGGTTTGGATTGATATTTCTTCCATTTTCCCTTATTTTCCTTTCCATCCAATGCAAATTTGTCTTCATCCTCACCCTTGGATGAAATCCCATCTCTGGTATTCCGCCTTATTTTCTCCTGTACCAAATTAGACCCTAAGAACTCCCAATTCCACAATTTTTCCTTCCCATTCACCGAATCTTGATAGTTATACCAGTTCTTGGGAAGGACCAAAAGGGTTAGGCTTACCAAGTTTTATTTAGGAACATTTACATGAACCCCGCCAAGTTCATTTCCTTGAGTTCCATCTTCCTATGGTCACTATTATTCTCAAACAATTCTTTTAGTCCTTTCCATATAGCCAACAAAGTTTATTTTCCATGAAAATTTGAGACAATGTGATCTCGCACTCCCTCCAAGATTAGTCTCCTCGCCTTGGCTACATCTTTCTTCCACTGAGAAAGGTTCTAGGAATCAAATGCTTTTGGTTTTTCAACATCTATCTTAGTGTATTCTAGCAATCCATTTTCATCCAATACCACCTCCATTCGATCCTTTCATGAAAACAAATTAGAGGTACATTCCAAGGAATACTCTAGCCTTAGTCCATTGAAAGCCATCTTCTCAACTCTGATGAAAATCCTGCTACACTAAGCATCAAACTCAAACTCCTGAAAAACAAATTTGAATTCCTGCTCTATTGTGAATCTTGCTATGAAACCATGTAGAAATTATGATGTAGATTTGCAACTCATCAAATTTTAATCAAAATCACAAGACACAATTCTACTTGACTGCTCTGCGGACATTAATTCATAGTTTAGAACAAATATTTTAGCCATGAAATAAGAGATCACACCGATGCAAATTTTATTTTTCCTGGGGAAAGAAATATGCTAAAACCCCAATGACTTCTTGCATTAAATCATAAGAATATAAATGTATTACAATTTCTTCTCTCAAATGAGAACAACCTGCAAGTGGATAACCTATTTCTCTTCTCATTGAAAGGCTCTGGCCCAGACTTAGTCAAAATTATCCTCTATTTGATCTCGTATTTCATTATGTTGTTCCTTGATAAATTAGGCCCCTATTATTTAGGAAATTCCTCAAATTCATTGTGCAATTCCTTTAGGATGATCCTCTGGCTGCATGCAACACATGTACACACAAGACTAGTCTACAACTGATGTTACACTACCTTGGAATCTCTGCCAATCCTGGGGAACTCGAATTCTCAGCATGCACTAGCTATTTTGGGCCAATTGATTAGTTAACTGGGTGATTACTGAGTTTGACTAAAGTCATACTTCTTAACTGACTTCCCACTATTTCCTTCAATAGTTAGAACTAGTTTAATTGAAAACAAACTCAAATCAATGACTTTGATTGCTACAAATTAGAAATCACACATGCTTAACTGAACTCTAACTCCAACTTGAATTTACTGAGTAAACTAGGTGACACAAGCCATGTCACACAAGTTAATGCATCCAAGTTGTTTGCTGGTGTGGAAATTCAAATTTTCTCAATTTTCTCGAGGAAAAATCAAATTGAGAATTTCTTGCTGCATTTTTTAACATAATGCACTAAGAAAAAGACCATAGATCTTCTCCCTAGGACCCTTGAGGTTAATTTGGTGGAGAGTGTGATAGAAAAAATCATTGGAGATAGTTGGTATTTGAAGGTGATATTAAAACTCCAAAACTGAAAGCAATTAGAAACAAAGTTTAAAGGATATGTTCTTGAACTAGATGGGCTATTGAGATTTCAAGGATGAATGTATATCTCTGAGGAAGGGGATATGAAGAACTATCCTCGAGGAACATCATAGAGAACTTTACAGCGGACATCCTGGTTTGAAGAAGATGTATGTAGACATGTAAAAACTTTTCTTTTAAGAAGGAATGAATCAATACACAATCTAGTTTGTTGTTAAGTTTCTTGAATGTTAGCAAATGAACGCTGCCCATCACCACCTAGTAGCACACCACCTAGTAGGACTTTTACAACCACATGAAATTTCTATGTCCAAGTGGGAGTTCATCGCTATGGTTTTTGTTTTAGTTTTTCCACTCATTTCACACAAGCACAATGATATCTTGATCATTGCATCGAGAGGCACATTCTACATCCCAATATGACCCCGATGTGTAAGTATGTCACGTCCTTAAAAAATAATAAAAATAATTTTAGTTAATATCGACCAATCTTAAATTATATATAACTTTTTAGTCTTATTAATGGACTAAGATTAATTATTAAAATATAACTATGTATTTTAATGGATATATGTTTTTAATAGTTCTTTTATCATATATGTGAATTGGAATGGATCATAAATTTACCTTTAACAAAAAAATTTACCACATCAAAATTCTAAACTAAGTAAAATTTTAAACAATTTTACTTAAATCAAAGGGAAAAGGTTAATTCAACAAAAAGAATCTAAAATCTTGCTCCAAAATCTTTTAGTATTTCTTTTTTGCGTTGAAGATCCCACGTAAACATGTAAATATTAAACGTAAACGCAAACATTTAACATGTAATGTTTAACATTTATCATTTAACATTTTTTAAATCTAATGCTGTCCCTATTTAAAAATCAATTAATTATTATTATGTATAAACACAATATAAATTTAAAATATAAAGAGGATTATTAACACTCAAAAAAAAGATATTGTAAATAAATAAAAATATAAATAAACTAGAGGTATGGTAAATAAATAAAACCTCTTTTTATATTTTCTCCATAAACCTCTTTATATTCAAGAAAACTCAAAAAAAAAAGTTT
Source organism: Pinus tabuliformis (assembly GCA_031772625.1). NCBI lineage: Eukaryota > Viridiplantae > Streptophyta > Pinopsida > Pinales > Pinaceae > Pinus > Pinus tabuliformis. The sequence continues at coordinate 462,447,031 of CM062816.1, read as the reverse complement.
TATTTAGGTGAAGCCTATGGGCCAAATACCATATTTATAAAAGAGGTAAGGTAAATAAATAAATATAAAAGAGGTATAAAGAGGTATGGTAAATAAATAAAAATATATCAAATAGGATTAGAAATCAACATCTAATTATATACCAAGCTTATGGGCCAAATACCATGGTAAATAAAAGAGGTATGGTAAATAAATAAAAATATAAATAAACCTCTTTTTATATTTACTTCATAATCCACTTTATATTTATGAACACTCAAAAAATAGGTTTTATTTAGGTGAAGCCTATGGGCCAAATACCATGGGCCAAATTATTATTAATACCATGCAAAAAAAAAACATTATTAACCCTAATATTAATATTACATTATTATTATTATTATTAAATCTAATATTCATATTAATATATTATAATATTAATATTATTAAATTTAATAATTTTGGATTAATAGAACATTAAATTTTTTTATATTATAATATACATTAATATATCATGATATATATTAACTCTAGATATATATGGGAGTATATGGGAGGGAAGAACAAAGACAAAGTGATAGAGGTGGAGAGATAGGGGGAGGCACAAGGGAGAGATGGAGATAAACTAAAAGAGAGGGGAGAGGAGGAATGAAGAGAGGGAGAGGGAGACACAAATATGGAGAGGGGAGAGAGAGAAGGAGAGAGGGAGGGAGATAATGAGAGGATTGGAGGGCATAGAAAAGAGAGATGGGTGAAGAGAGAGGGAGGTAGGAAAGAAAGGGAGAGAGAAGAAGGATGAGAGAGAGGACCTGAGAGAGAGGAGGAGAGAGGGAGGGAAGAATAAATACATAGATTAACAAGTGGAGAGAGAGAGAGGGAGTGAAAAGGGATATATGGAGAGAGATTGTGTATGTTTAGGGGTGAGATAAAGAGACAAAGAAGGAGAGGACGGGGGAGAAAAAGAGAGAGAAGGAGAGAGGGAGGGATAAAGTAACATAGTTGGAGAGAGAGAGAGAGAGAGAGTGATGGTGGAAGAGAGAGGATTGGAGGGAAAATATAGAGAGGGAGAAAGAGGATTGGAGAGAAAAGAGAGAGAGAGAGAGAGTGTGTGATGGGGGAAGAGAGAGAGAGAGAGGTGGGAGATAAAGGGAGAGAGAAGAAGGAAGAGAGAGGATATGAGAGAGTGGAGAGAAGGAGGCAAAGAGAGATGAAGTTGGAGGGGGAGAGAGATGGAGGTAAGAAGAAATACATAGAGAGAGAAAGGTGGAGAGAGAGAGAGGGAGTGATAAGGAAGATGGAAAGAGAGGGACAAAGGACAGCAGGAGGAAGAGAGAGAAGCAAGGGAGAAGGAGAGAGAAGGGGAGAGAGAGAGAGAGAGATGGGGGAAAAGAGAGAGAAAGGTGGGAGGGTAAAGAGAGAGAGAGAGGTGGGAGAGAAAGGGAGAGAGAGGAAGGAAGAGAGAGGATGTGAGAGAGTGGAGAGAGGGAGGGAAAGAGAGATGAAGTTAGAGGGGGAGAGAGAGGGAGGTAAGAAGAAATACATAGAGAGAGAAAGGTGGAGATAAAGAGAGAGGGAGTGATAAGGAAGATGGAAAGAGAGGGAGAGAGGATAGGAGGAGTTAAGAGAGAGAAGCAGGGGAGAGGGAGAGAAGGGGGAGAGAGAGAGAGGGGGGGAGAGGTTGAAGGAGGGATAGATAGATAGATTGGAGAAAAAGAGCATATGTTTTGGGGGTGATATAGAGAGACAAATAATGGCAGAAGTGTCCTCAGACATGTAATTTTATTAATCAGAAAAAAACAATTACATAATTGATTTGCAAGAGCTTACACCCGAACAACCAAACACTCTTGCAATGAGCTATTTATAAGCTCCATGTCCTAACTACCTCTAATTATGGATCACTTACAAGTGTCCATTTACAATAAATGCTATTCAAACCAACTAGCTAACTAATCTCCTATAATAGAGCCTAAGATACGACTCATTTGGAGAGTCATATCTTGTTACAACAATATACTAATTCTAATTGTCTCTAAAATAATTAATCATTCTAGAATAATTATTAATAATTATTTTATTTTAATTTTATAACCTATGATAATAAAGTATTTTTGGATCATCTAACATTCCCCCCGATGATCCAAAGATACATTACAACAGATACCAAGTTCATCCCTAAACTTAGTAAATTTTATTCTGCCAAGCGGTTTGGTGAAAATGTCGGAGATCTGTTCTTCGGAAGGACAATAAACTGGTTTGAGGACATCTTTGGCAATGAGAGACCTGATATGATGATACTTGGTGTCCACATGCTTTGTCTTTGAATGAAAAACTGGGTTCTTGGCAAGTTTGATGGCTGACTGGCTATCAATGAACAATGATGTAGCTTCTCCCTGAGAAATGCCCAAGTCCTGCAAAATTCGGCGCAACCAAACAATTTCACATGCTGCTTCCCATGCTGAAATGTACTCTGCTTCTGCTGAAGAAGTGGCCACTGTAGCTTGTTTCTTACAACTCCAAGATACTGTTGTTGACCCCATGTTCATTAAATAACCTGATGTTGATGCTCGATCATCAATACTTCCAGCAAAGTTGGCATCAGAATATCCACCAAGTACAAAATTTTTAGTCTTTGTGTAAAGAAGACCAAAATCTTTTGTTCCTTGGATATATCGAAGAACTCTTTTGGCTGCATTCCAGTGGCTGTCTCGTGGTTCCTGCATAAAACGTGAAAGAATACTGACTGCATAAGATAGATCAGGACGAGTATTTGTCAAATAAATCAAGCTGCCAATCAACTGTCTGTAAGTTGTACTGTCCACCTTTTCCCCCCCTTCAAATTTTGAAAGTTTCAAATTTTGCTCCATGGGGGTGAGAACGGGCTTGCAATCTTGCATGCCAAATCGCTGAATAACCTCTGCGGCATACTTACTCTGAGAAATGAAAATATGATGTGGACGTTGGAAGACTTCAACTCCAAGATAGTAGTGAAGTAATCCCAAATCTGTCATCTTAAAACCTGCATGTAACTCCTTTTTTACCTGCGCAATATGATCATCATGATTGCCAGTGATGATCAAATCATCTACATACATAACAAGAATTACCAAATATTTTCCCTGTTGTCGCACATACAAAGTATCATCAGATTCACTGCGATGAAAACCAACTTTCTTAAGGTAATCATCCATCTTTGCATACCAGGTTCGGGGAGCTTGTTTTAACCCATATAAAGCCTTGATCAATTTGCAGACTTTATGTTCTTGTCCTTCCACTTCAAAACCTGGTGGTTGGGTCATATACACGTCCTCCTGTAAATCCCCGTTGAGAAAAGCACTTTTCACATCCATTTGATGAACTTTCCATCCTTTTTGAGCGGCCAATGCAAGTGTTAATCGGATGGTGTTCCATTTAGCTGTTGGAGCAAAGGTTTCTTCATAATCAATGCCTTCCTGCTGTGCAAAACCCTTTGCGACAAGTCGTGCTTTATACTTATCAAGTTCACCCTTCTGATTATACTTAATTCTGTAAACCCATTTGCATCCTATGGGTTTAACATTTGCTGGACAATCAACAAGTTTCCAAGTGTTGTTATCAATTACTGCTTTGTATTCTTCAACCATAGCCTGTTGCCATTCTTTATGTTTTACTGCCTCTTTGTATGTGGAAGGTTCAGTAAATTCATTTGCGATCAAGGAAAAATTGCCTTCACTTCTATGTGCCCTTCTGGTGCCAGTTTTATTTTGTTCATCAGGCTTTACATCTTTCAAAAGTTGAACTGCCCATTTCGGACGTTGGTGCTCACTTGTTTGTGCTTTTGTAAAGTCCCCATCATTGTAAAGAGGATTAATATAAACTAATGTTCGTCGTTCAGGTGAAGAATGTGGAGACTCATTGTCTGAAGAACTGCTACTGCTTGGAGATGCGGATGAACTGCTAGAAGACCCAGATGATGTTGTTGATGTAGATGGACTGGATGACTCATCTTCAGAGGAAGGAAAATCAAGTTCATACCAATTTGGTGAAGTTGGTTGACTTTGCATTTTTCCATTTCTTTTACTTCCCTTAGTTTCTAATTTGTGAAGAAGATTTTCAATTTCTTCAGCACTCTTACTCTCTGTTTCATCAAAAATGACATCCCTGCTCACAATGAATTTTCCATTGGTCAAAAGACGATACCCTTTCTTCTCATCAGAATAGCCAATCATTGTGCATTTTAAACTTCTTGAGTCAAGCTTAGTTCGCTTTTCTTTCGGAACTAAGGCATAACACACTGACCCAAAAACTCTAAGATGTTTAACTCGAGGTTTGAAACCAAACCAAGCTTCATAAGGTGTGATTCCGTCTAAAGAAGCAGTTGGAGATCTGTTTCTTAAGTAGACAGCTGTATGTATTGCTTCCACCCAATATGTTGGACTTAACCTCTTGAAGGTTAACATAGATCTCGCCATTCCTAACAAAGTGCGATTCATTCTTTCGACTACTCCATTTTGCTGTGGAGTGTAAACATTAGTGAGATGTCGTCTTATGCCATTTTCACTGCAATAAGTTTTGAATTCATTAGAAGTGAATTCTCCCCCATTATCCGTCCTGAGAGTACTTATCTTTTATTTGACTTCATTTTCAACAAGTTGGCAAAAAATTTTAAACTTATCAAATGCTTCTGACTTGTTCTTCAAGAAGTAAACCCAAGTCATTCTACTGAAATCATCAATGAATAGTAAGAAATATTTGCAACCACCAAATGAAGTTTGTAGTGGACCACAAACATCACTGTGAACTAGTTGTAGCCGCCTGTTTGCACGCCATGAACTTGTTGGAAAACTTTCGCGATTTTGTTTCCCATAAATGCAAGCTTCACATTTTTCATTTTCCTTTTTGAATGTGGGAAGTCCTTTAACCATTCCTTGTTTCTGCAATTGAGAAATACTCTCAAAATTCAAATGTCCATATCTTACATGCCATAGTCTGATAGGTGAAATACCTGTAGTCACTGCCCCTGCAAAATCAGAATGCCTTGGAATAACTGTCCCTTTCATCCGTAATAGTTTTCCATCTTCATAACCTGTCATAACTGTTTTCAAGTTCTGTTTCACTAAATTAATCTTCACTAAACCATCTTCCATAATCACCTGATGTCCTGCTTGTCGAATCGTGACTAAAGAGAGCAAATTTTTCTTGAAACTAGGTACATACCATACATTGGAAATCAAATTTTCTCCAATGTCTGGGAGAAAAACTTTCACTACTCCTTTTCCATAAGGAGTATGTTTGGTATCATTAGCAAGAAAAATTGAATTAAGTTGGCATTCTTGAAAATTCCAGAAAAAATCACGTCGACAAGTCATGTGCTGAGTTGCCCCGGAATCCAAGATCTAGGCATCTTCATAGTCACTTCTAAGATGGGATGAAATTTGTGATGCTGGTGAGGAAGTAAAAACATATTCTGAGCTGTCTTCATCTTGATCATTTGAAAATTGTGCTGAATGCTGCTGAAACTTGGGAATTCTATTAAGTGAAGTTCGACAATCTTCAGCATAATGACCAACTTTGTTACATCTTCGACATACAATTTGACTTAAGTCTCTTCCTCGTCCTGAAGATTGTCCTCTGCCTCTGCTTTGACCTCTATTTTGAGATTGTCCTCTACCTTGACTATTATACCCTTGTCCTTGAAAATTGCCTCTTCCTTGGTTGTTTCCTCTACCTTGAAAATTATTTCTTCCTCCTCTGTTAAAATTTTTGCCTCTGCTTTGGCTTCGACCTCGATTATGTGTTGCTTGATTTTGATTCCATCTGCCTCTTCCTCGAGAACTATCTGCTGATGACTTACTTGTGCTGGCTTCTGTGAGAAAAACATCTTCACCAACTTTCTTCTTCTTCCCAAAAGTTTTATCATGTTGACTTAACATTTCACAAAGTTCATCAAACTTTATTTTTTCTAATTTCCCAGTTACTTGTAAAGTTTCTAAAAAATGCGTATAGGAAGAAGGAAGCCCAGCAATTACAATTGTGACCATAAAGCTATCATCAATTGCGGGAAAACCAGCATTAATAATTTCCTGCTTAATATTCTTAAGTCTGGAGAGATATTCAAGAATATCACCATCTTCAGTTAATTTTTGTTGCAACAATTTTAACTGTAGATCAACCTTCTTTGACTCAGGCTGAGTATCAAAGAGGTCTTTAAAAGTTTTCAAGGCAGTCCATGCATCTGTGGCATTTTCTATATGTACATACATTTCATCATTTACAGAAGATTTAATAAGAGCTAAGGCTTTAGCATTCTTGATTTCCCATTTTGCCAGTGCATCTGCATCTGTGGGTTTATTCGGCTTTACATCTCCATCACATATTCCTTGCCATAATTCATTGTAAATGAGTGTGCTTTCAATAAGACGCTGCCACGTTTTATAAGATTTGGTGCCTTCAAGTTTTTCGGAATCAGAAAATAAGTTAATCAACTTAGACATTTTTAGCGAGGAAGAGACGCACCAAGAAGCAGAACAGAAAGGACAAGATAGTCAACACAACAACAACACACGATGCAAAAAACGAACTATCGGGGCTTGGCCTTGACCCTCGAATAGTCGTCAAAACAAGAGAAAATTGACTGAGCTTTGCACTTGGCTCTAGTCAATTTCTCAAATGTTTACAAGGCAACTTTCAAAATTTGATTTTTACAAGGGTGCTTTTGCACAATCTGGTAAAAAAAAAATAAAAAAAAATTTACCCCCCCTCAAAGTAAAATTACTTTGAGTTACGAATATGATGATCCCAATTAAAAAAATAGCTTCAAATTATCAAACACACCTTATCTCTCCAAGTTACAAATAAAACTCCTTATTACTCCAAAAATAATAAATTTCAAAACACCATCCTTATTACTCCATGACATGACTTTAAAAAAAAATACTTTTAAAAACCTCACTTATCACTCTATTACAAAGCTTTAAAAAACACTTTTATAAAGCTCCCCTTATTTCTCCACACCTTACATACTCCCCAATTTCTTCCCACCTTATCGCTCCATTAAAAAACCTTTATAATCACTTTTACATACTCCCCATGAAAACAAATTAATATTTTTTTATTAAATTACTTTATAAAAGTAATTTAACCAGCGTTAAATTTTTTTAAAGCTTGTATTTATGTAAAAGTGACACTTTTATGTTCTCATGGTAGTGCATACGTGCGACCAGTTTGAAAAATGCGGCCACTACACTCGCATTTTCATTACCTGCAACTATGATCAATAATGGCAGAAGCGAGTAACGTTCTTGAATTTTAAGTCAAATTCTCAGGCACGCAACAGCAGCAACTACCGCAGCCTCCGGGCAATTTAAGCAACGTCTTCCTGCGATCCGGCGATTGGCCTCCAGGTAAGAAATCAAGCGTCTCTGATCTGGAAACAAACATCAGCACTGCTACTACCAAGATTCTTCAGCTTCGGCACCAAGGATCAACAACGAATTTATTGGATGCAAACACATAAGAATTTATCATATTATACACTCTGATATTTGAAAAATAAATACTCAAACACATTATGTATCTATGTACGAAGAATAGAACATCAGATCTTTCTCATCTTTCTGGAAAGAAATGGCGAAGACTCGGCCCCAACCTTCATTTCTTTATTTACTTTCTATTTCACTTGCAAAAAGAATCTACTGCCAGAAATCCTTTGATCATTTCGCTTCGAATTGAATTGATACTCAGAACTTTGGTAATCTGGATCGGATTGGCAATTCAGGGGTTTTTAAGGGGTTTTGAGAGCTAAATTCAGAGGCAGTTTTACTAGTATTACACAAATACTTTAGCGATCAAATTGGAAACGCAGTCTTAGGACGCTTTTGGCATGTAAGAGATGATAAAGATCGGCAAGCAAGGGATCTGATTGACAAATTTAGACGCAGAACTATGGGCAGTGGAGCCCTTGAGGGCCGACGTTATGCGATTGCGTGCTGGTACTCAAAATCTAAATGGCTCTCATCAAGAATTTTCAGTGCAAGTAATCGCCAGGCCAGAAATCGCAGTACAAAACTTTTCTTTCTTTTGAAGGGGATGTCCCAGAATGAAACCAATAGGTCTTATTACAATAAATTTGATCATTTCCTCATTTGTGACAATCACAAATCGACTGTTCTTTTCTTATCTTTGGCCAATTCAATCATTAATAAAATTTCTCTTCCTTTTAAACAAAAAACTTGACAAATACCATACCAATCATTTGCTGATCAATTCAAGGGAGTCTTCCACAAACTTGTAGAGCTGGAATCTCCTCTTCAAATCCACTGTAGCATTACTGGAGCTCTGATACCACAATAATGGCAGAAGTGTCCTCAGACACGTAATTTTATTAATCAGAAAAAAACAATTACATAATTGATTTGCAAGAGCTTACACCCGAACAACCAAACACTCTTGCAATGAGCTATTTATAAGCTCCATGTCCTAACTACCTCTAATTATGGATCACTTACAAGTGTCCATTTACAATAAATGCTATTCAAACCAACTAGCTAACTAATCTCCTATAATAGAGCCTAAGATACGACTCATTTGGAGAGTCATATCTTGTTACAACAATATACTAATTCTAATTGTCTCTAAAATAATTAATCATTCTAGAATAATTATTAATAATTATTTTATTTTAATTTTATAACCTATGATAATAAAGTATTTTTGGATCATCTAACAACAAAGGGAGATAGAGATATTGATGGAAGGTGAAGGGAGGGAAGAAGAGAGAGATGGAGTCAGGGTGGGACGGAGAGATTGATAATTGTGGAGTGAGAGAGTGTGTGTATTTGGGGGGTGAGATAGAGAGACAAATAATGAGAGATGGAGGGAGATATAGATATAGATGTAGATGGAGGGGGGAGAGAGGGAATAATATTTCTTGCAATAGATGCATTTATTTTAGTGAAGATGGTGATTTAAAATCCTATTTGATTTCTTGCACTAGATGCATTGATTTCAATGTAGATGATTTATAATCCTATTTGATTGCTTGCACTAAATGCATAGATTTTAGTGTAGATGGTGATTTCTAATCCTATTTGATTGCTTGCACTAGATGCATTGATTTCAATGTAGATGTTGATTTCTAATTATATTTGATTGCTTGCACTAGATGCATTGATTTCAATGAAAATGATTTCTAATCCTAATTGATTGCTTTCATTAAATGAATTGATTTCAGTGTAGATGGTGATTTATAAGCCTATTTGATTTCTTGCACTAAATGCATTGATTTCAGTATAGATGTTGGTTTCTAATCCTGTTTTCTTACTTGCACTATATGCATTGGTTTGAGTGTAGATGTTGATTTCTAATCTTATTTGATTGTTTGCATTAGATGCATTGATTTCAATGTAGAAGTTGTTTTCTAATCTTATTTGATTGCTTGAATTACATGCATTGATTTCAATGTAGATGTTGATTTCTGATTTTATGTAATTGGATGTATGATTGTACATTTAGTTTAAATTGACTAGATTAACAATGTGCATTGATTTCAGTGTAAGCACAAAAAATTATTGGCAATGTACATTGATTTTTGTGTTATAGTAATTCAACTTATTAATATTGGAGAGCAAGAGAGACAAGGTATGATGTTTACTACAACAACTCAAACTAAAGATTTAAATGGTTTACAATTTCAACTGTCCTGTTCATATAATCGATATGGAAAGATGACAAAACTAATAAGGGTGACAATAAGAATAGTAGAAGAAAATAGTTTGATATTTATCACAAAAAACATTATTTGTAATTGACTACATTCTTATTATTCAAATTTTCTATCATTCAACACTATTACATTGTCACTTTGCATTAAAAATTTTTATTTCATAATTTTTCATCATTAAAGTTATTAACAATATTTATCATCTCAACAAACTGAGGTAACTAAGAAAATTTAAAATTAAAATAATCTCAGACATATTTAGCATATTTAAAATGATTATATTAATATTAGATGTATTTATATTGTTGGGTTGTGTTATATTCTTTCCATGTAGTTAACAAGGGGTTTGAGGGGCACCCGTAACCCCACTTTATGGGGTCCGGGGTAGCGCCCCGGAAAATTTTGGTTTTGGACCCTATGTTAGATTGGGCGGACCCACCTATGGTTTTGTGCATGATTTTCACACATGTTTTTTGGACGCAATGGTTTTCGGTCCATGGTATTGGATGCGATGGTTTTTTCGGTCCATGGTATTGGATGCTTTGGCATGAATAAATATGTATTATAACATTGAAATGAACATAATGACAATTCAACCTAGTAGTCCCGGTTTTGGGATCCAGGGGAAAATCTCTGTGTATATGTGTTTTATGTGTTCTGCTCTCGCATTATTTTTTTTTTTGCGTTTTAGAATTTGTATTCAGGTAATTTCTGTACGGGGTTAAAACCTACATTTGGTATCAGAGCAGATTTGGCTTCAAGGGGACACCTTTGTTGCTGAGGGGTTTTGCTCGAGCCTGTGGTAGACCCTGTTCAGTGGGAGATCTACGAGATCGATTCTAGTGGTGAAAGAAGATGGCGAGCAGTGGAAAGATAGAGATCAAGAAATTTAATGGTCAGAGTTTTGAGTTGTGGAAACTCAAGATGGAGGATCTGTTGGTGGATAAAGATCAGTGGATCGCAGTAGATCCAGGTACTAAACCAATGGGAGTGTCCGATGAAGAATGGAAGAAGTTGGATCGGAAGGCAAAGAGCACAATACGATTGTGTGTCTCAGATTCAGTATTGCTGAATGTATCAGGGAAGCTACAACAAAGGCTTTGTGAGACAAGTTAGGGACATTGTACCAATCTAAGTCTCTGGTGAATAAACTGTTCCTGTGGAAAAAGCTGTATAACCTCAGGATGAAAGATGGAGACTTGGTGATAGAGCATCTGAAGGCATTTAATACTGTGGTAAGTCAGTTAGCATCTGTTGATATTAAAATTTCAGATGAATATAAGTGCATCAGTTTTTTGTGTTCTCTACCAGATTCGTGGGATAGTCTGGTTATTCCAATAGGTAGTAATGCAACTGCCTTGTAATTTGATGAAATAGTCTCAACCTTGCTGACGGGGGAGATGAGATGGAAAAATATGGAGAGCCAAAATGGTGATGCCTTGTCTGTACGAGGACAGTCCCATAACAGAAACAAAAATAACTCATCGAGTGGGAGATCTAAATCTAGAGGGAGATCTAAATCTCTAGGAAAACCTGTAAAGGCGATGTGCTGGAAATGCGGAAAGGAAGGCCACTTCAAAAGGGACTGTAAATCTAAAGCTCTTGATAAAGGAAAGGGATCTGATGAGGCTCCTTCTGCAAAGGCGAAAACCACCTCAGATGAAGGTGGCGATGTGTACTTGGCTTCTTCAAGTACACATGTAGATCATGAGGCATGGTTGATTGACTCAGGTGCATCCTTTCACTTCACTCCCCATAGAGAGTGGTTATATGAGTATGAGAAATATGATAGTGGTGATGTCTTCTTGGGGGATGACAGGAAGGCTAGAATCATTGGTCATGGAAAATTAAAGTTGAAGTTGCAAGGTGGAAGGGTTAGAACACTTCTGGGTGTTCTGCATATTCCTGCATTAGCCAGAAATCTGATTTCTGGTAGTAAGCTGGATGATGCAGGTGTAAAAATGGTGTTCGAGAAGGATACCTGCAAGATGGTTCGTGGAGAACTGGTATTGATGCAGGGAGTTCAGATTGGAACTCTGTACAAGTTGCAAGGTAGCATTGTTGTTGATGGGTGCACCAGTTCTGTGGTTCCTAAAAGTGGAGCAGAAAATCTAGTGGTCTTTGGAGAAAAGAACATGTTGTGGCATCAAAGGCTTGGACATATTGGAGAGAAGGGCCTTCGAATACTTCATGGTAAAGGTATGGTAGAACGTATGAGTAATAGCTCTCTAGATTTTGATTTCTGTGAAAATAGTGTATACGGGAAGCAAAATCGGGTGAGCTTCCCCTCTGGTGGTAAGAGGGTGAAACATATATTAGAGCTTGTGCACAATGATGTGTTTGGACATGTGAACGTTCCATCACTGGGTAAGTCTGTGTACTATGTATCATTTATAGATGACTTCTCAAGGAATACATGGATATATTTCCTTAAGAAGAAATCTGAAGTCTTTGATAGGTTTAAAGAATTTAAGGCTCTAGTGGAAAACCAGACAGAGAAGAAGAAAAAGGTGCTAAGGATAGATAATGGTGGAGAGTTTTGCAATAATTAATTTGAAGAATTCTGCAAGAAGTGTGGTATAGCACGACAGAAGAATACTCCATATACACCTCAGCAAAATGGAGTTGCAGAAAGAATGAACAAGACATTAATGGAAAGGGCAAGAAGCATGCTCAGTGGTGCCCGGTTAGGACAGGAATTCGGGGCAGAGGCGGTGGATATTCATGTTACCTGGTCAACATGTCACCTTCATCAGCATTGGAGGATAAGACTCCACAAGAGGTATGGACTGGTAAGAAACCCTCTCTTTCACATCTGAGGGTATTTGGATGTGATGCATATGTACATGTTCCAAAGGAGAAAAGAACAAAGTTGGATAGTAAATCTAAAAAGTGCATCTTTATTGGGTATAAGGATGGTTTAAAGGGTTATAAGCTTTGGAACCCAGTAACAAGGAAAGTTATGTACAATCGAGATGTGGTGTTCAGAGAGGTGAAAGATGTTATTAAACATGAAGTCCAACCAAAGGAACCTGAGAAGATAGAGTTTGAGCTAAAGGAAGAAGAATCAGACTCTACAGCAGAGGAGGAATCAGAAGATGAAGAGCCAGAAACTCCGGCTGTGAGAAGATCAGTTCGAGAAAGAAGGCAGTCAGAAAGGTATAGTCCATTTGCTTTCTGTTCAAATTTTTCTTTGTCTATTACTCATGATGATCCCAGAACTGTGAAGAAAGTAGTGGATTCAGAGGATGGAAAACTTTGGAAAGAGGCCATGGTTGATGAAATGGAATCTTTGCACAAAAATGAGGCTTGGGATGTGGTGGAGTTTTCGGCTAGAAGGAAACCCATTGGTAGCAAATGGGTGTTAAAAAAGAAGACAAATGAAAAAGGAAAAGTGGAGAAATAAAATGCTCGGTTGGTAGCAAAAGGTTATTCCCAGGTGCCAGGAATTGATTTTGGTGATATTTTTTCTCCTATTGCCAAGGTAACTTCTATTATATTACTTTTATCTGTTGCCGCTGCTTTTGATTTTGAGGCAGAACAGATGGATGTGAAGACAACATTTCTTCACGGGGATCTGGAAGAGGAGATCTACATGAAGCAACCTGAAGGCTTTGCGGTGAAGGGTAAGAAAGAACTGGTATGTAAGTTAAAGAAGTCTCTATATGGGTTAAAACAGTCACCAAGGATGTGGTATCAGAAATTTGATACATTTATACGGGGACTTGGCTTCACCAGAAGCAAAGCAGATCACTGTGTGTATTTTAAATTAATTGGTGACCCTGTTATTTATTTGGTCTTATATGTGGATGATATGTTGTTGGTTGGAAATGACAAAGAAGTTATCCAGGATTTGAAGACCCAGTTGTCCTCCAAATTCGACATGAAAGATCTTGGTGCTGCAAACTATATTTTGGGCATGGAAATTAAAAGAGATCGGACAAAGAGGAAGCTCTGGTTAAACCAGAGGAAGTATGTCGAGACAATATTACAAAGGTTTAATATGCAGGATAGTAAACCAATGAAGGTTCCTATTCCTGTAGGTGTGAGGTTATCTGCTGAACAGTGTCCCAAGACACAAGAAGAGGAAGAGGACATGTCCTGTGTTCCATATGCAAGTGCAGTTGGTAGCATGATGTATGCAATGGTCTATACTAGACCAGACATTGCACATGCAGTGGGAGTATTGAGCAGGTTTATGTCAAAATCAAGGAAGGAGCACTGGACAATAGTGAAGCAGGTTTTCAGGTATCTGCGTGGCACTAGTGATTATGGTTTGTGCTACCAAGGAAGACCAAGATTGGAAAGAGTGTTGGATATTCATGGCTTTGTTGATGCAGACTGGGTTGGAGATCTGGATTGAGAAGATCTACAAGTGGGTATGTGTTTAACCTATTTGGAGGTGCAGTCAGTTGGATGAGTAAGAAACAATCTGTAGTGGCACTATCAACTACAGAGGCAGAATTCATGGCAGCCACTCATGCAAGCAAGGAAGTAGTTTGGTTGCAGAGATTGTGTTCAAGTATGGGGTTAGTACAAGAAGTTATAAGGATAGACTGTGACAGCCAAAGTGCAATTTTCTTGGCAAAGAACCCTGCATATCATTCAAAGACAAAGCACATTGATGTTCAGTATCACTTTGTGAGGGATATGATAGAAGACAAAAAGGTGTTGTTGGTAAAGGTGGACACTTTGAAGAATACTGCAGATGCATTGACAAAATCTATGAGCTCTGAGAAGTTCTCTTGGTGTAGAGAGACAATGGGCATTTCAGGGCTGGAAAAATGACTAAGCTCTCTTGTGCCCCCCTATGGGAAGAAAACAACAAGTGGGAGAATGTTGGGTTGTGTTATATTCTTTCCAGATAGTTAACAGGGGGTTTGAGGGGCACCTGTAACCCCACTTTATGGGGTCCGGGGTAGCGCCCCGGAAAATTTTGGTTTTGGACCCTATGTTAGGTTGCGCGGACCCACTTATGGTTTTGTGCATGATTTTTGCACATGTTTTTTGGACGCGATGGTTTTCGGCCCACAGTATTGGACGCGATGGTTTTTTCGGTCCATGGTATTGGATGCTTCGACATGTATAAATATGTATTATAACATTGAAAGGAACATAATGAAAAATCAAGTTGGTAGTCCCAGTTTTGGGATCCAGGGGAAAATCTTTGTGTATATGCGTTTTATGTGTTCTGCTCTCGCATTATTTATTTTCTGTGTTTTAGAATTTGTATGCAGGTAATTTCTCTACGGGGTTAAAACCTACATATATATTATTGATTAAATTAATCATTTCTTTGATAGATTTTCCTTGGCCGCACATGACTGAAACCAACCTAGATCCATCTTATCTTTAGATCTATCAAGTGTCGAGAGGGATCAAATCTCTCGAGGTGCAAACCTTTCCTCAAGTTTTGCACTCAAGAAAGAGGTTTTCACCTCAAGAGATTTGATCCCTCTAGGTGCTTGATAGATCCGTAGCTAAGATGGTTCTAGGCTGGTAGATGATAAGATGAACAAAAGTTCCCATTTCATCCCAGTCACAGACACTTATAATGCCACTGATGTGGCATGAGTATTTATAAGAGAATTTATCCAACTACATGGGTTACCCATAAAGACAATTTTTGATAGAGACTCTTAATTTACATCTAGGCTACAAGTTTGTAGTTAGCATTAGATACTCAGTTGAACTTGAGAACTTCATATGATCCAGAAACAAATGGGCATATCAAAAGAGTAAATGAGGTTACAAAATAAATGGTTAGAATTCATGTTATGGATAATAAGACTCAATGTGAGAAGTACCTACTATTGATAGAGTTTTCCTATGATAAAAGTTACCATATTTCAATTCAAATGCTTCCTTATTGAGCTCTATATGGGAGGCCATGCAAGACACCACTGAGTTGGAAAAGGTTGGAGGAGAAAGTAATAGTAGGGCCTAAATTGGTACAAGAAATGGAGGAGATTCATATTCGACAACAGTTAAAGGAAGCATATGATAGACAAGCACAAATTGAGCAAAGTTATGAGTGGGAGACCTAGTTATTATTTGTTTTTGAACAAACAAGAGAACCATTCGGTTGGAAAGGGAATGAAGTTTCCACCTCAATTTATAAGAGAATTTAAGTTTAAAGAGAAAATTGGACTAGTTTCCTATCATATTGTATTGCTATCGCACTTGCATAAAAATCATGATGTTTTTCACGTATTTGTTCTACAAAATTATGTTGCTAATGAATCTCACAAACTCAATTAGAGGGGATTGCAAGTGTCATATGTGGGAAATGTCATGCATATTGGACCCTAGGTTTTGATATCTCATGCATCACTTGGACTGGGTTAAGATCTATTAGGGCAAGTATAGCCTAGGGTCTACTACCTAGGAGGATGCAAATACTTTACATCAAGATCACTCATCACTTTTTGACCACTCGTGATGCCCCAATTTAACCTAGGAAACTTAATATACTGAGGCCCTAATTGTATTTTCTTGATGAATTATTATGAACTTTATGTAATATTATCCCATTTCAAATTTGGAAAAATTGACTTACTTATATAAAACACTCAATGAATTATGTTTATGTTTATTAAAATACTTGATGCATGATTTACCTCCAATATGCTGATGCTAATTGAGAGATTGTAGTATGTGGACATCGGGTATAATAATACGATAATTAGGATCGCTTGTCTTTATTACATACTTTTTATGCATATGCTTGGATGTGAACTAACCTACAGTTTGGAAGGGGGTTATGTGATAGTTAGAAAACCATATTAGTAACTAGATTATATCAGGGCATCAAATGAATAATGGTGTGACGTACATTTTTCTATTATATTTTGTATTAATTCATATGCATTGTTATGACATTGGATAAGGTGCATGTTTGTAGGTAACCTGACTTACCGACTAAATAATTTGATCACAAGCACCCAAAACCAGTGTCGTAGTGTGGTCCATGTTAGTGTGTTGACTCTAGTTCTATTAGGAGAGATGGAGGCATTTCCACTGTTGTAACCTCCAACCCTAGAGTTGTGGTAGTTCTATGGTGCACAGTTTCCCTTACACATGTGATGTTTATTTTCAATTTCCTACAGGAGAAATTAAACTTATATAATAGGCACTTACACCATTTTGGTTCTATCAATGGTCAGATAGGTATAGCTAATGCCATAGTATATTTCAGTAAATGAGATATCGGAACCAAAGTAGGTTAGGGAGGATGGGTGGATATAGGTTAGCTATGAACTCTAGGTTTGAATTGGTTTATTCATATGCTTTTACTTAATTTTTGTTACTACATCTTTCTCCACATTTTGTTATGCTTGATTATCATATTATTCATTAATCTTTTATATCCTCTTAACTCTAACTTTGGGAAAACATTTTTTGAATGAGGGGTGTATGTAATGCCCACACCCTAATCCTATTATGCTATTCTAGGTTATTAAATTACATGTTATTATAGATCCTTATTAGTGTTATTATTATATGTACGAGGTATGCTTATGCTAGCTACATACCCACACCTCACACAAATATGCTAGTATTATATAGTAGTATTCTATGGTCTACTATGATAGTTGAATCATAATGTAACTTAATTATTAAACATTAAGGTTGAATAAAGATTAATTACTGGAACATTTTAATTAGTACTTAATCTTGACTAGTGGTTAAGTAAATCATTATCCCTTAATCTTGATTAATACTTAATGATGTATATTTTTCTTGTTATTAAATTAATATATAAATTAAATATGATTCATATGAAATCCATTGATTTGCATTAATAATTGAATGAATGATTTGACCTGATCATTAATTTATTATTAAGTGAGTGAATGGATTGTAATTCCCTTAGGGAAAAACCTAGGATCTTAAAGAAATGAGTTAGTCAGGTAGGTGAGAGAGTTATGAGGATGGGCACAAGATATTTTGAGAGGGATTTCATGAATGTGGTAGGTAGAAACTTAAAGGAGGTAGGTGGGACACTTAAAGGTTGAGATAAGGGGAAGGATTCATCTCTCAGGATGGGGGTGATGGTTTTTTCTTTGGTGGGGGGAATATGTTTAGCTTTTAGAGTGGAGGGGGGTAAAGGAAGAGTATGGGGGAAACTTGGAAGTGAGATTTCTGAGTTGGTAGTGGATACAGTGGATCTAGGAAGGTGGTTGATACATAATGGTTAGACATTGACACACTATGACTATGGTTATGGAATTTGTCTTGGAGGGCTAGGGAACTTATGGAGGAACTTTGGGCTAGGAAGTTGGATAGGTTGTTCTTAGTTCGCAGGGTGAAATATTTAGTCGAGCAGTCTTGAGAGGAGCACCATAAGAGGGTAACAATAACCAAATGTTTTCCTATTATTTATTAAATTATGATGTTAAATCAATGTCAAAGGGATAATTTTATAGTTTTATAAAACCGATTTTTTTTTGTTGATTAGAGATGGAATGATTCCCTTTTTTTACAAGCTTGAGCCCCCATGCCATGGGTCTCACAGAAATATTTGATGCCTCTTAATCCTTGAATCTTATGTGTTGAATATAATTTTTTTTGTGTGAATTCTTTAATTATTATGCTTTATTAAGAATTCTTAGAATTTAGAGTCTAGTGGTGAATGTATGAAGTTACTAATTACTATGTCCTTACAGTTCTTGTAGCATTTTGGGGGGACATTCATCAATCCCTAAATATTGAATATGCTAATATTTTTGAGGTATTTGTTGACTAAGTATTTTGAACTTTGGGTCTGAAAACCCATGCCAACACATCACCCATTTTTCATTGCTAATTCTAGAAGTTTTTTCATACAAGTATATAATATTTATATTGAATTGTCAAAAATCATTATGTAGTCCTCATTGTCTATGTGAAAGTAGAAATACAATTTGATAAATTATTTATTATAAAGAAATTTGGTTGTTAATATTGGTAAAAAATTTGGTGTACATCATAAAAGGTCATTGTTAATTAGATCTAGTTTGGATGTTTCAAAGGAATGGTTGTTATCCTCCCCACCTAGGTTCACTTCTTACAAGTGACATGTGTAGCTCTCAAATGAGTATATTGTGTGGTGCTAGTGAGAAACCGACACTCTCATTCTTGTTCTTGGACTAGAGAGTGGTTTGAGTTATATCTCAAAAACATATCCCAACTTCCAAAATTTTAATGAAAAGAAAAACATCATAAAATTTTATAAAAATGTTTAACATATTTATTAAAATTTTAAAATCAATAAATTTGAACAATAATTTATTTTCACATTTTAATTCTAATTTTGATATAGGGTTTAAGAGAAACAAATGCTGTCGATATATATATATATATATATATATATATATATATATATATATATATATATATATATATATATATATATATATATATATATATATATATATATATATATATATAATAATAATAATAATAATAATAATAAATTTTATAAAATAGCGATTAGTTTATTAAATTTTTTCTTACACTTGTTCAAATTAGACTCTCCATATTCTTGCATTTTATCTTAAAATTCTCTTTTAACCACATAATCCACAAGCACAATTCCATAAAATGCATATAATGTGCTTTCTATAAGTTCAATATATGCACATGCAAATATTAAAATATAAATATTGTTGGAAATACTGAGAGGGGGGGTGAATCAGTATTTCTTTTTCCCACTATTGTTTTACCAGTTAAAACATATATATTCAGAACACAATATGAACAGCAAGAATAAATGCTTTTATTAATATAACTGTGCAGTAAAATAAATACAATATATAGATGGTCACAATCGGTTGCCAAGCTCCAACTTGGACTTTGGTGAGGCTCCAACCTCCAGAGCACCAACTCTATTTTCCCAAGACACCAATCTTGGACTTAAGAGCACCAACTCCCAAGGACTTCAATCCTTCCTGCTTTTGAGGCACTAACCCCAAGGACTCCAATCCAATCTCACTTCTGAGGCACCAGCCTCAAGGACTCCCATCCTTCTCACTTTTAAGGCTCCAACTCCAAGGACACCAATCCTTCTACTCTCAGAACTCTTCTCTGCTGAGTTCTGTCTATTTACAGCTTCACTGTAGTCTCCAAACTACAGTATCAATGACAACCATGTCTTCTTATGGATGAGTCTTCACAGCTCTGCACACTGCCCACACATAGTCTCCAATAGCCTTTTCTGCTGCTGCTGCCTCTATAACCTCCGCTGCTTCTGCAGCCTCTACAACCTCTGCTGCTTTTACTACCTCACACTCTGGTTCTTCACCCCCACAGCAGCTCCAACAATGTTCAACAGCCGCAACAGTGTTCACTAGCAAATTCAAACAATGCTCCACCACCTCTGCTGCTTCTGCTACCTCATATTCTGGTTTGTTTGCAACAACCATCACCACATGTAGTCCTCTGTTTACTGTTTTATGCAAACCTGTCTTTGTCCATTCGTTTCCTCTTTCTTGTTGGCTCTTCGGCTTCCTTCTCACCTGCTTCAGCTTCCTCACTTGTTGGCTTGTTTGTCGCTGTAGCTTCCTCTGTCCATTCGTTTTCACAGGACACGTTGAATCAATGAGCAAGGATCGAGTCATCCGTAGAGAACACAAGTTCAAAAAACTTGTAACAGCGCTGCTTTGCCAATGATTGTGGGCATACACAGGGATGGCATTTTTTAACGGACAGCCACGTCCTTATCACAATCATAGTCGCCATGATTTGGTCTCCCGCACTATCGGGACTGTTCCTCACGGTATTTTCGCCTCCACACTATAGAATCAGAGCCACCCTTTTATCGCCACTTTTATGTCTATCGGAAGCCACCGACCGAGCCTCTAATCAACCATCACCGAGCGCTTTAATCAACCCGCCACACTTATAGAATCAGAGCCACCCTTTTATTGCCGCTTTTATGTCTATCGGAAGCCACCGCCCAACAGTGTCCACACATACAATCAACACAAGCATTTCAATATATGTCTTAAGGCTTAAACCCACAGCCACATATAATATATGGGAAACATTATAAAACCCCTTTATAAAGATTTCGGTCACATATACATTACTACACAGGAACCCATGTAAATCCGCTCAAATGAACATTCGCGGATTTCAAATCTTATCTGCCTGCCTTTATAGTTATCGGCGGGCCCGGATTTCGGCGATCACAATAAATCCCTTTACTCTGACCTCCGATGAGGAGCGGACTCGATGCTCTTTTAGACTCCCTTCTATACTGATTTCGGGTCCGATGTATATCGGCACTCGCTGTAAACAATAGTCCCAATCCTCCAACGGAACGCGGACCCGATATGGCTTTAGACTCCCTTTAATATTGTTTCGGGTCCGATGAACATCGACGTTCACTGTAAACAATAGAACAACCTTTTCCGATGCGACGGACCCGACACCCTTTTATGATCCAGCCTATTCAAATTTCGGTTTCGTCAATTCGGTGAGTTCACCTTGGCGACTTTGTAATACAAAGGGTCTGCGGACCCGACACTCCTTTAAGCTCCCTTCTAAAGAGATTTCGGGTCCGACCTATCGGCAGTTCCCTATCGGCAGATTTTCAATGTAATGGGTCTGCGGACCCGATACTCCTTTAAGCTCCCTTCTAAAGAGATTTTGGCTCCGGCCTATCGGCAGTTCCCTATCGGCAGATTTGCAATGTAATGGGTCTGCGGACCCGATGCTCCTTTAGGCTCTGTTTTATAATATTTCGGCTCCAATTATTGGCAATGTCACATATTGCTTCCCCCGATCCTTCCGACACGATCACTCCGATATGCCGATTGCCGATTAGATCTCCGTCGTTCATTATTCTTTCAGATCGGACGGTCAGCGCTAAATCGCATATCGCGTCCATCGCATATCGCATCCTCCATTCTCCATTCCCCGATTGCCGACTTGGCGAAATAAATAATATATATATATATATATATATATATATATATATATATATATATATATATATATATATATATATATATATATGCCATCGGGTCCATATGTGCCGAAACACATTTAACTTGTGTTGTTTCCGCCAAAAAGGAAAAAGGCCTTTGATTATTATAAATGCATATATGTAGATTTTGGGCGCTCAAACACTCCCGATAGCATTAATACATGCATATGTGGGTTTCCATTGCCCAAACAACTCCCGATAGTATTAATGAAGGCATATATGGGTTTTGATCGCCCGAACATCTCCTGATAAATATATAGCTATGTTTGCTTCATTGGCTCCTCTGATGGCTCCTCTTGCTCCGATATGCTCTGATAGCTCCTCCGATGGCTCCTCTTGCTCTGGCACTCCTCCGATATGACTCCTCTTGCTCTGATATATGTGGCTCCTCCGATAGCTGTTCTGCTCCCGATAGGCTCCTGATAACTCTGTCTGTTTCATCTATGGCTCCGATAGCTCTGTTTACTCCTCTATTGCTGTGATGGCTGTGTCCTCCGCTCTTTCTCTATGCTCTTTTGATCGGTCTCTGTGTGCTCCTCTTCTTTGGCATATATATGTGACATATACATATATATGGCTCCTCTTGGTTCCTCTTGGCTCCTCTTGTTCCATCTGCTCCTCTCTGATATGCCTGTTTTGGCATATGTATATATGTATGTGGCTCCTCCTGCAGCTCCTTTTAGTCATGTCCAATGTGGCTCCTCTGGCTTCTCGTCTCCATCTACTCCTCTGGTTTGGCAGTGTCTTTCAAAGACCTCCTTGCATATAAGTCTGTTTTCGCATATATATATATATATATATATATATATATATATATATATATATATATATATATGGCTCAGCTATACTAATGGCCTTTGCTCCTGTCTCTTCATGAATCTGCTCTGCATCCCCTTGGCTTCATGTCATCCTCTAGTATCCAGAATATTGTGATATTGACATCAATGACAACCTAGTTCAACAATCTCCCCCTTTGTTATTGATGGCAATATTCTTCTTCTCTCCCCCTTTGACATCAATGGCAGAGGAGTGCTCTGGGACTCCCCCTATCAAACTGCTTCTGTTCTTCATGAATGGTAGATCTTCATGGGTCTATGACTCCCCCTGTCATAGTGCTCTTCTTCTTCAAGATAGAAGGATTGATGCTTTATCATCTTCATTTCTCAGAACTGCTTTATCATGGCTTCAACAATGCTTCAGGATGCTCTACTTTAATGCTTTCATTTAGATTGCAAATGGCCATACACAGGTGTCCAAGTCCAGGCTTTCATGCTCAATCCATATTGATGTCTCCACAGGCAGAATTGAGAGACCTTCATTGTTCGAATCAAGAGAGAAACTGCTACTGAGATTCTATTTCTTCAGATCTGAGTTTATTTGTGTCTTTGTGCTTCCCCTTAAGTTACTGCCATCTAGTATTCAATCATCATTGCATTTAGACAAAAATGTGAGGAGTTGTGCCTTGCTGTTGCTATATTCCTTAAGTGATCTGTATCAGTTTCAGTTATGCTTGACTACACAACATTCTCCTTCCTATGATCCATCTTTTCCTTGCGTTCTTGTACATATCTCTGCAGATTCAAATATCCAATCTGTGACTGCCTTTTAAATCCAATTGCTGATCTGCATCCTTTTACAATGCTTCAATTTGTTATAGCTGCTAGCTGCTCTTACTTCAACCTCCATTCCAGATGTATCTGTTTGTTTGAAGACTGCCTCTATTAGTGTCCAGAATTTATCTGTTCTCACATTAAATTCCTGAGTTAAGACATAAACCTCTGTGATAACAACACCATGTATGTTTGCCCTATTTCTTTAACAACAGTCCAAAGAATGGTTACAGGATCATATGCTTCAATGGAGTTCTTCTGAAACATGATAGGCTCCCCCTAATTGTATGCATCATCTCCTCTTGGCAGAGTCTTCTTATAAAATGCTTAGATTGTCAGAATTTAGGCCAATGATACATGCTGTTGGCTGAAGAACTCAAGGGACTTTCGGATTGTATTTCCTTCCTTCTCCATACTTGTGTAACTTTCTTATTTTGTATGGTTCTAGCTTGTGTAAGGGCCCATGTTAAGTTACAATCTCGTGCCATATGACCAATGTTATGACACTTGAGGCATTCTACATTGTACATGAATAAGAATTCATGGTTTCTTCTTGCAAAATTGTTTCTTGGAGGTTGTCGGAGGCTATAACATCTATCTCTATGAGATGGTTGGGGACCACAACATCTATCTTTATGATATACTTTATAGTCTTTTGCCATATGACCAAAGTTTGAACAGGAATAACAATAACCAAAAAATGAACTTTGGTACCTGGGAGATGGAGGTTTCTTTGGTGTACTTCTGAAGCCTTGCTGCCTTGAGATCCTTTGATGATAACCATTGCCTCTCGCATCTTTGTCATCATCTATATTTCTTCTTGGAGCGGGTTTTCTTCTTGGAGCAGGATTTGTTCTATTGTAGCCTTGATTTTTCTCCTTGCCTTTGTTGGAACTGGGAGCATCACTATTTCTTTCCAGCTTCTTCACATCTCTTTTGTTTGAGGCATTTTCATTCTTGTTTGAGGATTCACCTACATATCTGAGACCTGATTTATTAGATGGACATCTGTGATAGCTGAGCATGTCATCCAAGGCCTGAGATCTCTTCATGATTTTGTTCATCCCTTCAACCTTTTTCCTGAGGAGGACAATCTCTTCTTCCAATCTTTCACACTCATTATTCTTCTTTGCAAGCTGTTCCTCAGTTTCTTCCTTGCTATGAGTAGCTTCAGCTGCTACTATTTTAAGGGAGATGATATCTGACTTCATTTTGAAGATTTCTTCATTCTTTGCTTGACTGCTCTCCATTCTCTTCTCAGCTCCTTGTGCCTGTTTCCTGGCTTCTTGTAATTGAGACTTAAGGGAGGAGACCTCTACCTTGTACTGACCAATCTATTCTTCAAGTTTGTTCACACTCTTGTGCCTTTGTTCAAGTTGACTTGACAAGATATCTTCCTGCTTCTTTGCTTTATGATATTCCTTCTTAAGCTTGGCAAGATCTTCATCCCTTTCTTGTACTTGAAGCTTGATGAGATCAACTTTCTTCCTTGTTTGATCTTGGTCACCAACTGGAGCTATCTTCTTAAGTGCCTCATTTTCTTTTTTCAAATTATTATTCTCTTCCATGACAGTCATAAGTTGAGCAAGGAGTTCTTCTACGAAGTCTTTTTCATTCTCTTCATCTTTTTGGTATGCTACAATCTTGATGTCATCATTCTTATTTTCAGCTTCTATGATGGGTTCTGGATTTCCTTCTAGATTTCCATTATCTTCTTGATTGATGTTCATGGTCAATGCTCCTTTTGAGTGAAGGTCATGAAGTTTGTCCCATATACCCTTTGCTAATGAACATTTTCCTAGATTGTTCTTTACAGAATCAGGTAGCCCATTCAAGATTGCCTTTACTGCTTTTACATTGTACTCCTTGGATTTTTCATCCATACTGTTATCATCAATCACAGATATCCAGATTTCAAAGCCTTGAGTCTGTAAGAAATTCCTCATTCTTACTTCCCATATATTAAAGTTCCCATTGAGCCTTGGAGCCTCCTCAAATTCATTGTCTTCTATTTTAGTAGTAGAGGGAGACACATCCTTAGGAGGATTGGAGACTTTCTTCCTTGATCTCGCCATTTGTGTTCTGAGAGTCAACCTTCAAGCTGTTAAGCTTTGAATGAAGGAACTTGGCTCTGATACCAATTGTTGGAAATACTGAGAGGGGGGGTGAATCAATATTTCTTTTTCCCACTATTGTTTTACTAGTTAAAACATATATATTCAGAACACAATATGAACAACAAGAATAAATGATTTTATTAATATAACTGTGCAGTAAAATAAATACAATATATAGATGGTCACAATCGGTTGCCAAGCTCCAACTTGGACTTTGGTGAGGCTCCAACCTCCAGAGCACCAACTCTATTTTCCCAAGACACCAATCTTGGACTTAAGAGCACCAACTCCCAAGGACTTCAATCCTTCCAGCTTTTGAGGCACTAACCCCAAGGACTCCAATCCAATCTCACTTCTGAGGCACCAGCCTCAAGGACTCCCATCCTTCTCACTTTTAAGGCTCCAACCCCAAGGACTCCAATCCTTCTTCTCTCAGAACTCTTCTCTGCTGAGTTCTGTCTATTTACAGCTTCACTGTAGTCTCCAAACTACAGTATCAATGACAACCATGTCTTCTTATGGATGAGTCTTCACAGCTCTGCACACTGCCCACACATAGTCTCCAATAGCCTTTTCTGCTGCTGCTGCCTCTATAACCTCCGCTGCTTCTGCAGCCTGTACAGCCTCTGCTACTTTTACTACCTCACACTCTGGTTCTTCACCCCCACAGCAGCTCCAACAGTGTTCAACAGCCGCAGCAGTGTTCACTAGCAAATTCAAACAATGCTCCACCACCTTTGCTGCTTCTGCTACCTCATATTCTGGTTTGTTTGCAACAACCATCACCATATGTAGTCCTTTGTTTACTGTTTTATGCAAACCTGTCTTTGTCCATTCATTTCCTCTTTCTTGCTGGCTCTTCGGCTTCCTTCTCGCCTGCTTCAGCTTCCTCACTTGTTGGCTTGTTTGTCACTGTAGCTTCCTCTGTCCATTCGTTTTCACAGGACACGTTGAATCAATGAGCAAGGATCGAGTCATCCATAGAGAACACAAGTTCAAAAAACTTGTAAAAACGCTGCTTTGCCAATGATTATGGGCATACACAGGGATGGCATTTTTTAACGGACAACCACGTCCTTATCACAATCATAGTCGCCATGATTTGGTCTCCCGCACTATCGGGACTGTTCCTCATGGTATTTTCGCCTCCACACTATAGAATCAGAGCCACCCTTTTATCGCCGCTTTTATGTCTATCGAAAGCCACCGACCGAGCCTCTAATCAACCATCACCGAGTGCTTTAATCAACCCGCCACACTTATAGAATCAGAGCCACCCTTTTATTGCCGCTTTTATGTCTATCGGAAGCCACCACCCAACAGTGTCCACACATACAATCAACACAAGAATTTCAATATATGTCTTAAGGCTTAAACCCACAACCACATATAATATATGGGAAACATTATAAAACCCCTTTATAAAGATTTCGGTCACATATACATTACTACACAGGAACCCATGTAAATCCGCTCAAATGAACATTCGCGGATTTCAAATCTTATCCGCCCGCCTTTATAGTTATCGGCGGGTCCGGATTTCGGCGATCACAATAAATCCCTTTACTCTGACCTCCGATGAGGAGTGGACCCGATGCTCTTTTAGACTCCCTTCTATACTGATTTCGGGTCCGATGTAAATCGACACTCGCTGTAAACAATAGTCCCAATCCTCTGAGGGAACGCAGACCCGATATGGCTTTAGACTCCCTTTAATATTGTTTTGGGTCCGATGAACATCGGCGTTCGCTGTAAACAATAGAATAGCCTTTTCCGATGCGACGGACCCGACACCCTTCTATGATCCAGCCTATTCAAATTTCGGCTCCGTCAATTCGGCGAGTTCACCTTGGCGACTTTGTAATACAAAGGGTCTGCGGACCCGACACTCCTTTAAGCTCCCTTCTAAAGAGATTTCGGGTCCGGTCTATCGACAGTTCCCTATCGACAAATTTGCAATGTAATGGGTCTGCGGACCCGATACTCCTTTAAGCTCCCTTCTAAAGAGATTTCGGGTCCGGCCTATCGGCAGATTTGCAATGTAATGGGTTTGCGGACCCGATGCTCCTTTAGGCTCTGTTTTATAATATTTCGGCTCCAATTATCGGAGATGTCACATATCGCTTCCCTCGATCCTTCCGACGCGATCACTCCGATATGCCGATTGCCGATTAGATCTCCACCGTTCATTATTCTTTCAGATCAGACGGTCAACGCTAAATCGCATATCGCGTCCATCGCATATCGCATCCTCCATTCTCCATTCCCCGATTGCCGATTTGGCGATATATATATATATATATATATATATATATATATATATATATATATATATATATATATATATATATATATATATATATATATATATGTCATCGGGTCCATATGTGCCGAAACACATTTAACTTGTGTTGTTTCCGCAAAAAAGGAAAAAGGCCTTTGATTATTATAAATGCATATATGTAGATTTTGGGCGCTCAAACACTCCCGATATCATTAATACATGCATATGTGGGTTTCCATTGCCCGAACAACTCCCGATAGTATTAATGAAGGCATATATGGGTTTTGAGCGCCTGAACAACTCCCAATAAATATATGGCTCTGTTTGCTTCATTGGCTCCTCCGATGGCTCCTCTTGCTCCGATATGCTCCAATAGCTCCTCCGATGGCTCCTCTTGCTCTGGCACTCCTCCGATATGACTCCTCTTGCTCTGATATATGTGGCTCCTCCGATAGCTGTTCTGCTCCTGATAGGCTCCTGATAACTCTGTCTGTTTCCTCTATGGCTCCGATAGCTCTGTTTACTCCTCTGTTGCTCCGATGGCTGTGTCCTCCGCTCTTTCTCTATGCTCTTTTGATCGGTCTCTGTGTGCTCCTCTTCTTTGGCACATATATGTGACATATACATATATATGGCTCCTCTTGGTCCATCTTCTCTTCTCGGTCTGTCTCCTCGTGGCTCCTCTTGTTCCATCTTCTCCTCTCTGATATGCCTGTTTTGGCATATGTATATATGTATGTGGCTCCTCCTGCAGCTCCTTTTAGTCATGTCCAATGTGGCTCCTCTGGCTTCTCATCTCCATCTACTCCTCTGGCTTGGCAGTGTCTTTCAAAGACCTCCTTGCATATAAGTCTGTTTCCGCATATATATATGATATATATATATGGCTCGGCTATACTGATGGCCTTTGCTCCTGTCTCTTCATGAATTTGCCCTGCATCCCCTTGGCTTCATGTCATCCTCTAGTATCCAGAATATTGCCATATTGACATCAATGACAACCTAGTTCAACACATATATGGCATTATATATACAAACATGATGTGTCAATTTTGTAAAAGTGAGGTAACAATGAGTGGGAAGATGGTAAATGATTTATAAATTACCATGGATATTTCACTAGATAATATGTCATAACAAATATGATAGAATAAATTGAAAACTGTCCTATATTGAAATGTCTTTATATTCTAGATTTTTTAAATCACTAATTTTTGGCTTATGTACAACATAGATAAAATGTAGAAATAACGAACAAAAAATACAATCACACACCATCCATAATGATCATAAATATTTTTAATGAGAAAACCTTACTAGAGAAAACCTAGGTAGATAGTAAGTCTACTTTTCTCTCTTTTCTTTGGTAGGGAAATAATGAAAGTAAAATTAAGAAGACACTCTCTATGGAGTTACCTAAAACTTGTGGGTTGTTAGGTCACTACAGAATGCTAGCCCCTCTATGATTCTCTCGAGATCCGACTCCTAATTTTCCTAATTTACTGTTGAACAAGATACAATATCATAGAATGGAAACCCTACTCCTAGTGGTTTGGTTTTGACATAGCTTGATAGCCAACTAGGGGTTATGTTTGGCTCCTTCAACTCTCAATTAGAGCTAATAATTTTACCCTTCAAGAGTCTTCTTCATAGTCCACATGTGGCTATCCTATTTTCCATTAGAAACAAGGGATTATGTGTCATCCTCTCAAACCATGGTGGTCAAACTATAAGGTCAACTTCTAGGAGGCATACATTTTGCACATTAACTTTGATTGAAGTCTTTCTTGCACCATTGGGAAAAAAATTGAGCATAAAATAACATCATAGGTTCTATTACTAAATAAAGAAAATTTTGTCCCAAAAAAATGTTAGTTAATGCCTCAAAATGGCCTCAAAAGGTTTCAGACCCTAATTCTCCAAACAAGGACCCATTGGTAAAAATGACCTTGCAAGTTTATTCTTCCAATATTTCCACTTTGAAAAATAGATGAAAAGTAATATAAATTTGATCCAACATGAATCATACCTCTCCACTGGTCCCCAAAAGCTTTTACTAAATGAGGTGAGTAAACTTTTCCTCTACCTTCTCCTTAGAGTGCTAATTTGCTTTGCATAAAAGTTGTCCTTTCAACCCCTAACAAATTTCATGCTCCCCTATATTGTAGTTATGGACGTCTTCTGCTAAACTATGTCCTCTACTAACTTTTTGTATACGATATCTTAGCTTACTCAAAAACCAAAGAAGAACATGAAGAGCACTTAAAAGTTGTGTTGTAGTTGTTGAGGGAACACAAGTTGTATGCTAACTTAGTGAATGTGATTTCTTATAATCACAAGTTTAGTATTTAAGGCATGTTATCTCAAAGGAAGGAGTAGTGGTGGATCCTGAAAATATTATGGCCATAATGGAGTGGCCTACTCTATGAAATTTCATGGAGGTTGGATCCTTCAGGGGATTGGCCAAATACTGCTGGAAATTCATTCAAGAATTTTCAAATATTGGGAATCTAATCACAACATTAGAAAAGAAAGGAGTCAAATTTCAATGGCAATCAGAGTGCATAAATAGCTATGAGAAACTCAAGCAATTCCTCACACATGCACCTGTTTTGGGAATAACAGACCCAAATAAGGATTTCTTGGTTTGCGCAGATGCCTGGAAGGAAGGATTAGGTGGAGTCTTGATGCAAGAAGAACATGTAATATGTTATGATTCTGGAAACTAAATGAACATGAAAAGAACTACGTCACTCATGATTTGGAGCAAGCAAAGATCATGCATCCACTAAAGATGTAGAGACACCATTTGCTTGGGAGGATATTTGTGTTGATGTTAGATCATGGAGGGCTAAGATCCTTGTTTGATCAATGCAAGTGAAATTCTATAGAAGCCATATTATTGGCCCTAATTAGTGAATTTTATTTTTAGCTTAAGCATATTAAGGGAAAGGAAAACTAGGTAGTGGATGCACTTAGTAGAAGTATACAAGTAACTCACTTGGAAACCATAAGCACTTTGGAAATTGACAACAAGGAAAGAATCAAAGAATCATTGCAATGTGATTATCATTTGTAATACGTGAAGGAATGCTCATAGTAGGAACTAGAAGGAGTAATGAGCAAGAATTACAAGCTCACTAAAGATGGTTTTTTTTAAAGACAGATGATATGTGCCTTGTGTGACTAACTTGAAGAAGCTCATAATGGATGAATTTCATAAAATACCTTATTCAAATCATCCTAGTTATCATAAAATTATAAAAGCCATAAAGAAATCATATTATTAGGCCAACAACGAAGGAAATTTCTAAATACATTGCCAAGTGCCTGGAATGCCAACAAGTTGAAGTAGAATGTAGACACCTAGTGGGATTGTTACAACCAATCCCAATCTTCGAGTGGAAGTGGGAAGTCATAGCCATGGAATTCATCGCATGGTTTCCAAAGATACCGAAAAAACATGATTCCATTATGGTGGTAGTGAACAAGTTGATAAAGGAAGCTCACTTCAGAGTTTTTAAGTCCACTTGTAATGTTATTAACATATCTCATATTTTCATGAAAGAAATATTTAGATTGCATTTCATAACCAAGAATACCATTTCAAGTTAGAATGCATTAGGGGAAATCTAAGTTCAAAATATGCCTTAAAAATTTACTAACAAAATTAACTTTAAAAGGACCAATAGGATTCAAGATGATGATGTCATCCCCAAGAGAGAATATTTTGGAGGGTAAAGAAGAAAACTACATTTTTAATTATATTTTTTGGTTTATCTCCTTGTAGGATTACTCAAATGTCAAGTATAGACATTTATTTCTATCTCTGGAAAAGGCATCCCTCATTTTTATTTGGGGGCAATTGTGGTAGGAGGAATGATATCTGTAGTAGTGCCTTTTCCTCAACATGGTGAGTATGTACCAAATCACGGTGGTCAATGTTAGGAAAAATATTGAGAGGGGGAGTGAATCAATATTTCACACACTTTCAATTTCAATTTTTTATTCCGATTATTATATGTGACTGTTGTAAAGGAAACTAGCATATGTACACGACTGTTACTATAGAAACCCACGTATATATAGATAACTTATCTGATCATATGCACATCATTAGTCAATTCATTATTATTCTATTATTCATAAATTAAACAGTAAGTATGAGCAGTTAAGAAGAAGATATAATATAAACACACACAACCATATGAACACCAGGATTTTTAGGTGAAACTCAATGTGGGAGAAAACTGTCGTTGTCATTGTCTTTGACTTCTTTTATTAAAATTAATCTTCTTACAATCTTTTATTGGTGCAGAATTTAACGAGTATACAGGCTCCTACATGTAGAAGGCTACAACCCTCTCTCATTTTCCAGCTCTTACTGGAAGGGAGCTATAACCCCCTTTGTGAAGATTGTTATCCTTAACTCTTTGTGGATCACTTTTCAGAATGTTTCAAACTAGATCCACTCCCAATCAATTCCAAATAAACCACTCAAATACTGGATCATTAAATCTTCCAATGTAACTAATACAAATTGATCAATTTAGAATAAATCATACCAATGCATACCCACTCACCAATATACCAAGTCAAACACTATTACCCATCACAAAAATCAATTGTTTCCACTGCAAACCCTAATCAAATATCATCATATTTTATATGCTACCGTTATTGATCATACCTACGTAGGTTTTCACTTCTCCTAAAGAATATCCACATACATATATCAAAATATTGATAACTGAATCTGAATCACTGTGCTACTGAATCAATCACCCAAACAGATATTGAAGCAAACATAAATCACTGAACCAAATACAGATTATCACACAAAAATATCATCACTTAGTCAACTTTTAATTCATAATCAATTCAGCCCAAACAATACTTTCAAACACAAATTATTATGAGAAAGACTTCATTGACAGACAATAGTAAACATAACAGAACAGATCAACCATTATCATTAGCTCATCCTGCAAAACCCTAGTATATGTACACGACTCTTATAAAGCACTCCTGCGTATGTATGCACCTTTCATATTTGAAATCTACTTATAGATCTGTCCATACTGCCAAAAATATATGCGACTATTCAGACGAAGATCCATGTATGTATGCGATATTTCAGAGGCAAAACTACGTATAGATATGAAATCACTGAGTCATGCTTTTGATGCAATAAAAAAACATACTTCACACCCCTTACTCTCACATATTCATGTTAGAGTATCATTAGCACCATAGATATATCAAAATTAGATATTTTTAATAAGAAAATCAAGAAAATACTTATGATACCATACTCTAGATTTTGCAGATCTATGTCTTTTCCTTGCTCCTTGGTGCACACCTGTTTGAGATCAAATTATTCATAGAAAGCACAAAACTTGCATGCCTATCACTTGGATCTCCATTTCCTTATATAGATTATGCCTTAGCTAATACCTTAAGACAATCCCTTATTAATGCCAATGGTAGTCTTTAACACAATCAATTATTCATTTTCACACTCATTACTATGGGCCAATATTATGGTAAAGATCCCTAGTGTTAGCAATACCATGGCGCTGAAACTGTATGCGAATTTTCTTTACCATACCCGTGTATGTACGCAACTTTTCTTCACAGGACCCGTGTATACTTTCTTGAACTTCACATTTGTACTGGCCTGTATACTCATCCTGCTACCATCATGTTGACATGTTTATCAAGTTGGTTTCCATCAAGGACAACACATTAGGTATAATGCCAACAATCTTCCTCTTTGGACATGATGGAAACCACTTTGGTGTTTGGTTACCATCACCTGTAGATACCTGTAACCACATTTGTAAACACACTAAGCTTATTTCCAAGAATTCTTCTCCAAACAACAAGCTACTCCCCCCCTTTGATATCAAGGGCAAAGGATGGCCAATGCTAAATGACGATTTCTTTCTTGCTTTATAGAGATGAGCATTGTAGATCTAATCTTCTGAAATACATGACGTTATTACTCAACCAAATATTACCTTTCCTATCACCAAGGACTCATGCTTACATCAATCACCCAACACAGTGGGGTTACGTTTTGTGACTTAATCATTACATCAAATTCCGAAAATAATGGGATTACATGACTTGACCCCAATAGTCCATACATGATTGAATTTTACAATGATTTATAACATGGGTCTTTACATGAACTGTACATTAAGAGATAGATATGACATTTATGACCAAAAATCAAAGACCTCAATAGTGAGGTAGAAAGACCATGAGAGTCTTTAGAAACCATCATATATCATATAGGATCTTGCATCATCATCATGTATCACCAACATATAGGAGAACCAAGGACATCATCATAGAAATAGGCATTATGAAACTTAAAGCAACATAACATAATCAAATTCTTAAGAAACATGTAGTCATCATCCAAAGCATCACCAATCATGGGCATCATTATGTAACAAGGAATACTTCAAGAAGTCATAATGTCAACAATGCACTTCTAGAAATATAGCAAATGCTCCCCTTGAACTTGTGCCAACTTATTCACTGTCAGGTCTGATCACATCCAACTCATCAATTAGTAAAGCCAAACAGAGAAGTTTCAAATCATAACCATCACAAACCATTATCACTTCTAAGTAGCATCTAAATATCAACAAAATATAACTAACCAATACTAGAAACAGAGGGCCACAAAACAACTGACTAAAATATACCAGAATCTCTCCCTGAGACTGTCCCACTGTTTCTTCATTATAGAGAAACATACGCTATTGTTTAGAACCAAACTCATGTATATACGTGATTGTCCTTCATGAGATACGCATACAAAAAGTAGACTATAATAAGTTACAGTGATAGCTCCGCCTGAACATGAAAGATCTATCAAAATATTTAACAGAATGAGGAGGCAAACACCACTCCTAGTTTTTGTGTGAGATATTCAAAGGAATCACATGGAAGTGGCTTTGTAAATATATCTTAAACTTGTTCTTTTGAAGGAACATACTCTAGTTTGACCTTTTTTCAAGCACCTATTCTCTGAGAAAGTAATATTTGATGGGAATATGCTTGGCTTTTTAGTGCATGAAAAGATTTTTTGAAATACTTATGACACTAGTATTATCACATAGAATAGGTATAGGTTGAGGACAAGTGACTTGAATGTCTTACAATGTTTGCATCATCAATAAAATTTGAGTACAACAATATGCAACAACGAGCTATTCTTCCTCAGCAGTAGATAAAGAAATGGAGATTTTTTTTTGTTGAACCATGATACCAAGTGAGGTCCAAAATAAAATTCTCCTCCACTAGTACTCTTTCAATCATGAATGTTACCTACCCAATCTGCGTGTATGTAAGCATGAAGTTCAAAATCTGAATATTTGGGATACCATAGACCAAAATCTTGAGTTCCTTGTACATACTTGAATATTCTCTTGAATACATCAAGATGAGTTTCTTTAGGATTTGCTTGAAATTGTCCAACAGTCCCAACTACATGCATAATATCTGGTCTCGTGCCTATAAGGTAGAACAAGATTTCGATCATAGATATATATTCTGGTTCATTTACTGAAGGAAAATCATCACGTGAACTAATATTGCATCTTTTTACCATTGGTGTGCATACAGGCTTGCAATCTTACATTCCATATTTCTTCAAAATTTGCTTGAGGTACTTGGTTTGTGAGAGAAAGATACCATTCTTCGTTTGTTAAAATTGAAGACAAAGAAAGTATGTTAGTTCACCAAGTAGAGACATCTCAAATTATTGATGCATAATAGAAGAAAATTCTTGACTCATAGTTTTTACATTACTTCTAAATATGTTGTGATCTACATAAACTACAACTACTAAAAGTTTATCTGTATCAAATTTTATATAGAGGTTGTTGTCTGTTGACCCCTTTTTGAAACCTTATTGTTGAATATACTTGTCAAGATGAGAATACCATGCATGAGGAGGTTGTTTTAATCCATAAAAAGCCTTCTTAATCTTGTAAACAAGATTTTTATCATTGCCTAGAATAAATCCTCCAGGTTGTTCAATATAAACTTCTTTTTCTAGATCCCCATTTAAAAATGCACATTTAACATCCATTTGTAGATTTCTATGGTGTGGTTTTTGAAGTACCTTCTTTAGCATTAAACATAACTCTGGTTTTCTTATCGAATTGACATGATTTTCATATGTTGTTTTCTGGCAGAGAGATGTTAAGAAAGTCATGTACTCCTCCCATTTTCCTTGACTTGTGTAATTGGGTAAAGCTTATATGTCACAATCTTCTTTTCCAAAGCCAACTTTCTTCTGATTTTCTCAAGTAACAATTCTCTTGGCCACCTTCCAAGACATAGACATTACTTGGAGTTCTTGTTCCCTTTATTATGACATTACCTGTATCAAGATTTCGTACCACACAATATTTGATCTAAAAACAATGTCATGCCCTTGGTGACACATTTTATTAACACTCAACAAGTTATGCCTTAATCCATCAACAAACAAAACATTTCCAACTTCAACCTTATCCTTTAGAAAAATAGTTCCTTTCCCTTTAATAGCAACAGGTGAGTTATTTCCAAAGGTTACGTTCTTTTTGTTAATTTATTTCATTAAAGGACATAAACTTATCTTTATCACCTGTCATATTCTTTGAGAATCTACTGTCAATGTACCATGGATTTTCTTCATCTCTTGCATACAAAGCTAAGCCACACTTTTTAGATTCTATTGTTTTCTTTTTCCATACCTTGGATGTTGTTGCCTTTTGTTCATTCTAAAGCATTGGTCTCATTCTGCTTCTACATTTGGTCTCTTGATGCCCAAAGTTATTGCAAAAGGAACATTTTGTTTCATCTTGGCGATGTGAGAAATTATTATAAGAGTATATATTTAATACAATCTCATTCTTTTATTTTCTTTCTTCTCTAGTCATGATAGTTTTATAAGCGACACATTGAGAAACCTTATGACAAAAATTATGACAAGTGAAGCATTGACGATTGAAGTAGAAATTCCTGGGAGTATAGTACCTTTTTATATAGTTTCCCTTTTGAGTGTGGTAAGGATGGTTTACTTGAGAGGCATTTGATCCCTCATTCCTTTGCTGAGAGATGGAATTTTGTTGACTTCTTCCCTTTACTACATTGAGATAGATTCTTGTACATATTTCAGAAGATTTTATAGTCTTTGATGATTCTCCATTGTATCCAAGACCTGTTTTTATTAAAGGAGAGCAATTCATTTTGATGATTTCTTCTAGGGTCTCAAATCCTTTAGAAAATCTAAGGTTTAGACCTTTTGTTTTCTCAAGTTCCTTTCTTAGACTTATTATTTCTAGTTCTATTTTTTCATTATGCCTCTCTCTTTCTAGAATTTGTTTCTTTAGTGTCTCTTATGCTAATTTAGCTTCTTCTAGACATATTTTAACATGAGTTATTTCTTCAATGAGATTATCATTTTCTTCTAGTGCATCCATAAAAACATCATCAGACTCATCAATACATTTATCTTCAAATGCCATAAGTAATTGATATTCTTTATTAGACTCACCTTCTTCACCATTCAAAATGCCATCATTATCTTCGCATGTGTAGAAACTTTTCTTTTTTTTTAAAACCTTCCTATATAATTTACTTTTGCAGAATTCTTCTCTTTTTCATGGTTTTCATTATAAGGGCATTTATCAGAATAATGACCAACCCTTCCACAAGCAAAGCATTTGAAAATAATCTTACCTCTAAATCTTACAATTCCTAATTGGAGTTTCTTTACGAAGTTTGCCTTTTCTTCATTTGATATGTAGCTTGATTCCTTAAGCTCCTCCTTTTCTTTTCCTTTAGAAGTAGCTTTGAATGTTTCTTCTTTGATATCTGAGGGAATACCCTTTCTCATTTCATAATTTGTTAAAATCCCATGAAGATGTTCAATAGTAAGGTTCTTCAAATCCCGCATTTCTTGAATGGCAGATACTTTCAAATCAAATTTTGGGTTTAGAGATCTTAGGATTTTCTCAACAAGCATTGAATTTTTTACTTCATCACCAAGATTTCTCATTAAATTAATGATCTCATCTACCTTAAGAAAGAAACTTGCAATAATTTCATCACCATGCATTCTGAGAGTTTCATATTGAATTCTAAATGGTTGAAGTTTGGCACTCTTTACCTTAGAATCACCTTCATAAATTTGGATGATCTTGTCCCATATAACCTTTGTTGTATTCAGCTGCATAACATTCAAAATTTTTGATTCTGCCAAACTTCCCAGTAGAGTGTTGACAACCTTTGCATTGGTCTCATATTTTTTTCTTTTCCACTTCATCTATAGGAATGGAGGATGGATAATGGTAGCCTCACTCAGTAATTGCCCAAACATCAACTCCAAGTGACTGTAGATAAACTCTTGTTCTAAATTTCCAAAAAACCATGTTAGTTCCATTAAACAATGGTGGTGTGATAGATGCTACTCCCTCTTGATTGCTCATCTTGATGGATCTTTTTT
This sequence comes from Pinus tabuliformis, assembly GCA_031772625.1. Lineage (NCBI taxonomy): Eukaryota > Viridiplantae > Streptophyta > Pinopsida > Pinales > Pinaceae > Pinus > Pinus tabuliformis. The sequence goes on along the minus strand of CM062816.1, from coordinate 462,408,851 downwards.
CAAGCGATGTAACTTCTTCTTAAGGACTTGCTATGATTCCAATCCTTAGGAAAAATATTGAGAGGGTAGGTGAATCAGTATTTTACACAGTTTCAATTTAAATTTCTTATTTTGATTATTGTACGTGACTATTATAAAGGCAGCTAGCGTATGTACGCGATTGTTATTATAGAAACTCACATATATCTAGATAACTTATCTAATCATGTGTACAACATTAGTTAGTGCATTATTGTTCTATTATTCATCAATTAAACAATAAGTATGAGTAGTTAAAAAGAAGATAGAACATAAACACAAACAACCATATAAACACTAGGATTTTTAGGTGGAAACTCAATGTGGGAGAAAACCACCGCTATAGTTGTCTTTGTCTTCTATAGGTTCCCACAAGCCAGTCCCTAGTCTCATGTGTAGTAACGATCTACATTTCATGTTGTTCGAGGGGTGATGGGAGAGGTGAGGAGGGGCGGTGCGCTGTCTCTTCGGTGAGCTGCCCATCAGGGTGTGGCAAAGGGATGAGATGTCTGAGCTAGGGGTTGTACTCCCTTGCTTTAAAAGGAATGTGCTATGCTGAAGTCTAAAATTTTAATGTTAGCCTGTTCTGTTAAGGGTTGTTTGGTAAGCTGTATTGATCCTTTACTAAGTTTAAGGCCTATTTAAGGGCAAATCCGATTGAATTTGGCCAGCCTTGATCCTTGAACCTTCAGCTAGCCTTGATCCTTGAACCTTCGGCCAACCTTGATCCTTGAACCTTCGGCCAGCCTTGATGGAGCCCCATCACCCCACCTTCAAACCAAACATCCCAAAGATCCCTCCAATAACCTTCTTGCTAAGTTCCTTGCGTTAAAGCTTAAGCCCTTGGTTGGTCGAGCGGAGTCCTTCGTAAAGGACTCTGCTTCCTTCATTAGGGAGCTCAAGGACATCAAGCTTGACCCTGGGGACATTCTTGTTAGTTTTGATGTTGTTTCCCTCTTCACTTGCATCCCTATTAGTGAGGCCATGGAGGTAATCAACCGCCTAACAGATCCCTGCTAAGTTAGTTGAGATCTGTCTCACTTCTACGTTTTTCTATTTTGAGGGAGAGTTCTTCGAGCAAACCTGTGGGGTTGCCATGGGCTCACCCCTTTCCCCTGTCGTTGCTAATCTTTTCATGGAAGATTTTGAGTCCAAGGCTCTAAACTCTTCCTGGCTCTTGCCAAAGCTTTGGAGAAGATATGTGGATGACACCAATGTTATCTGGTCTCACGGCCAAAAAGAATTAGATCTCTTCTTCAATCATCTCAATAATCAATCCTCTGCCATTAAGTTCACTATGGAGCAGGAGGTCGATGGTTGCCTTCCGTTCCTCGATATTCTTATTTCTAAGAACAGTGATGGTTCCCTCGGCCACCAAGTTTTTCGGAAGAAAACGCATACTGAACAGTATCTTCATGCCAGTTCCCATCATTTCCCAGCTCATAAGATGGGTGTCCTCAATACCCTTGCTACTCAGGCTCTAAGGATCTCGGATAAGAAGAGTTTTGAGAAAGAAAAATCCCATCTCCTTGATGTCTTTGTTGAGAATGGCTATAGTAGATTCATGGGTCAGAGGGCTTTCCTTAAAGCTTCCAAGAATTCGCTGTCCCAACAAGCACCAAAGGAGCGAGTTCCAGGTGTCCATCTTCCGTATGTTCAGGGGACCACTGATAAGATTGGTAGGATTCTCAGGATGCATAGTGTCCCTGTGACCTTTAGGCCCTGAACACCATTCGCATGTCCCTCCGATCAGCGAAGGATCCTATCGACCCTAAAGATATGAAAGGTGTGTACTTGATCCCCTGTTCCTGTGGGACCCCCTACATTGGGGAAAATGGTCGCTCCATTAATCAAAGGATTAGTGAGCATGCAGCAGACCTTAAGCATAGGCGAACTAAGTCTTCCGCTTTAGCTGAGCATGCTGAGAAAACCAATCATCATGTTTGTATTGAGGAAGCTAGTGTTATTACTAAGGTTTCACACTTCCATCATCGGAAATTTAGGGAGGCGCTTGAGATTGAAAAGAT